>JARYHS010008075.1:98340123-98641137 GCA_031002005.1 Vandiemenella viatica | reverse complement strand
TATTTGAGGGCATTCTTTCTGCATTTAAATGAACTAAATCAATATCATTTACTCGTTCCGAATGAAGATTTCAAAATTCATTTCTCTTCCCCTGTATTACTTTAATTCTAATACTGTAAGGTACTTTCATTATTACGCTCTGCGCTGCAAGATTTGTGTGTGAAGAATATTCTAACATTGTCGGCAGTGCCGGATCTAAAGGGGATGAGGGCAAAGTGGGGCCCTTGTCGTGGGTGGCAATTTCGGAGGGGGAGGGGTAAATTCGTGAGGCAGCGACCTGAATTTAGAAATAGAAACACTATTACTAAGTTGTTGTAAGACATCTAGATATTTACACTCGTATTCAGAATATTCAAATCTCAATGAGCTCAGTACTCACGCAAACAGCCAAGTCTGCCCTGGGATATCTTGGACAGCCCCCAGTAGCCCGGCAGACAGCGGTCGCAGCGCGGGCCCCCGACGCCGGGTCGGCAGGAACAGCCGCCCCCCACTGCCGCCTCCAAACAGCTGTCAGATAACGAACCTGCGTCAGCCAACCAATACAACAGCGCCGCTGTAGGTTAACATTCGTCAGCAGCCAACATTAATACAAACAGGACACTGCTAGTGTTGGGTTTCCTCTCGGGGGTATACCTCCATTACACGCGCCTCCTGCTGCCCAACAGACATACTGAAGTATTACGTTGCTTGAAACTAATTCTGTAGACATAATTAACCAGGGTATATCTAACATATTAAGTCATATTGTTTGTCTGTATAAATTTCGTAAGAAATAAATATCACAAAATTAGAACAGTTAGTAACTCAAAATTAATTTAATGGAGAGTGGTTTATCGGTGACTGTCTTGCCTGACATTATCGGTAAATAAATAGTTTTTTTTTAAGTTATTGGAACTCTAGATAAAAATACATCTGTTATTTATCATTTTACTCGCCAACTGAATTATCACTGTATTAAAAATAGTATTCTGAATGTCTATTTTATTATTATTTTAAAATGTTTTTATTAACTCGCTTTGGGCTTTGTCAGTCCGGGTGAAATTTTGTATGTGATTTTAAACTAACTTCTCGATGTGCTAGAGACTTGAAATTTTGACCATAATTGAGAAGTGGATGACAATGCGTGAAAATTTTGGAAAAATGGGAAAAGTTGTCCGAAAAATTGGAGAAAAACTGAAAGTACCCTTTTCTATGGACCAATTAGGCTATTTTTTTAAATGTACGTAATAGTCCGAATAAGGTTTTTAGTTAATAAAAAATTGGAAAAATTGCCCTGAATATTGGAAAATGCGGAGAAAAGCGAAAGACTTTTTTCAGTGCACCAATTTGGCTAATTTTTCAAATGCTCATATTAGTCCGAATAAGGTTTTTAAAGAAAGAAAAACTGAAAAATTTTAGTGGAAAATTCGGTAAAAAGTGAAAGTACCGTTTTCTATGGAAAAATTTAAGCTATTTTAAAATGTCTCTATTTGTCTGAATAAGGTTTTTACAGAAAAAAATGGAATAGTTGCCCGGAAAAT
Organism: Vandiemenella viatica; assembly: GCA_031002005.1. Taxonomy (NCBI): domain Eukaryota; kingdom Metazoa; phylum Arthropoda; class Insecta; order Orthoptera; family Morabidae; genus Vandiemenella; species Vandiemenella viatica. Next base: position 98,639,617 of record JARYHS010008075.1, on the reverse strand, counting down.
AGAAAAATGCGCTAACATCTGAAAGTATTTTTTCTATGGACCGATTAAGCTTTTTTTTTTTAAATATTTGCAGTAGTCTTAATAATGTTTTTAGAGAAAGAAAAATTGGAAAATTCGAGAGAAAGAAAGTATTTTTTTTCTATGGACCGATTTGTCTAACTTTTTATAAATGTTCGTAATAGCCAGAATAAGGTTTTCAGAGCATAAAATTTGGAAAAATAACCCAGAAAATTGGAAAATTACGGAAAAATGAAAGGTTTCTTTTCCATGGACAACTTTGGCTAATCTTTTAAAAACTGGTTGTAACAGGGCGAATAAGGTTTTTAGAGAAAAAAATTGAAACGTTGGCCGGAAATTTCTTAAAAATTGGAAAGAGCTTTTTTATGTACCAATTTGACTATTTTTTTAATGTTTGTAACAGATTTTTTTTTTTTAAATGGATATAATAGTGTGAATAAGGTTTTTAGGGAAGAAGATTGAAACCTTGCCTGGAAAGTTCTTGAAAAATGGAAAGTGCTTTTTTCTGTACACCAATTTGACGATTTTTTTGAAAGTTTGTAATAGTCTATTATATAGTTTTCAGGAAAATAAAAAATTGGAAATGCTACCTAAAAAATTGAAAAATTCTGGAAAAACTAAAAGTGCTTGTTCGAATTCAATACCATAACGTATGTTTCAAAAGATGGATATGCACAGTTCTTATTTTGTTTTTTTCCTTATTTCCCCGGTATGGAAATAACTCAATTAAATGTTTTCTATTTTTTTATAAAACTGGAATTTGTTGCATGTCGCATGTTTCTGTAATTATGTCAAAGGTTTTATAATCAAATCCAAATTTTCGCTAACATAATCCTAAAAAGCAGAAAATAATAATAAAATAAAAAACTTTTTAATGTACCATGTTGTTATAACGGACTAAAAAGTATAGAATAATTTTTCTAGTCCTTATGGAGGATCAAACCACATACAGGTTTCAAACTTCTTTTAAATTGTATTGAAAATTTATACTTGGAAATTTTTGATAGCTATTAAAATACTTGTAAGATTGGTGATGAAAAACATGGGGCGCATACAATACATAACTATAAGAAGAGTAGAGAGTAGCTATCAAAGAAAGAACATACTTGTCAGTTCACATTTTTTGCGATGCAATAAAATTGTTAGTTGAGCTATTAATGCATCAATTGTCTGTTGCATTCGCCCCATGTTTTTCGTCACCAATTTTAATAAAGTACATTGCTCTGTTCATGTAAATTAAAAAATTTCTTTCTTAAATATTGACACTAAAATGTTTCTCCTTGTGCAGAACGGTTTCTTTCTGATGCTAATTTTTGTTTATCTTACTTATTTCAATAAATTGAAAAAAAAAATGTTTTCTAAGTAGGAATTATCAACTGATGTGTTTTAGATTTAGACATTTGCTGTGCTATAATGTAATTTATGTCATATTTGAATTTTGTTGTGTTTTTATATGCATATTGAATCAAAAAATTATCTCATTTGCCTATGGTATTCTGTAATTTATGTATATATTTACTCGTATTAACTAATGGGATAAGTTTATGATATATCTTTGCATCTTTATCCCACTTAAAAATTATTCCTTCATTGCTTGATTGCGTTAAATACATGCTGATAGTGACAGAAAAATATTTCTTAACATTTTCTAGTTTTATTGCAGTTAAGCGCATTGGTAACATGAAACCTGAAGTAAGAAGAGTTTGAAAACAATTCTCTTACTTCTAATTATGATTCAATCGATCTGTTCCTGTCATACTTGAGCCATTTATTTATTTATTTATTGACATTCGGTTATGTAACCATACAGCCATCACTTGTAACATGATTCATTATCGTTAACTAATAACATGTTTGATTATACTCATTATTATATTGCATCTGTTAATTATCGTTATACTTATGCTACTTACAATTTTGATAAACCCAACTTATTTGAACAATGATACCTTCTCGACAATTAATGCGCTAGTTAACGAAATAACGGCTGTTGATTCAATATTTCACAAGCCAACATTAATGCAAAACCTTAGACAAATAAAAAACACTAAAATATTTTTTTGGGAGCAAATAAAGATCTGTTAACTCCACGAAACATTTTTGAAAGTAATATTATTTCTACGAAACTATAGAAATGTCTACAATTTTCACGAAGCAACTTCGAAATAACTTTTTGCTTGTTTGATCTCATAGATATCCTGTACATGTAATGTTCAACCAAATTTTGAATTAGGATTAGTACTATTCTTCAACCGTAATTGATTAAAAATATTAGAACTACACAAGACAAAAATACTTAAAACTAGTCACATCCTCGGTTGGAATCGAAACCGTGGAGTTTCGATATAAGAGACAACGACTAGCCCAATTTTCTTGCAGTTACCTAGAAGAGAAATCTAACGAATGGTCATCAGTTTGCTTTTTTCAGTCTGCGTAGCTGTTACACACAAGCTTTACTTCATCATGCAAGGACCTGTTATCACTTTCTTAACGAATAATATTTTCATTTGTACTAATGTTAAAAAGTATTTGTACGATCATCATTTTGCTTTCGGCCATGTAGGATCAATTCCACTAAGAGCTGAGAAGAATTGTTTCTCTGATCGGAGACTTAACAAAAGAAATAATGGTTGTTGATTATGTCTGAGATGGAACCAAAGAAATGGGATGTATATTTTATAAATAAAACTTGTAATGTCCTATTTAGCTAGAAGTGGAAAAACTCGCAAGAAGCCACATCTATGTGTTACAGACGATTTTTAGAACTGTCGATTGCTTTTATCTGTACCTACAGTATAACAGATGTTTTTTCTTGTTTTATTCTGCAAATAAAATTATATTAGTTTGAAATATAATTTTTACATTTTCAACTCTAACTGAAACATGCGATAGGAAAAATAATATAAGGTGTTTATAATTGTAGCCAGAACAAATAAAAAATTCGAGTTGATATTAATATCTGCAAAGTTCGAAAGTTTCTTTGTTGATTCTATGACGATACAAGATGCAGGTAAAAGAGGCTTGCGATCAATTTATCCAGTGACAACTACAAGTGTTTTTAATTTTTCGATCTCCATTCTTTAGGCCGGTTTATGCGTTTCTTACCGTTTCATAAAGGTTCCACTCGGCTTCTTGCCATTTTTGAGTGTCACTTGATATTCCATGTCGACATGTCGTCCGGAAAAGGCCTGGGTAGTGAAATACCGCCCTATCGTCAACAGTGCCTACCTACTACCTTTTCGCTAATCTAAATCAAGATCTTCTCCTTTGATGCTGCTAGGCTGGGAGTTTATTGCTGAAAATCCGATCTAAAAGTTGAAGTACCTGTTTCTCCGAGGTCAGTAACTGTGTTTGTTGAGATTCTATTATTTTTCGTGTTAGTTTTTGTTGTACAGCTTGCTGCTTTCAATAGTTTAAACACAATGATACGGTGGTTACAAAGCATCTAAGGTGTTAGTTGAGGATCCTGTCTTTCCTCCTCATGACGTAGGCTACTTGTAGATAGAAATGATACACCCTTGGTTGTCCTAAATGAAGAACTGAAGGCTTTTTATTTTTATTTTACATCATAATTTTTTTTTTGAGGTTTCTAATGTGCTTAATAATAGTGCGGTCCATCATCCGGGCCGATTTATGTCTGACGCTTGAAGATATTTCTTACGATTCTTATCAAATCAGGTCTATCAAGTTAATTCTGAAAAACTTGCAAATTTAAGACACTGTCTTGCACCAGAATTTAACACCACAGTTTTTTTAACTCGAAAACCTTCGGTATCTTGCATACAGTCGTTACCAATGTCTCATCAATGTTATGGTTGCACTTGTCTGTGAAATAGTATCTCCTTACAACATAATTTTCAATCCGGGTTTATATCGATTGCTGGTCACGAAGGGTGTCTTATATTAGGCCGTTAAATTTTGATTTCTTAGTGCTATTAATTGCCCTTTTCCTGAAATTTTCCTACCCAACCGATGTTCACTGCTTTTTTCTCATTCCCTGAATAAAAATGTGATTTATGAATTTTCCATTTGTAATAGTTTAGTTTCCATTCGTACGCAATTCATTTGGAAGATTTACATTTTGTACATACACATATGTCTTTTGAAATTTGATGGGGATGGATTTCTTCCAAGTTTTTTCCTTAATCAAGTAGATACTCAAACATTTCAATAAATTTTTTAAAGTCACTTCTTTCTGTGCAGCTACACTTTTCTATTTTATTTACCTATCCTACCACTTAATTATTTGAAGTTTCTTAACATTAAAAACAAGTTATTTAATTTTTTTAAACTTTATATTCCGTCTTGATGCATTTGGAATTTACAGGTATAATTCGCGTTTCAAACATAAATATACTGACACAGAACATTCAAAAACAAATTTTTGAAGAAAGTGGAAAATTCAAGACGAGATTACCGTTAATTTTAAGCAAGGTTTTCAGCATGGAAACTTACAGGCAAGGCTCAAACACGCCGCGTCCATTTCATGGGAGTGATAAAAATTACCGAAAACAGAAAAATTGTTCGAACTATAGCATAACCTTGCGGAAATAACGAAATAAGGGAAACGTACTACACTGACATATACATACCTAAGGCTTCTTCTTTATGTACCATATTCAAACAAAATGTTGTACCTACAATACTGCAATTTTTTGTAAATTCAAATCAATGGTAGCAGTTAATAAAAAACTTCGTGTAACATGGTGTTACGTACCCAGTAGTAGCGAAAAATAAAATGTGATATTGGTTATTTCTAGCCACTACTATGTTCCAATACATTTAGAGCTCTCATTATTGTTATTATTTGCGTTGTTTGTGCTAATTTTTTAACTCACACTCAGTTTCAGACTTGAAATTCATTTATTTTTTTTATGCATATTGTAGTAGAAATTTGAGTTACTAAATATTTGGTATCCATCTAACTTCACACATTGTTAACGATGTGATGACACGAAGGAAAGTGAGTGTCACATTTTAACAGTAAATCGTGTTATGTTTCAGGTATTCTAGTTTTTGAAATGAGAAATCAGTTGATCATTGACTTAAGCAATTATTGAACATCCTTTTTACCGTGAACAGCGCAAATAGTTCTGAAGGTATTTGTTGGTGATTAGATTTGAGAAATATATTTTCACTGGCACCTATAAGATTTCTAAAATATTTGTGAAATACCAAAACAAGGATATGTACTCAGTCGCGTATCTAAGCTTTTGATTTAGGTTAGTGTTAATTTACAAATGATTTAAGTAAATTTATGAATACAAGTAGTATAAAAAATATATATCTGAAATAGGTGATATTCATCGACAGTTTCTATAGTGATCAAAACATTTATGAAGGTTATATTTGTTAAGTTCTGAACAGGAATAAGTTTTTCGATTTATTGGTAGAGTTTAAGGATAATTTTACAGTCTTTAAGTAAGCAGGTACGCGAAACAGCAATAATCCGCACTGAAAATTGGTTTTTTCATCTCGTAAGTAAGATTTACCAGTAATTTATAGATTGTATGCGATTAGAATGTAAAAATTACATACTCAAATTTTGAATTTTGTGAAAAAAAGTTTCTAACCATATTTATATCTGGACATAAATCGACTGCATCAGCGAAATTTAACTAGATAAATATTACAAAATCAGAAGTAAAATTGGCTATTATCGCATGTGAAAACTATAATTTCATCACCAACCTCTACAATCGTTATTTTCAGAAAATATTTTCGTGTAGTAATCATCCAGATACAAATAATACGGGATAGGTTTTAATGTGCTATTAGTCGTGGATGTATATTGATTTTTGATGCTGAAATATACATAAACTCAGTTTTAATCGTAATAGTTAATACCTGCGAAAAGCAGTCGAATAACCACCAAAATATTGCCGCCAGCTCTCGAGCAGAAAAATGTCGAAATAAATAGAGTACATTTCCCGAAACGATGCGGCTCTGGAATAGGCTGAACAAGCTCCGGAATGGACTTCCTCGCCGGGAGGCATAACAGGCTATGGACCTTTATAGCCAATTTCCGGGCTCTAATGCGATCGGATGCAATATGAAGAGGAAGATCCGGGAACGAATTTAGAGATGTAACAGAGAAGAGGCGCTTAAAGCTGGTCGTTTTGAAGCAGATAGTCCCTGGAAGAGATGCGATGTACATTCGAGTTAAGACAGCAGCACCTGGGAGAGCTCCATCAGCGACTCGCGCGTGCTTGGGATGAGAGGAACAGAGAAAATTAATATCGGCCAACGGTAATGGACCCATATGCTTACCGAAACCAGCATCGATCAAATAACATTATATTCCTCAACGTTATCTTCAACGTTTCAACTGACAAGTGAATTATGCTCTTTTTCACTATTGTAAAGATCAAAATAAAGATTCGCTTCTTGGCCTCCTAGTAAATTTTATCTTTTTTCACTTCAACCATGTTCTGATTTCTGCTTGATTCAGGAAATATCTTTCACTTATACTATTTCTAATGATTGCAAAAAATTTTGAATATGGGAAATGTAAGGAAAATTTTTGTCAGTTCATTATTTGGGAGAAGAAATGGTGACAGTGTACTAACTATGGTCTAGAGCGGGAGACCCCAAACTTTTTACCCCGTCGACACCTTAATAGGATATTTGCCTTCTTATCGACCCCCCACAAGTGTTTAATAAAAACTTTAAATCATTTTTGGCATTCCTGATGCTAAGCAATAAGGAAGCCTGCATAAAAAACTCAACGAGACAATTTATAAAATACACCAAATAAAATTAACAGAAATACGAGATACTTTCCACTATTATTATAATCTTAAAAAATAGGAACAAAACTATGGATAAATGGAATAAATTTCAAATAAAGACCTGCCAAAAAGTGCAGATGATTGTTGTAGTGCTTTAACTTGTCACATAGCGATGGACGTAAGGCACTCTTCGGATGAGCCTTTGCAACTGTCACATGTTGACAACCTCAGTGTGCAAAAGTAATTGGTTTAAAGTTTCATCATTTACTTCATATGACTTCGCAAACAGACGAGAACTGAGAGGATGAGCTTTAATTGACCTGATTTTTAGTAGAACATCCCTATTTTATCTTGTAAAGTTTAATTGATCATCTTTAGTATTAATCGACCACCTTTCGACCCCTATGTATTAATCGACCCCAAGAGGTCGATATCGACCACTTTGGGGACCCCTGGTCTAGAGATTTGTGGACGTTTTACAAAGTAAGGGTGAAATTCTGCTTGAAATGCTATTCAGTCTATGGATTCCAAAGGTTATTTTAAATACTGAGGATTTCGTAACATCGCGTTTGGAAAATTCAGTTTTGAACATCACTTATCATTTGGTCCAATAATAAACAAAATAACTTTATAATGTACAAATTCAACTAACAGAATCAACATTACCGTTTATATTCTATCACACGCCAGCTTACCACGACAGTATCATGATCCTGCGTCATTTCATTGTAATTACTAAGGATTATCTAAGAACAGTCAATAAAACGACCACTCAAACATGTCTTTCAAGAAACAATATTAATACTCCTCAATATCATAACGTTTGAAAGGAAGCCAATATCAGGGCGATTATAGGTGCCTTATGCCTGGCCATCACTTGAACCCAGCAATATCTGACAAAAACTCGGACGCTACTGGAAGATTCAGCTGCTGAATAACGACCGCACTGTTAATTCTCTAAAGAGCTTGTTTCTGAATGCTGACATACGATTTACGACTTTCTCATATGGTTTCAAAAAGGCGGTGCAGGAAATGAATGTGTGAATCACTGTCCTGTCCTATGGCTGATGATATAACTAAGTTATTCTGATGCAATAGGTTCGGAAATTTTGCATGTGTACCACTTATGATTTTATGACTTTGGAAATTCCGATCTTAATAATCTTTTATTTTTAACTTTATTTCTTATGCCTACTGACTGAGAAGTAATGTATTGAAGCAGGAGCTGATATCATGTAGTTGTGCTGTTGTAACGTTTATAGCTTGAGTGAAGTGAAGCCGTTCAGATAAGGATTATGAGGTTGCCCTGGTATCACGAAATCGGACAGTGTCACGGAACTAGTCCACAAACAACAATTAAACCACACCTGACATCTGATTACTGCCATAGTACCACGTCGGAGTTGCCTCTTCGTACTTAATGGCGAATGAGGAATTTATAATATAGATTGTACTTATAAACTAAAAATATTACTTTGCAATTGATTCACGTCTCTCGTTAGTTTTGAGGCTACATTCTTTAAACCGAAATACCAGTGTAATGCGGTATTCATTGTCCTAATGGATTAATGTTGAAATGATTTGAACAATGAAATAAAAATAAATAATTGGATAATTAATAGCAATTCTGTTACTTTTAAGCAGAAGAGCAATTTCATCTGTCTTTACATCAGAAGTATGTACCACATTGTATTATTTCTAAAGACATGGGTAAAGTAACATGTATTTTCAGAATAATCCAATTAGTGGAGTAAAATAAGACACCATTTATATGGATTTTCGGAGCATATTTCTACACGATATAGCAGATTGTGTAACGGTGCTGCTATCACGCTAGCAACTATTGATATGTCCGTGCAGCCAGTTATTGGTACAGATGAAGGAACACGTCCCATGCATTACTTAATTGCATCATGTAAAAGGTAGAAGCAATCAATCTAACGTTTAATTACTTTTTACTTGCGGATCCCGCTACAAAACCGTGAAAAAAAGGTTCAAATATAGCTGCCAGGCCAATTCACGTGACGCCATTTAGATCTGTTTATTTTTAAAACATATGTAATTTAAATGGACTGGCGATTTTCTGTTAGGAAATGTAACTCGGAGAATGGTAAGTGAAATATTGAAAATTCAGGGGCTTTTGTCTTTCTACAAAATGAAATTTGCTCTAGTAACTGAGCGAATCCGCCACATTGTCTCTGGTGCCCAGTTTTTGAAAGGAAACGCGGTTCTCAATTCCCACAAAACTAGTCTAACCTAGGCCCTGTTATCAACGCTTTCGATGCTTCTTACATATGCTGTTAGTCACAGCTTCAAGAGTTTTTATGCGACAGGCCTCAATTCCTGATATAAAGCGTCACAAACTTTTCACCGCAGCTTGTATAACATTGAAGTTGTCGCCCAATTATCTGAACTGGATGTATGATGTATCCAAACAGATTAGGCCGCAGAGTATCTCTCTTTTCCCACTTCTTTTTTTTTTTTTTTTTTTTTTTTTTTTTTTTTTTTTTTTTTTTCTCTGTCGGTTATAGGGAACCTGAAGTTAAACGTTGAATCCGAACTATGAAAGCATCCTGATCCTGTCGCACTTCACATTACTCACACGTTATGCCAGAAGTCATGGTTGGATTAAAGGCCTCTGAAAATAACCAGCCGTGACTCTATTTCTGTTTTTTCCTACTGGCCTTACGCTTCGTCGACGTCAAGTTTATTAGAGGCGGGAAAGGCTGGAAGCGAGGGACGGGAAGCAATTCGTCCATGGCCATTTGAATCAACCATCCTGGCATTCGCCCGGAGTGTTTGGGGAAACTATGAAAGACTTAAACCTGGATGACCGGACGGGAATTCAAACCTGCGTCCCCAATAATGCGAGGCCAGAACGTTACCGTTAACCTACCACGATCGGTACACTATTTATGATAGTTCTACAGTGATAATTTCAATTTTTTATTTCTTTAATATACTAATACTACTTTTTGAACCTTCCATTGTTTTTAATGATTTGTAGAAATAAGTAAAAAATAAAATAAAATGGTGTGAATGAAATATATATCAATTTTCTTTCGTCACGCAAACAATTTGTTTAGTTATAAGTCTACTCGTATACCTGAATTCATTGTGAAACTCCTTACCTTCTCTCTCTCTATACTTTGTTCAGAAAGTTTGGGAAAACTCTACAGGACGCGATATCTCTAAAACTAAAGCCTGCAGCATAAAATCGAATGAACCAGTAACTTTTAACATTAGAATTACCGAAATCGATTATTACTAAGTCTGCTCGCCCTCTTGTAATCGCCACTGAAACTTACAGCGTATAAGCGATGTAGTTCGTTTTCCTCTGCCACCGTGCTGTACCCACCGAGCTTGTTGCAGCCACACTCCTCGGCGTCGTCTTCCCCTCCGCCTCCGCTGCCGCCGTCGCCGCTGCAGCCGCCACCCCCAGGCCCGGAGGCGGGCGTCTCGCCATCCGGGCAGCAGCCGAACTGCGTGGACAGGCAGGCGGCCAGCGCCGGAGGCGGCGCGGTGGAAGCGCCCTCACGAGGGCTCGGGCGCTCTGAGGAGAAGTATCCACACACTACCTTGCTTACTCTATTCTAGTGGTATTTTTGTTAGATCTGGATCAAATCTCACGTTATCAGAGTATTGTTTAAAATGCACCGATTTGCCAAAAGTTGTGAGATGGCAGAATGTTAATTACAGGTGATACCCGTGTCGCATCAACAGGGTATGCATAGGCAGGTGATTGTAAACACTGTCGGTTAGAATCGTTGTCTTCCTGAGAAGTACTTACTACACCACTAGCATTAACCTCGTTTGATCGCGTAACGATAGTCGGAGCCCGACGCATAAGTGACAACATTCCCGACGCAGATTTCCTACTCCAGTGTCGAGGACTATTGCCTCACACAAGGACATCACAGTGTCCGACCATGCCTGCTGAATGGCCAAAGCAATGGATCACTTGGGCTCTCCAGCTCATGCATTTGACCCTAAACGACGGGAAGAAGGTAATTGGTATTTAGTTGATACGCGGCGGTGGTTGGCTTTCGGTATGGTGCAAACACCACGAGACCATGAATCAAATTGGTCAGCAAGGGACCAACCGTGGTGAGTGAGCGGTAACGATCTGTCCTCGTATTCGGGAGGACGCGGGTTCGAATCACCGTCCGGGAATCCAGAATTTGGTTTTCATCTGCAGTTCCTTGCCCCCTGTCATTTCCCGTCTCTAATGACTTTGGCTTAAAAAAATTTAAAAAAAATGGGTCAGAAAGTTAGTAATAACTTCTGTAAATTTGTGTGGCATGTTTATTTTGCATGGGTTGGGTACTATGGTCAAACTGAACGTTACAAGAAATCGTTATGCTTAACTGTTTGGTGATCATTTTTAACCCTCTATGGACCTCACCAATCCCCATAACAACAGGAAGTTCCGTGGTCGTATACCAAGTCACCGGCCACATTTTGAGAAACATTGTGTAAAATCCAACACATGACCTAAGGACCCAAATAGCTAGACATGAACCTCATAGGTCATACAATAATCGGCGCGGCTGCAAAATCCACCTGGAGACTTCCACCAGCCGAGAGCACATCAAATTGCTGCACTTTGCCAAAGATTATAATAGTGGTGGGTATCCAGTAACTTCTGGATTGTATGTGTGTAGTCTCAAAAAAAAAAAAAAAAAAAAAAAAAAAATTATGAACAAGATTAGAAGCAGCGATATGTAAAATCATGAATCTTAATGTTCCATGTCAGCCAAGCACAACATAGTGTTGTTCATCTCCTTTAAATTACTTGATTTCTTACACCCGATATCAGACGTAATAGTTTAGCTGAAATTTGGAAGAAGCAATCTGTACTGTTTTAAATCTTACCACCAGTGCACCATTCAGATGTAATTTAGGCTATTTTTTGTTAACATGTAACTGATACCTCCGATAACCTCCAATTACACCTCGAGATTAATATGTTCAAAAGAGAATTAATCGCGAGTAAAAGAAATAAATATTACATTTTTTACAGTGAATTCACTTTTTTCATTTCCCTCAATAGGAAAAGGATCAAATTTCAAGGGGAAGGACTATTCTTCGGCTTAAATCATATTTAGAAAAATACGTAAGTCAATCAAAATCAAATCATCGTTTGGCATTATAGGTTGGGATAATCCGCCAAACTGTTCGGCCGCCAAGGGCAGAGTTTCCGACTCAGAACACAATGCGCCTCTGGTGGTGGCTAACTAACCTAACGCGGTAATGCTACCGGGTAGAGGGGACCTACACTTTTTTTTACTTATGGCTTTACCCCTCGTCAACATCGAGGTCATTAGAGACTGGATGGGTCTGGAGACAAGGAACTGGAAGGAATTCAGCCATGGCCTTTTGAAGGAAGCATCACACCATTCGGCTGAAGTGATTTAGGGAACCAATGGAAAACACAAATCTCTATTCCCGGACGGGGATTCGTACCGGCGTGTTTATTTGCGTCCTCCTGAATGCGAGGCCAGAAGAGGGGACCTACAGCTTTATGTGGAATCCGAACCACCGAGCCGTGATTGGTATTCGAACCGGGGACCTTCTCCAGTCAGAAGCCTTACCCACTGAGCCACCTGACCACTCTTGTAATATCCCCGGTCACTAAGTGATAAGGATATGAAACATGTTTTACTACGGATCTACCATAACACTATAACATCCTTATGTACAAAATATATAAAAAATTAGCACATGTAATCTCATGAAAACATATGAACGATTTAGAATCGATAATTTGATATTAGCTGTATCGAAGAATTAGGCACAAGTAATTTAAGTTAGCAAAAAATATAAAACGAAAGAAAGCTATAATGTAATGTTAAAGGGTAAAAAAATATCAGCGAAAAAAATTTGCACTATGTTCTTGGTTAGATACACAGAAACCAGCTTAAAATCAGACGAACCAATTCAAGAAGTACAAAAATAATTGTAAAAACTAACAATACTGTTTAGGTTCGCTAATAATAAAACAATTAATTGACTTAATTTCTTAAGTTTAATTTTAATTGCGATGAAACATATGCCAAATGGTGATTTCTCTACAAGTGTACTTCCTCATTATTTCTTTAGCTTTAAAACTAACAAACTATCAAAGAAACATTGGCCGGATAGGTTAATACAAGAGGAGCAGTCCTGACTGTATTTTCAGTTTTCTTGGATCTTCTCTTTCTGAATTTATATTGTAAACAGTGCTTTAATCAGCCTTGAAACTACAATTAATTGGAAAAGGTTTTATGTTTATCGAAGTCTCACTGGAAACCTTCAATATTGTTGACATGGTTACTCTGCAAGCAATACTTAAAGTGATGCTGCCTGGCGTGTGCACGAACAGATTTATCGATTTGCATATATATATAAACTATGATATAAAAACCCGTATATAATTACAAAATTTAAAATATCACTAGTGGTATACATTTCGACTGCCAGAAAACTAGCATCTTTATATATAACATGTATTATACATGAGCAAACCCCATCATCCATGATGAACCACTGAACCCATTCTCGCAGTCGAAAAATTTACCAGACTCCAGTGCCACCTATCGGAATAATATATATACCAAAACCTTCCTCGCCTGGTTAATAACATTTCGTGCGAATATGATCTGAATCGGTAAAGTGGTTTGTCCGTGATGATGAGGTTTACGCTAGCGTAGGATTTTGTATATAAAGATTTCAGGCTGTTAAGGAATTTTTGCCCCGAACTTTCAAAACATCGAAGGACTGAGAATATTGTAGGAAGAAGAAGGTAAGTAAAAGCAGTTATAAAATTGAAGAAGGTATGCTGATGTTTGAAAATCGTGTAAAATGCGTCAGTTAAACTTTTTTAGGTATATGCAAAATAACTTCAGAAATGGAAATTCGGCTGTATAATTCTAATTACCAAACTAACTGAAAATAATGCTCCAAACACCAAAAAGTATGATCATAGGTAGCGAGTTAGCTGGGGCTACGTTCAGTGTTTGAATCAATCTTTATTTAATGTCAGGTAATTTAATTTGCCTCCTAACATACGAATAAAATTTATAGTTTGGACGGAATAAAATTTACGTTATTTTGCTTGTTGACGTCTCTAGAGGCGAAAGAAGACAAGAAGCGGGAAGAAATTTCACCATGTCCTTTTGAAGGAGTCAATCCAACATTTGCCTGGAGGGATTTCGGGAAACCACTGAAAATCTAAATTTAGATGACTGGACCGGGTTTTGAAGCCGCGTCCTCCCAAATGCCACACCTGATCGTTTCCACTCACCCACCGAGCTAGTTTTAACTTTTTCGTGACTGTAGAAGTGTGTATATAAACAACCTGTTTTATAAGGTCATTCATCTTCGCTCGCGTGCACAGATTTAGTACGTAAGTTTTTATGAGCTTCAATCAAGCCAACAGAATATCTCAAGGTTCTGGCTACACGGCAACGTATCAACTCGTTTCACAATTATCAAGATATCAACTCCGGTTGCAGGGCAGTTCTCCATCATCATAAAAGTTATATGTGCTCTCATTAGTGGGCTTTATTAGTCCTTACTCGTATTATAGATATCACTTCTCAAAGCTCGTTTACGGTCTGTGCATCGAGTGAATAGTTATTTCATGTCTTAAACACATGCTATACCAATATTCCCAAATATACGCCAGTTAATGCACCATTTAACTATTTAACAAGGGATTGGTCACATAGAAATAACCGGTTGTGCGTAATTTTGTAGTAACTACATATGAAAAGTTTGATTTTAGACTATATTTTTTCTTAAAAGTACTACAAGACAAATACAACAATTTAAAATTCTGTGCCCTAGGCCTTAATAAAAGTACAAAACGAAACCAGCGCGCTTGTCTCTTAGCTAAAATATCTATTTTGGAAAAGATTCCTTCATATCAACTTCGGCTGGAGCAGAAAAATTGCTTTTGATCTATGCTTCTGTTAAACTGAAGGACAAATTCTAGTTATTATGTCATATCGTGACATGTTATAATGTAAGGTTTTACAGTAAATAATTAAAACTGATTTTTTCCATTTTTTTTTCTTCCATCTTGACGTTTGTGAAGGTTATTAAAATTGTTCAATATTCTCCTGATTTGTGTATATGGCCTAGTTCAGTAAATGTTCATTTCAACTGCTTTACATTAGTAATAATTCGTGTAGTTAGATGTTGCCTTTATGCTTTACTACCAAATAACCATTTAGAAATACTTATTTGCATACTGTGTCAGAATACAGAAAAAACTTTTGTTATTCTTATTTACTCCTTGTTATTTTGATCTCTCGCTACGATTTCTCTCGACGTTTCCTAGGTCCACGTTCCATTTTCTGAAACTGAAGACGTAATGTTTCAATACTACTGCGAAAAGACAGCTGACTCAGCTCCCGTAACTCTTCTGTAAGTAAACAAAGTCATTTCTAGCCAATGATATCGACCGCAGTGGATATGGTAGGAATTTCCGTAAGGAAGCATTGAAATCCACGAAGTTTCTGTAGGGCACAGTAAAATCTAATATGGCGCTCGGGCATTTTGTTTGCGATCTAATTGTACACCTAAGAACGCAGGATGGAGGAACCGGGTACGAAGATACGCGTAATTCTCGTGGACACATTGCCGGTGTACAAGGTGTTTCAAAAATGACCGGTATATTTGAAAAATCAATAAAATTAAACGGGCAGCTATAGAAATACTCCGTTTATTGCAATATGCTTGGGAAACAGTAAATTTTCAGGCAGACAAGCTTTCGAAATTAGTTACAATTTTCAACAACAGATGGCGATGCAGTCTGGAAAAATCTAAGGTACAATTATTCTAAGGAATAAACTATTTTTTCAAAGAAAACTTGCAATCTGTGAACAGCACACGCTTACAGCAGAAAGACGACTTACAGAATGGCGAACTCACAGACTGCATTTACTCGTAAATCTTTCAAATCACCTGCAGCGCCATCTGTTGTTGAAAATTGTAACTAATTTCGAAAGTTTGTCTGTCTGGAAATGTACTGTTGTCCCAAGCATATTCCAACAAACGGTGTATTTCTATCGCTGCCCGTTTAGTTTTTATTTATTTTTCAAATATACCGGTCATTTTTGAAACACCCGGTATTTTGCTAACAAATCTTTCTCTACACTACTTCTAATTTCGTGATCTAAAAACATTTTTACAATTAATTTATTGTGTCATCCGAGAAATCATCTACCCTTATATTAAACGCCACTATTCCAGCTTCAACTGAAGGATGGACTTTACTGTACTAGCTCCGACCGAAAAGTAAACGCGGGTGAATCTACCACAACAAGATCCACATGAATGAGCAATCCATAGTGGCTCACTCCCACATATTTAATAATTCAGCATATTACAGAAAAAAATATTTAAAAATATCAAACACAATTATTATATAACCAATTAAATTTGAAATCCCATGGAAATATCTTTTCCCTAATAACACTAGTAATATTGTATAGATGTTGTGAGAGCAGTCTCGACTAGTTCAGTCATCAGCTAACAGTCACAAAACATTATTACAGAATCTCCATGCAGTTTGTGAAAGCTTCGCTGAACCCCAAATAGTGATTCAGAACCCAGAAAATAAGGTCTATCGTGAGGATTTATTACCAGCTCTTATATTATATAGTAAATAATAATAAACAATTGCATTTTCTCACATGCTGTGTTTACAAGTGCGGTCCAAGTTTATTGTCAGATTTAGAGTGATCTTTGTTCTGATACTCAGGTTCATTATAGTGTCTCTTTTTTACTGTTTATAATACATGATCTCATCGTTGGTTTCCGTATTCACTATAGCAAAGTTTTAATCATTACTATTATTTAACTAATTCATTAATATCACCCGTGTTACGACTTTGCTCAAATGAAATACAATCCATCTGTCATATTATTTTTAGTGATACTTATCTACATGTAAAACACTAGTTATAACGATGTACGTTTATAGATATATCTGATATGGTTAACTTATATTCTGGAAGTCTGACGAGAAAGCACCGGCAAACAAAGAAGAATAACAATCGACGGAAAGGCACAGTTTGATCGAGAACAATTGTTTCGCAGGTGATACATTGCAGGTGTCAATTGCATTAATAAAAATAACGGCGATGTCCATAACCTGGACTGTAACCCACGCGCGGTTCTTATTGCTCGCTACTTGCGGAGCTGCGTGGGTTCACGGTGGCGGCAGCTGCCACGTTTACGACCGCAGTCTGGAGCGTGGCCGAGACGCCGAGAACTCTGGGATTACGTGCTGTATTTCAGTTTTAGGAGCTGGGTTATGATTAAACCTCGGTACGCATGCGTGTGACTACTTTGGACCGTCTTTTTATGTTGTTTGGACGGAGTTTATCTTTTTAATAACTTGGTGTGATAAAAACGTTCTAAAGATAGGTTACGGTAACTCCAATTTGTAATTAAATAGTTCCCAATCCCAACGAAAATTCTTTGCAGTTTCTAAGCTAATTAAAATTGAATAGAATTGTTATTAAATAATGCTCATAACCTAAATTTCTTTTTTTTTTTTAAATTGCTTTACGTCTCTTTTTTTAACATCGAGGTCTTTTAGAGACGGGAAAGGATGGGGGGCAAGGATGGGGGCAAGGAATGGGAAGGAATTCGGCCATGGCCTTTTGAAGGAAGCATCCTGGCATTTGCCTGGAGTGATTTGGGGAAACTATGGAAAACCTAAATCTGGATGCCCGGACGGGGATTCGAACCGCCGTCCTCCCGAATGCGAGGCGAGAACGCTAACCGTTACACCGCCCCGCTCGGTACCTAAATTTCAATGTTTTAGTTTACATAGCAATAATATTCAAACTTATACTGAATTAATGACGACAGAATAATGGACGTATTCAAATTAAAAATAAATTAGTGGTTCCAAAACCTTACGTTATACAAGGTAGTAATAGTTTTATTCCCATTCCAGGCCGCATTTAGTTTTTTTTTTAACTTCTCAACTCTGGATGCCCGGACGGGGATTCGAACCACCGTCCTCCCAAATGCGAGGCCAGAACACTAACCGTTACACCACCACGTTCGGTGGCCGCATTTAGCAGAATAAAAATGCAACTATATCCATCTGCTTTAAGTAATAAGTAACATGGCACTTATAAAAGCAGGTTACATTTATAATAAAACTAAATTAGTCGTGAATTATGCTTCATCAAAGTGTGTCAGTTGTTATCCTGCTTCTGACAGCATTTTAACCTCACCACAACCACTGCTAATATTGCCGTTCGAAAAACATAGCATCTGTCACCCACTTATCAAAACATTCATTGTATCACGATCTAAATTTGACACAGTGGAACTATTTACATGCATACTTTTTTCAGTGTTTTGGGAATTCAGCTCTTCTCAGTTGCTTAACTGAACAGAACTGTTATTGAGTAATGCCCACGACCTCAATTTTGCAGTGAAACCTTCTTCTTCTTCACCACCTTTTCCCAACATTAGACATCGCCGTCGGCTGCCTTTGATGAGTCATATTTGGAGCTTTGATTTTACGGCCGCATGCCCTTGCTGAATACCTGCTGCCAGGTTGTATTACGTGCTAATGCTGGAAGTGAAGTGTTGCTACCAGTTTGCGAAGTGTGTAGCTACGTTGTGTGTGTGATAATTGTTTGTGTAATGTGTAGTTTATGCGGCTGAGATTGAGAACCGTCCTGGCATTGGCGTTGATGCTTGCGGAAACCCGCTTAAAAACCGCAGTCAGGAGAGCTGGGACTTGGGCTCATTCCCTGTATATCCACGATCCATGGTACGGCGGAATCGGCGCACTGGACACAGCAGTAACATCTCTGGCAGCAATCAGTACTGTATGTAAGTAATCTATAGAGCGCGCACTATTGTGAAAATTCAAGTTTCCAGGTTTCAATGGATTTCCTTACTTGATAAAAACATTTCGACCAAGTGTGACATGGTTTATGACAATGTTTTTACAAATTCATGACATACATATCAAATAATTATAAAATGAGCATGGAGTCTTCTGTTTCGTCAAATTCTGATCTCGTCCCAATTATTTTTAAGACGAATAATTATAACCTACTGCACCACAAAATTTAGTTTTAATAAATCGTCAGAAACCTTGTTAACTTTATCTGCGTCGAAGTCATTAGAGGCGTGCAAGGAGAGAAAATGAATTATGGGATGGACGATTCGAGGAACGATCCCGGCACCCGCCGGGAGTAATTTCGGGAAGCAATGGAAATCCGAAATCTGGATGTCCGTTTGGTTGGTGAGCGAGGTTACGATTACAAAAAAAAAAATGTTATAGGTATATTGGAACATGCTTAAATATTTCTTAAATTTGTATGAAATTCCTGCAGAGGACTAGTTTATTGTGACATAAAAAACGACTTATAGGATAGTTAAAATATAGAAATGAATTTGAGAGAAAAAACTCTAAAATCGTCGATTAGCTGATTTATGCTCCAAATGTACGCAGAAGGTGTGCGGAGTATTACTTTCAAACAATGCTAGGTATGAACTATACTAATAAACTATAATTGGGAATCGAAAGAAACTTTAGCTATAGCTTGAACTGTTAATTCTTATACTCAAATGAGAATGCGACGGAAAGGGGAGTTCGTCAGTTGCTGATCTTATAATGCTATATAATTTAGATGCATATTAAATTATTTCTCAGAAGCCTAACTCATTTTTGCTGAAAAGTTATCACAGTTGTCCGACAATTCTGAAATTTGTAAATAGGCAATAAATTTTTTACTGGCTGTTGTGGACAATTTCCTCAATTCCTATATAATTAACTTGTATGAATAATTAATATCACGCCAATGTAATTGAATTTTGTTTATTTTTATTTTCATCAAACGCGATTCACTTTATTCTCAGAAGCAATTTCAGCTGTTTTATATTTTCCATTGTTTTACATTTTCATTTTAAAACAATGAAAAATATAAAAACACTGAAGATGCTTCTCAGAATGATGTGAAATGAGTTCTATGAAAATAAACAAAATTAATTACATTGGCGTGATATTAATTATTCATACAAATTGAGTGTGTTTTCTGTTCGGTAAGTGGTGAAATATTTGTAGACCTAATGTATTTGAAAGGAAACTGAATATAAAAATGAATCATATACCATACAAGATGACGATATTACTTAATATGAATTGTGAATGAAGTCTTCGATTTTATTTAGTATTTTTCCTTTTTGAAACGTTCTGACTTAAAAATATTGATTTTAGAGAACAGAAGATGATTTTGATGCTTATATATGAATTATACACAGTACAATTATGCTCGTGAGGATGCGTTTACTAACATTACATTCAAACACCGAGAAACACGATGTTGATTTGGATAAAGAATACATATTGACTATTACTATTCAAATGTGGAACATTATGCTACATTTATTGGACGAAGGAAATTAAAATATCTACATAAATGTTAGCGAGCGTTTATTTCAGACGACACATACTATTACACTATCAATTAATATGAAGGTTCCAATCACTGGTTGTTTGTTTTAGGTATTTTTCTCAATCGAAGCATTATGATTTAAAGAAAAGAAGAAAATGTGTTAAAAGACCACATTCGAAAATTATAAGCTAACACGTTGAATGAGCATGACGTCTTCCGTGTGCGGCAAGCTATACTACCTTGTTGAGTGTCGCTGCACTCCCCGACGAAAGCGACGGAGACCGGCTGCTTTCCCCGAGGCCGCCTGCAGGACGCCAGCTGCAGGTGGCACTCGCTGCGGTAAGTGCGCCCGTCCGACCCGCACACCGGCTCGGCAGCCGTGTCCGGCGGGCAGCCCTCCATACAGGAGCACACACCCGCCTGGCAGCGTGCGCCCGGATCCTCGCAGCTCACGCCTCGACACGCGTCTGTGGCACAAGAAACCAGATTTAAATGTAAGACCTGTTTGATTTATACTTTACATAATACGTTATAGTTCTTTGGTTAACAGTTCTGCATCAATTAAGTGGAAAAATGGTTATTAATTGTATTAATGGACGTTTGAAGTAGAGCTGTAGCAAACCGTACTTAAGTTCATTACTGAGTAACGAATACATGGTCTGACCCGAAGTACCTAAACATTACAAATTCATTTCGCTACACGCATTTGTCGTCTGAATCTCAGTCTGATTCGATAAATGAACAAATACGACGCATCATGTGGGAATTTAAATGGTTAGTCCAGCCACTAAATGAATCTAAAAGAACATTTCAACATCGTGTGTCACGTATTTCTGGGAATTTTGATTTGAATTCGTTTTGTTAGAAAGGAAAATGTGTAAGTATTAACATGTTGCGAGTACATTATTTTAATATAATTAGTATTATTTACTGTTAGGTGTTGATATTTTTAACGAGGTAAGTAAATATGACAACATAAAAAGTTATTTTGTAGTTTTACTTTTGTTTAACACTAAAATTTACAGAGCATAATTTGTAAATAGAAAATTTGGATAAATAATTTGAGATAGTTATTGCTTTTTTATTGATCATATCTTAGTGATAGTTTATTAATTTCAAAAATTTATTAAATGCATTTATTCTAATGAGATATTCTAACTTCTATTTTATTATACAGTGCAAAGTTTACCCATACTTGCTTTACTAAATGAAAAATTTTCTTAAACTTCACAAAGTGCGAATGAAGTTGTAACGTATTTCGCTACTATTGTCTTTTCTAACCATCTAAACGTGTTCAGTTAGCCTTTAATAAAACAATATAACTACCTGAAATCTTTGTTTCTCATTACTCAGTTTAACCGTTACTCATCGACACTATTCAAACATGTATTATCAACGATCGTGTAATAGTACTTAGTTTAATTGACCGCATTATCTTTATGTAACATAAAATCTTTCTCTTTCCACATTATACACAACATTTATTCAACTTTTCTTTGCACAATTTAAATTCACTTGAACATTTCTTGATGCATTTCTACTGACAATCCACTGCAAATTTCATTAATTGAAAGCGCCGCCAACGTATTCCTTCCATCATGGTATGCCATGTCTCTGACCTCATCCTATGTTTCTCCTTATATCATGTCTTTGTCACATTACATCTATAGCTCGTTCCTCTTTGCTGCCTATTGAAACTCAGAATACTAATCTAAAAAAATTTACACAAAAAACAACAACATACATACACTTAAAATTAAAAAATGTCTATTAATCTCGTCTGCTTGATGAACGTCCGTTATGAAGTCTTTCCGTAGCCCGCATGCGACACGGCTGGATGCAATGATTCATACTAGTGCTCGAGTGTGTCAAAACTGATGAGTAACGAAACGATACGATAGTAACGACTCGATACAATGATTTAGGCTAACACTCGATTGTACCAAAAGTAACGAGTAACTATTCGATAGTAACGAATACTGATTGGTTTAATAACGAATACATACGGGTACACAATTAATCGATACTTTTACAGCTCTGCTGAAAAGACGATCATCAACATGTTTCGTAGTGCACGAATTAGGTTAGAAAACTCAATGACCTGTTAGTAGTTACATTGGTCAATTAATTCATTTCTAATTTAATTCCAAATGGATCATCTGTCCTTATACAAAACACAAGTACTATAGAAAGCTGATAATGCAACAAATTTTTGTTTAAACTAATATTTACTTTCCTCATTGCCCAGAGAACATTTAGATTTTTGCTCCTGCTTTTGAAACAAAAATTGTGGCATTATTCTTCTGTAGATTTATTTTTATCTCATGAATTATTTAACTTCAGTAGAAGACTGGTTTTCGACACATTGGCTTTCGGTGTTAACTTTGCTCCGTGGTTTAGGTACATAATAGTGGCAGTCACTCCACTTATCCGATCCTTTATATTTCAACATATGAACAACTGACTTATTTTGTTTTACTTAAGCTTTGTTATATATCATTATCAGTTTCTGTCCTTGTTATATATACGAAGTATGACAATTGATAGTATTCGTTTATAATAGACAGAAAAGTTTAACTTTCATTAATTAATTCTTATATTCGATGAACAGATATTATTTTTGTTTTTGTGATAGTTTCAAGCGACTTATATTATTAGGAAAAATATTTCTGAAGTAAAGGATTGTTGTTTATGGCAGTCTAAATTCTTCAAATGGTGATAATTTGAAAGTTTTAAAATTATTGTTTGTTCAGTAGAAACAAATAATCGCTGAGTTATGTCTTTTTGACAGAAATACTTGAATATAATATTTAATATCTTATTTGGATTTATGGTGATGTTGCATTTTCAACAACAACAATTAGTAATTCTTCCTCTACTAATTCCAAACTATCCTCAGTTGTTGCTTCCCGAGATTCGTTTTCGATGTTTTTATGTTATTTTAATTCTGCCATATTGTTTCCATGATATTCAAGAATGAAGTACAGTAAATCAGCTTTCTTTTTTTAAAAAAATAATTCTGAATCGGAATATACAAAATGTTTATCAAATGAATTTCTTCAAGCTACGTTCTCGGAGTATATCACTTTATCAAATTGAAGAATTTAGACTTAAAACCCAGGCAGAGGAAAAGTAAAAGGATTCGTCATGCAGTGCTACGAAAGGGTGGTAAAATGCTGATATACAAAAGGAAATCTTTCCGGAAATGATATTAGAAAATTTTACCGGAAACTGATAACTTTCGATACACGTTTAATGACTTATAAGATTTTAAAAAATTAGTTGGGGATACAATGTGCAATAATAATTTAAAGGTGAATTCCATCATTAGTATATTTGACACATATAATTAATGACATAGTTGTTGACAGGTATGTGGAACACAAGCTTCTGGTGAGAGATAGGGAGACGTGAATTGTTGCCCGTGGCCATAGGAGCAGTTTACGATGCAAACTCAGTTATATCGCATATTTTCAAATTATCCTGAATCTTGTGTTTGATTGTCTCATCCAGTGTGTTTAATAAACAGATAGAAACATAGCTGTCTTCGGTCAATAGGTAGTCTATGAATACGTTGCGGAAAGCTGTTAATACATTATCCTCAAGGGGCACGAGACTACTGTCGCTCTACTCCCATCGATGTACACAAGGGGACCGTACGTAGCACCTTAGTAATGATTCAGCGAATTGTTCTTACTTGATTTTTATTGAGTGATAATAATTTAGCAAATGCAACCAATATAAAGTTAAACATCAGCTTCTAACTCCTATTTGAAGGGTACAAAGATTGTTTTCTCTACTAAATTTCATTTAAATGATGACAATAATCTTTACAAGACAAAGTTATATGCTGGAGTAGTCATATAATAGAGACTGGACGTTCTTCTTTTTTGAGTTGTGTATAGTTTTCTTGTTTCATATGTTGCATCTATTGAAGCTTTGTTTATTTAATAAAGATATCTTATTTTTCTGGCTGATTGCTCCAAACATATTAATAGTTTGCTTAGGGCTTTACTTTTCGTCAACGTTGTGATTATTAGAGGCCGGAAAGGATTAGGAGCAAGGAAAAGGAAGGATATCAACCGGGACATCTTTGGAGGAAACATACCGGCATTCGATTTGAGTGGTTTCGGGAAACTACGAAAAACTAATATTTGGATGACCGGACGGGTATTTGAACCAGCGTCCAGAAAGCCTGTACCTAGAATTACCGTTTAATCACCAGGCTCTCTCAAACATTTTCAATAGAACTTTGATCGATCTAGTGTAGCTGCGACCGCATAATACATAATATCGCTTTAATCTTTCCACGCACTGAATTCTATTGAAGACAATTCGTAACATTTTGATCTGCTCATAAATGTTTTTATAACATTTGAGGCTTGAGTTAAATTTTCATACGAAGTACGATGAGGCAGCCGGTTGTTTAATTGAAGGAAATTTGCTTTATGAGCAATATAAATATTAATAACACTATATACGTAAAATGTAGTTATTCTTGGTTACTGACATTTATAGAATAAATTATAAATGTGAATCTGTATAATTAGGAAGACAGAAAGCTTTATTTCCGAACTAATTTTTAAATGGGAACAATTTTCATCGTCTAGAAATATGATTTTTCATATATGGAAACACGATGAGAACTTTGTAATACCTAAAACACTTAACTGATAAACAAAGGATCGGTATACAAATACAATTCTTAACAGGTAGTGACGTTAGAAAAATAAAGAATTCATTGGCTGAATGAAGCAATTAGGCAGCATAGATTAGCCACATGTGTGATATTTACTTCTTGATTATTAGCATTCTCAACTGAACGCTCTGCTTAATCATACGGTTTGAGTTTTCAATTGTTTCCTGAAATTATATGTTCAACATATTTTTTTAATTATTCTGTAAAATAATTTTTTAATTCTGTTTTATATATATACTTAAAGTCGAGGAATATATTTCTGTTCTTGACTGTAATTTTACGCCTATGTGTGCAAAAATAATACATTATTTACCACAACGATCATTTTTTCCCTTGCGTGATAAGATGTGTACTTTTTATTTATGTTATGAGTAATGATTTGACTCTACTAGAGATAAGAATTTTAAGCTGTAAAAATACTTCTGCACAACTATCATTAATTTTCGTAGCTTCATAAAAGTTTTCTTATCTTTCTAAATTATGACTAATTGTTTCAATGGTGTTTGGTCATGGTTGAGATGTGAAGTGTTATAAATTGTTCTGTGTTATAAATTGTTACAAGTTTAACTTAGCTCTGTAGGGTTGTTATAATGGACTGCTGTGCAAAATGTTTCACTCGAAGGTAACAAAAAAATATTGGTGCCTGATATTTATCAACGTCATATTATAGACAAAATTTAAGAATTATGATTATCTCCATACAAGTATGGAATCTTCTTTTAAATAAATTGTCAAGTTTGTGCCTATGAAATTACGATTATCGTCAGAGAAAGTTTTAAACGATTATATAGATGATTAGGTATGTGGGTGATTGTTGAAAAATGTTCGGTAACCACTTTAAAGAACTTTTCTCATATATGTGATTCCGATCTTCCATTAGATAAGTTCTAAAGGGTATACCTCTGTAAAATACAATTAAAGAGTCATCTTGTACGCCTGCTGCAGTCTTTATTCCTCACTTTCCTTTTCCTGCTCGTTGGCGCCCGGTTTATTTTCCCACTTTTCAACTTTTTTCTTTTCCGATCAGCTGCTATGAACTAACCATTTTGCACTTATTGTTCCGTTCAATTAAGGGGATAACGATGAAACAAGGTTAGTGTCCGGGAATTGTTAACCACAAAACGAATGTGTGCACATGCACAAGATATTGATGCTAGTAGTATTGCGTATGATAGAAGAAACGTGAATAAGATAGAACAAAGTTGTGAAATATTTTCGATAGATTTTTTGTCGACTGATAGGACATAATTGTGTAACGGATGTGTGATGGTTTTCCTTCAGTGGACGGGGATGGTATTAGCATGGCAATATTGAGAGTAAGCGTACAGTGTCTGTCTCTCCAGCCGCGGTGCTTACCACAAGGGCCTTTGTGGACGACAACGACCAGCTGCCGCCTGCCACACGAGGACCTCTCGAGGTCGCACTGGGAACTGTATGTTGACCCGTCGGAGCCGCACACAGGGTCTCCCTCCGTCTGCCGAAAAGCAGAAGGACGTCAACGGTAGAGCAACCAAATTATCCTGGAATTTAATAGCATTGCTTCCCTCTCCAGCACGGGGCCAGCCAAGAGAATAACTAAAGCTTGTATCGGGAAATTACTGCACGTATGAGATTACGTAACAATGAAATACAATAATGTGCTTCACAGACTAAATTACTTCAAATACATTGAAGCACACTCACCGCTGAACAGTTGGTTGGACACTGGCATTGAGGTCTTCCTCTGATATCAGTATGACAAGCGCTATAATGAGGACACAGGTGTCCTTCACAGGCATCTGCAACACAAATGTAATTAGACATACTAAAATGGAATATCAATTTAAAATGCAAAATCAATGCCTGTTCCGTAAGTTTTTGCCTGAAGTAAAAAAAGTTTTCTGATGAAGATTAACTATTCTGATGTCGCTAGAAACAGGATTTTTTTGAAATTGTTGTAAATATAGATCAATACGTTTTCAGAAATAGGACTGGTGGATTTTTGGTTCGGAACTATTAAAACCTTTGACGGTGAGTCCAATACATTCGAAATCAGACAAATTACGTTTGGTGGGAAAAAGGTCACATCGATGCATAAGTTGGGAACACGATTTCTTATTCAGACAAACAAAAATTCCACCACCTCTCTACAAGGTTACTTATTTTTTCGAAATATAAAAACAATGTGTGTCACTTCACAGTTAATAGAAAACTATGTATAATATTTCAGCATTTTAGTTTGGAGAGAAGACTGGCAGTAAAATACTTTTATGTCTAAAGTGATAAATGAGACAAAAAATTCAAATGTTTTCTTCCATTGCAGTCTAAATTAAGAGCACATATCTTTCATTACATGTAAACATAAAATAAATCACTGATGTAGATGCACGAGTTCTTACTAAAGGTAACCGCAACTTCTTTTATGATGCTGAACTCTATGAAAGATGCAGATATTATCAGCATCACAGTTTTGTGAAATTATTTCAACCTGTTTATTGCGATGTCACTGAACTGTATAATTTACTGCAGATGCAATAAATTTTAGATAATAACTCACAGAACTTTCAAATTATTAGATACGTTTATATGCTACATACAATTTAAATTCGAATATAATTTGAGATCTGCATGCATGATGTAAGTATCGTGGAAAATTTATACACCGAAAGTTAATTGTTAAAAAACTACTGGCATGAGACTATTTTCTCGTACCATCTTCCCAGAACCCTGACACCTAGTTTATAAATGTGATCGTGTAACCTATTCTTGTCATTATTTCGGAAGGATATCATCTCAGGGATACGATATGGTGTCAGTTAGCACGTTTGCCACACTATCTCATAAACGCTGAGTAGATAACAGGTCGTAATGACGTCCTATATTGCTCACCACAGGCTCCTTGATACAGAAGTCGTATTTCCGTCCCCTGCACGCAGGCCGCCCTGCGCAGCTCGCACTCGCTGCCGTAGGAGACGCCGTCGCTGCCGCAGACGGGCTCCAGCGCGAACCCGTCGTGGCGGCAGGCGGGGCAGCGGTCCGGCCGGTCGTCGTCGCCGGCGCCGCAGCGTCCGGCGCGCAGCAGGCGGGGCGGCGGCGCGCCCAGCAGGCAGGCGGCGCGCGCCAGGTGGCAGGCGCTGTCGTAGGAGACGCCGTCGGAGGCGCAGACGGGCCGCAGCACGGCCGGGCAGGGCCCGGGGCACTCGCAGCGCGACACCCCAGACTTGTCGATGAGGCAGCGCGCGCCTGGCCCGCACCGCACGTCCGCGCACGGGTTGCTGCCTGTCGGCACGCCACGCTTACTGTACACCTGCCAGATGTTGATACAGCAGTAGCAATATGCACCCTGACTCAATCAGAATGAAACATCATGGCAGATGCGGTTAAGCGGCAACCTAACTCGATATCAGTTTTTCATAACATCCCTCCCTTAGCTATTTCAAGTTGAAAGCATACCAACTTACAAAGCCTTTTAGACATAGGTGTCAAACTCAATTTTGCAGAGGGCCGTATATTAAATTTTGAATGTGTATGCGGGCCAGATTCGAATAAAAAAAATGTACTTCTGTAGAGGAATCGAATTAAGTCTTTAAAAAAAAAAATTCTTCTTTCTGTGTCACATTGCGATCGCGGGCCGTATTGATAGGGCCCGGGGGCCGTATCTTTCACATCACTGCTTTAAGACAAAGCAGTGTCTCAGCCGTTCATTGTGTGATAATACGCCGACCTTGGAATAATATTTTTTTGGTATCTCTGAAAACTTGAAAGACAAAGAGAAAGGATGCTAACTTGGTTTATGAGCTAGGCAATCCTTCAGGTTTTTACCATTACACAAAGTATTGTACGTAAATTTAACTACCTTAAGGACTCACGTCTTTTGTTTTTAAGATTAGTATAATACATCAGCCTTTGACCTGAAAATACGGTGTGTAATAACTCTCAGAATTAGTATTTAGTTTATAGTGTGATCTCATAAGTTAGTAAGAAAACAAGACAGAAAAACTTGATAGGCGTTCGTCTCGTGTTATTCTATGTCTACTGGAAGATCTTCTTTAATTACGATTATTTGTATTTTTTACACAATAAGTGCCTTCTCTATTAAAAATTGGAATTATATTTTTTTGTTCTTATATGATTTAGCTATATATTGTAGTTACAAATAACAAGAACAAAAACGAGGTAGAAATGTTGCGCTCACATAACAGCAGCATATCCGAACTGCAACGGCTAATTCATGAAAAGTTATTGGTCGCACCAACGTTTTACTGAGACATCAACGTGGTCTACAGAATATTAAACCTAGAAGAAAATGGTAGTACAGTAATCTTAAAAATTAATAGTTTTATGTCAGAAGTGTATATGAATTACATTTCAACTTTAATTCAGGCCTATTCAGCCATAAAAAAAAACTTTCATTATTTTAAACGTTACAAAAGAGCGAGACCCGCATGGGATGTTCCTTGCTCATAAATATAAATTATTTATGCAATAAATAAACCTTTTATAATTATTACATATTTTGATTCGTGATTTACTTCTTTTTTGCTGTCATCAGTCTTTCGACTGGTTTGATGCAATCCTCCATCCCTTCCTATCTTGTGCTAACCTCTTCATCTCTACATATCCCTTACGACCCACGTCCTCAATTATCTGCTTCATGTATTCTAATTTCTGTCTTCCTATACAGTTCTTACCTTCAACCGTTCCCACCACTAACAAATTAACCAATCCAGCATGCCTCAAAATATGACCTACCAGCCTATCTCTTCTTTCTGTAAGCTTCATCCACAAACTTCTTTCCTCACCCATCATTTCCAAAACCCGTTCATTTTGTATTTTGTCTGTCCACTTAATTTTCAACATTCTTCTATAGCACCACATTTCAAATGCTTCAAGTTTCTTTCTTTCTGGTATTCCTAAAGTCCATTTTGCGCAACCATTAAATGCTGTGCTTCACACATAAAGTTTAAAAAAGTTCTTTTTAAGTCCTAGATCAATATTTGTAACTAAAAGATTTCTCTTTTTCATAAATGTTCTTTTTGCTTGTGCCGTTCTGCTTTTAACATCATTCCTGCTTCGGCCATCGGTTGTAATTTTGCTTTCCAAGTAGCAGAATTCACTTACTTTTCCTATTTTTGTATTTAAACTACTATGATTGATATCATTTCTGCTACATTTCATCACTTTAGTCTTCCTTTGCTTTATATTTAGTCCAAAATCTTCCTTCAGTATAATGTTCATGCCATTCAGTAACTTCTCAATATCCTCAGCCCGTTCTGCTGACAGGACAATGTCATCAGCAAATCGTAGCATGCTGATTTTTTCTCCATGAACACTTATGCCACATGGAAATTTTTCTTTGACTTTCTTCATTGCTTCCTCTACATACAAGTTGAATATTAACGGGGATAGACTACAACCTTGTCTCACACCCTTTTTAACTGATGCATGTCTCTCGTGATTCTCTACTTTTATTAAAGCCACTTGATTCTTATATACTTTATAGAGTATTCTTGTATCTCGATACTTTAGACCTGACTTCTTTAAAATTTTGAACATCTTGTCCCACCTAACATTATCTCAGACTTTTTTTGAACCTTTTTAAATTTTCTAGCCTGCCTGCCTTTTTCAGACTTCTAAAGCTCCGACTCGTAGAATGTTTCTATCCATTCTGATAACTCCTCCGTGGGTAGTCTCCACCCAGATATCCGATTGGGGTAATAATTTACCTCCGGAATATTTCACCCAGTATGAAGCCATCATGATATATGTAATTTGAGAGGATTACATGTCCTCGGGATATCCTTTGGGTCTTTAATGCTGTGGTTTATCGTTGCCCTCTGCATTCCCTTGCCGTTGTTCACTTCTGATTCATCCGCCTTTAGGGGCCGTTTCCAACTCCAAGGGCAAGGGCAAGAGGCCGTTGGCAAGCAGTGAGTGACTCCTTATACCGGGAATCTTTCAGTCACCAGAGCCTCGTCCGTGCAAACGGCATGCACCACGTGAAGCAGAGGTTGACATTTAGTTGGAAAAGGCTAATATAGTATCTCCAAAACCCTTACACTCCATTCGTGATATAGATGACATCAAAACATATGTTCGATAAATACACAATATAAAAATTTACAAAAAATATATCTTTGCATTTTGGAGCACACGAGGCCACTTCCACAATTTCTTGTCTGTCGACTGTGTATCTACGAACAGTTTTTGAGTACACCATTCCGCCGACCTGTGCAGATGTCTCGACACCTGATGAAGACGACTGAGCTTGTTGTCGAAATATCGTGTTTTCAAAACACTATCCGGCGGTACACCCGTGAAGACTTCATTTCAAGCATACGCCGGGAAAGTTTCCGTTCTTACAATAAGCTATCACTATTTACAGTTTTTTTAATGGTTGGTCTTTGCTCGATACGCCCACACACATACTAAAATTAAACAATTTACAGTTTTAACCTCTGTCTCATGGACGAAACATGCTATTAATTCGGATAAAAAATATCGTACACTGTGGGCATTTTCACTGAAATATATTCATTAACATTTGATTGAGGCGTGCAAACACAGACAAAGATTCCAAAATTTATGGTTTTTGTGTCTGTGTGATCGACAACCATGTTACTAACCGAGATAAAAAGTATCTTAGGAAACTGTGTAACTAATCTGTATAAAAAGTGTCTTTTATGTTATCCGGTAACATAAAAATAAAACTAACTTATTTCACAACCCGAAGGTTGGTTGGATCCTCCCGAAGTAGGCATACTAAGCCATTGTGTTAGAGTTAAGATGGCCAGTTCCTTTCCTCTGTGATCTACAGTTTAATGTAGAACCACGGAACGGCTTGGCATAGATCATCTGATCAGACACAACTCCTAAAAGTTCCTGCACCCGCCGGGATTTGAGCCCGGGACAGGAACAGTGAACTTTTTAAATAAGTGCCACAACACCTGAGCTTCCAGACGGCACCCCTGCGAAATAAGCTACCAATATGCACAAATTCGTAGAAAATGCTATCATTAGGTTTAGTGTGATGCTCGGAGAGACAAACAAAAATGTTAAAATTTACTGAATTACATTGTTTTTGCCTCTGTTTTATCGGAAAGTAAGTTATTAATCTAGATAAAAGGTATCCGTATCTTAACCAGTGAGATACACTAGAACTATGTGCAGTTTCCTTAAAATTTGTTAATTAGTTCTTTCTTTTTTTTTTTGTATTGCGCGAATATACAATGTATTTGGTATTTACTTAGATACAGACAGGGAGACAATGAGAAAAAAGATTCCAAATTTCACTTTTTTGGCATCATTATCATTAGTAGCGTACACCGAAAATACTCTTTTTGAAATAAGTTTGATTTTATTGCACGCTGTGAATTAAACTGATATCCAATAATTGGCTAGTTAAATGGGAGAACAAATACGTTTTTATCTTCGGAGATCAATATTTTACTGTAATATATTTCTAAATATCAGAGATCCATCCTTCGTGTATGCGAGGAATAGCTTTAACTCTGGAGGAAAGAATATTGTAAACATTTAGCAGCAACCTTTGGCATAATCAGAAATTGGTAATACTTTAAACTTAGTCGCTAAAAGATATCTTTTCCTTGGAAGAAATATTTATTTCACAGATTTAAATTCGCTATTTTTTTATTTCAAATGTGTTAACTGTTTGCAGTTTTAAAGAACGTTTTAACCAGTTGAGTATCTTTTTTAGACATAACAGAAGAACACTTCTTTACAGGAACTCTACCAAAATGAGTGAAACGTATTCAGGAATACCCTAAAGTCAATAAGAATGATTCTTTTTGATAATAGTTTGATAACGTCTCTCCGAGCCCTTGCCGAATCAAGGTGCGTGCCAGGAGAGCTGGTAAATAGCTCTTTGTAGCAGAAATATTGAGTTCTGTGCCCTTTGAGAATTGCGAATTGAGGTTTAGCGTTGAATTTTAGAGCCAATTTCTCGATTACCTGCCTAAATTATTATTTTTTTTTTTAGTTTGTTACTTTTTGTTACAACTATTTCCGGAAGCAGTGGCGTTGAACCAAACAAAACAAATTACAAAATGTATATGTATTTACGAAACGAATCGGACTGAAAGTTCATGTGTGTTTTTTCGAAGCAAATTTAATACTGTTTTAGTGGTACTTGAGCTTTCAAACACATGCAATCTATTAAGTATACTACTCAAAGATGGATTCGCGCCGGAAGTACATTCTATAATTGGAAATTTCTTTATTAAATTTTCGCGTCTTCTATGATCCCGTACTCTAAGTGCTGACTGCGCTACTGCACTGACCTGAGCTGCACTCTCCACGGTAGATGATTCTGAGGTGGGAGCCTTCGAGGCAGGCCTGCCGCCGCATGTGGCACTCGCTGCGGTACGAGTGGCCGTCGCTGGCACACACGGGCACAGTGGCGGCCGAGGAGCAGGTGTCTGCACAGCGGCACTCCGGACGGCGCTCCGCGTCCAGCTGGCACACCGCTCCACGCTCGCACTCTGCTTGGGAGCACGGGTCTGCAGCGAACAACAATACACGATAAGTTAGTGGCGGCCGAGGAGCAGGTGTCTGCACAGCGGCACTCCGGACGGCGCTCCGCGTCCAGCTGGCACACACCGCCGCGCTCGCACTCTGCTTCAGAGCACGGGTCTGTAGGGAACAACAATATACGATAAGTTAGTGGCGGCCGAGGAGCAGGTGTCTTCACAGCAGCACACCGGACGGCGCTCTGCGTCCAGCTGGCAGACACCGCCGCGCTCGCACTCTCCTTCGGAGCAGGGGTCTGCTGCGAGCAACAATATTTGTAATCCAAGATACTGCCAATACAAGTACCTACGCGCCATAGGATGTAGACAGTGTGGTTGTCGACCTTATCTTGAATTTTTTGTAATATAACGTTTCAGCCATCTAACTGTGGCTATCATCAGGATTAAAAAAATTGAATCAATCTAACAGGAGAAACAAGAGAAAAATGTTTAAATAGATAGATGAAATGTGTCATGCAACCATTAATTACCGTGAAACGACGAAGATAAGGAATAAGAAAGTTTACAGCACCAATAAAGCATTATAGGTAGGGAAGATTGTAACTAAGGGTAGATTTGGATAAAAGTCTTTCGGATAACAGTCCGAGGGAGTTTGTTGTTGAAACGTGACGTTTGAACAGTTAATGACTTTGCCGCCATTGTCAAGTGACCAGCTATAGCTGATAACTACGCAGTTGGGCAATGTTTGATAGAGTGTTTGTCGGTGGACATTTACTCCTGCTTGAGTTTGTTTTCTGACGGTTTGTCTTGTTATTGGCTAGTTACGTGGTGGACTCTTGTGTGAGTTATGGAGCAAAGAGATGAGCTGCCGGCGGGTGACGGGGATGCTTAAATACCGCGCGAAGTCTGCGATACGTTATCATCTTTCCTGATAGGTCTTGAACTACTGGAGGGAACCTTTTCTATTGGTGTGAGGAGTTATCTACTGACTGGACTGATACGGAGACGCATACCTTCCTTTCGAGGCTGTTCATGAATTCCGCTGCAGTCTCATTGTCTGGATCAATGGGATTTACGCTTCGCTTAGTTGAAATCCAGCATCTCTGTTGACTGTATCATCTGGGAACCACAACAGTCACTTCACAATGGTGGCTGAGACTCACTCGGCTAGTTGCCCGAGAGAATTTTATATATATACAACGCCGAGAAAACTTCCAGTTTTACAACAGTAGATTTGTTTTTATCTAATTGTTGTTTTTTTATTAAAGTCGATAGCGCAGATGCAAGCGAAAGTGAAGTGTAAAGTGGACTGCTGGAAAATGCATTGTAATATAGAATCGATGAAAATACAGAATTGTGAACTCTCGTAGGAAAATCACTGTATTGAAGAAAAAATGAGAAGATGGCAATTGTTGCCCTAAACGGCTAATTGTAAATCTGGAAGTACAATAGTTTATTGGTCATGAAAAATTCTTCATGCACATAAAGGGGTTTAAAGTGGTAAGCAGTGTCAAATCTGTCCATAAGCAAGTAAGTCTGGACGTACAATAATAATTAGTCAAATCACTCTATAAAACATTGTTAAAGAGGATTATGTGACACTAGTCTATTGTAAACGACACCCAGACGATATATCTACGTCGAAGCAAACAATCCATATGCAACTAACTTAATCACTGCGTGAAGAAAGTAGACTTCTAGGGCATCTGTGCAACAGTAGTAATTTTATACAGTTTCAGTTTTTGTAAGCCGGAATTTTGGAAGAAAACCTAAGTGCGGTGCCGGAAAATTAGGTAATATTTTTATTTCTTGGTGTAGAAAATATTCTCAAATCACTTATTACAAAGTCCAACATTGATCATAAGCTTAACAAAAGAAAAATTCCACCTAGTAGTAATAAAAACTGGAAGAGTGCAAAATAGACATGATAAGAACATGAAGATGAAATATAATCTTCGCGAGTTTGCTGGCGAGTGATGTTGATGAAAGATGAGCTTATAACGATGTATTCTCCCGCCATCTTCTGGTCGGCACCTCACGCTGTGACAACTGAGGGATTGTGGTGGGGAGGTGTAGGAGCGCGTGACTATATAAGACGCGTCGACGCCAGAGAACGGCAGTGCAGCTCTGGTTTTTAAAGCGTGGGCATCAGACCTGAAGATGACGGCGCCGAATCATCCGGTAGCGAACCTGCGATGATTATATTTTAGCGACATACCGGGAAAGCCTTCGTTCACACAACATACAGATGATCAACAGCAGTAAGGAATTAATTATGTTTGAATAAGTAGGACGTTTACCGTATGCAGTTGTAATTACCCTCCACATACGATTAAGGTGATAGTGAATAATAATTTAAGTAAAAGAGAAAATGGAGAGATGAATTTCAGGAAATGAAAGGTATTATTGTTGAATATTATTTAAATTTGGATTGACGATAGTAACAGATTATAATAATTCATTAATGATGAATGTTTGTGTTGAAGGCAATTGGTTTGGACAAATTAGTGTATTCGGAGCGTGGGATTAATTAGAAATAAAAAAATCAAAATTTAGTTAGAAGTTTCGAATCAATTATTATTTTGGAGCACGATTAAATTATCTCTAGATTTCGAGAAGGCGGGATGGTTTGTAATTTAAATTTATATAGGTAGCTGTACACAATTTGATAGTAAATAGTCAAGTCATAAGAGATCATGTTTGTATAGAGATGTGTGCACGTGATGTTACGAGCAATAGTGAGTAGTAATGACTATGCGAGTGGCCAGTTGCAACAGAGAGGCATTTTTTATGAAATGTAATTTTGTAACGTCTGAAAATGTAACGTACCTAATAATACAACACAGAACTCTATAAAACTGAAAAACGAAGTGGCAATGGATGAATTACCCTATCAGATGAGAGTAATGGCCAATGGGAACCAACAGGCTGATTGTGAGATGAGGACGAATGGAGACAGCAAATAAAAGTGCAGCATTATGGTTGTTGGAAACTAACTTATGTATTTCTTTATTTTCATGAAAAATCATGGAGACGTCTCGTTTGCCTGATGCTGCGATTGGTCACTGAAAGACGCATGTTGATATTTCGTAGTAGCAGGAAGCATCTGCTCTCATATGCGAAAGTTTTATTCTGTGTCTGCTCTCAAGCACGAAAGTTTCATTCAGTATCTGGTTTAGTATATGATATATTAACGTCTGCATCTACAAACGAACTTGCTACTCTCCGAACATGTGTAGCAAACATTGTTCGTCGAAGACTAGCGCAGTTATGACTTCTCGAGTGTACTGGTATGACGCCTCATATATGTGACACACATTACACTGGACGCATCACATCAGAGGCATTATATACTCGTAGGTACCACGCTGCAAGCTACCATGATGTAAACACTGCATTCATGCTAGTCCAATTCTGAAGAAAGGAATGGCGTCTTATGTTACCATCCGGTAATATGGTTGCTGATGACAAGATACAGTGATCAAAAATTGTCCTAGCGACTTCTGCTATATTCATACGGTAATCTCTCAGAACTCTCAGCCGCCAAAAAATCAGTATTGATCATTTCGTAATACTGTAACTATTATAATCTTTGCCCTTTGCTTTATGTTTGATAAGAATCTCCTGTACTCTGCTTTAAGAATAATTGAGCTAAACCCTAAAACTGTGAATGGTATTCATTTTTTAACGTTAGATTAATGTTTCATTTCATGTTTGTCATGTCATATAATGTGAGTGATTCCATTTGAATTAATGTTCATAAAATATGAAGAATGTTGTTTTAGCTTTAATTGCACTGTTTTATTTTAATACACGACCTCATTTTTCCCATCATTCATTTTTTGTGTGGAATTTACTGTGTGTGTGTGTGAGTTTTTTTAAATTTATTTATTGGTGCCGTATTGTAATATTTACATTGAATTAAAAAAGTTATTCAGTTTTGAAATTATTACCATAGTGCTCAACTTTTATTTTTAAACATCAGTTTCATGCAATCTTTAAAGGAGTAATTTTGATTTAATTGGTATATTTAAATGAACCAATATGGCGAAGTAATACACGTTAACATTCATACTGTAAATAATGATAGGGTTTAACATACTAAGGCCATTGCCTACATATCTCTTTATTGTTTCATAGTTTGTACTTTTTGTTGAAACTTTGCTTATATTCTCTTCTTTTCTATTATTTTTCCATAGCTATTCTGGATGCTTATTCGCCACCGAATTTCCGGTTAAAGGTGAAATTAGGTGAAATTACGCCATACGTAGGCGTAATAATACCTGTCAGGTGATATCCGGTATTATGCGCCTATCTGAGAAACAAATCGTATTGTCAAACACTCAGCATAACATTTGCAAATATCCCATGCTAATGAGGTGCGTCGTGATTTGTGTTACCTATTATTTGTCCTTCTGTCAAATCAGCAGTTGGAAGCGAAATGCATTAATGGCACACGGGCAAACGACGGTTGCGCGTCGCTTTTAGCGTCCGTGTGTCAACTCTTCCTGTATAATGATGCCGAAATTCACTGCGTTATTGACAGTTCTTGTTTCTGTTATGCAAAATCTATTAGCGCTCTAATTTCAGAATCACAAGGCTGGACTAACATTGTTCTAAAGCATCCCTATCGTAACGAAATTCCACATGTGTAAAAAAAAAAACTCTTCTGCATTAAAATGAATTTACAGATTGTGTAATTTAGTTAACTTGTGCCCGATTTATGGAGCCAACCTGCGCATTCGTGGAGAGTTGAAATACATATATATAAAATTTCAGTCACTTTGAAGTATAAAAGGTGAATTACAAACTCACTAAAGTACACTGAATTCAGAAATATAGGAATAAAGTGACTGTCGGAATCAATCAGTGGCCAGGAATTTACCAATTCTCTCGAATCGCATAAGTTTGGTGAGCGTTCACGTTTTGTGAAATCAAACTTTATGCTCAGTCTGAGTAGATGCAAAGTGATTAGCTGCCGTTCAGTTAACGTATCTCCAGTGTTCGTTTTCATAACGCGAGTTGATAATATCACTGCGTACAATAAACTTTGCACCGAAGGAGTGTGGTCTGACATATTGGCACTGTAAGAGTGTTTAATGTCAAGTTTTGTTATGTTATTTTCTTATTCTTCACCGAAATAATTTCAGGCAAATGTTGGGATGGTTCCTTCTAAACAACCATTACTGAATTCCTTTCCGTTCCTTGTCCCAGTCCTCCATGATTTCAATGATCTCGATGTCGACAAGCCATAAATCCTTGACATAATTTTAAACTGATATTTCTGCTGTTCTATTCTCAAACTGCTTCGCTAAGTAGTAGTTAAAAGCTCTCCTAAAGGCCTGAAAAAACGTTCTGAAGAACCCCCAATTATCCTTACATCGAGATATTACAGAAGTCAAACAACAACGCTTGAAATCAAGGAAACCGCCGTGGTGCACAGCAATTAATCGCGTGGGGTCCTCTTTCAGCCTCAACAAGCTGTGAATAACTCAGTGGGAGCAGTCATCGAAAGTCAATTAACATCTAGTTAAAGACCCTTCAGTGCGATTACAAGGATTCTATGTCCTCGTGCAGTAATGGAGAATCATTAACCGGATTCGAACAGGACAAGTCACTGGGTCAGTTCTGCAAATTGTGACTGTGGAGCCACCTTATCTACGTGTCCACGTCGAACAGGGACAGTAGTGGACTTATACCATTCATCGATCAAAGCACTATAAATATATTATTACACGAGTTTGTAATGGCACATTTGTCCACACCTGTACATTCATCAAACGATAAATAAATAAATAACGAGTACAGCGAATTTTGATCGTGCAGGTATTTTTCAGCGTGATTAAAGTAAAACTGTTGATAATGAAACAGTACATTGAAAACCCAAGCACTCGCTTGGTAACCACAGCGTGTCTGTAATGAACGATTAGGTGGGCCGCTAATCCGAGCCCGTGACCTTTGCGCAGCCACTTTGCACTATTAGGACCGCGGGACGACCAGCTGCGCACGTCCGGGAGGGGAGATTTATGACGCGCGCTCACGAGGTACCAGGGCACTGGCTGAAATCTAATCTAAGGCTCCAGTGAGCCAGAAGGCACACCCGGCGGCGCGGCGCGGCAGGCGGGTGTGTTGTGGCAGCAGTGTTTGTGTGGGGAGGGAGGCTGTGTTTGGAGGCAGGCCCCAGGCCTCGGCTTAGCAGCCCCGCCGCGTCCACCGAGCATCTGGAAGTCCACGCGCCACCGAATTTAATACTTCTCAAACACACACAAGGCAGATGGCTACTAAAAATCTGGTCTTCTTTCTACCCAGTAAAAGGCTCTATTTTTTGTTTATAAAGCGTTTACGATTTTTCAAATCTTCTTTCGAGTATAACAAAGACATCTAACCTTTCTGCTAAATACATAAGTCTATGACAACCCTTTTGTTTCTTTCAAACAGATGAGCATACTGAAAATTAAATATATAGTCTGGAAGGCTGAGAAACGTGTTTCTCAGTGCCACTCCCAGATGGGTCTCCGGATCATCAGCTACCGGCAGGGACAAACAAAAGTTTTACCCGCCAGTATGGCTGCGCTTGTTAAGGCGTCACCACACAGGACCGGGAAGGTAAAATGCGACCAAGTTCGAGTCCTGGGCCATGCATATCCTTCGTTCTGATTGCGATTTTTTGACGGTTTTCCACATTCATCTAGGCGAATGCAATGACGATTGCTAATCTACACCTCATAAATTACACATTTCACAAACAAAAATAGATACATCGAGAAAAACATAAGCTACAGGAGTATCAAATTGTTGGCAATACTTAAGCTCCAATCCCCCCCTCCCACCCAAAAAGAATTGCTATAGGAATTGACAGTCCTTGGTTCCCACTACACAATGGAAACATTGGAAAAATTCTCAACTACCCGCGATAATGAGAATCAAGGCTTTGTACGATCCGATAGGGTCCATTAGATAGCAATAATAATAAATAAGCAATTGTTTTGCTGCAGCTGTCCGTATGGTAACGCAGTGTTTAAGACTCTTGCTCAAAGTCGTGTAAAGCCAGCAATTTTTACGGATTTTGCTTTATTTACATTGAACACGCTGGCACACAGCCAGGTCAGATGCGGGAATCGAGGTAAATCAGTATTATTCGATAACCGAAATTCTTTGTGGATCGTCTTGCCTGAAATGTCATAAGCATTCACTTTACTTCTTATTACAGTATTGTTAACCAAATGAACGTGGACTGGGTATGGTAAAAATAGGCCACCCTTCAAAGTAATCGCACACGTTACCTACACATCCTAGCCCCACTGCAGAAAACGTTGAATACGATCGGCTGTAACCGATTCGGTGATGTGAATAGTCTTCCCCAACTTTGGCGAAGAGTTGTTGGTAAGGTAGGCCTCCAATCTGAGGACTGTTATCTGTTTGTATAGTCCCTTACTGGTACTGTACATTATTGACACCATTTTTAAAGTAGTAAAATAGTTGATACTACCTTAATAAATTGATGTCATTTTTTGTTGGTCCGTGCCGATAACTGGTATTGATGGTCACATCTGAAGCTAGAATTTGCAAGAAGATTCGTCAAATCTTAAAAACACTTACAGTGTTGCCAACTTTTAGGAAGTAAAAAAAAACATTGTTGCCATGACTTATGAAATGACCCTCACATGAACTACGTCAGGAAGTAGGCACACCTGTAGATTCAGAGTCTGAAAGTGACTTTCATTACATGCTTGTGAAGAATAGACCAAACTGTTCCTTTAAAATTGAAAGTTGCAGGTTTTTGATGGTTTCCCGAAATCACTTGAAGAATGATTTATTCAAAATGCCGAGAGTCATTAAGAATGCAGTCCTCCGCAGGCACTTACAGTTTGCCGAAGATCCTCAGAGAACTAGAACTACTGCAGTAAAACCAGAGGTTTTAGTGAAATTTACACATATTTTGTTTGGGTTGGGATCGAGGACAGGCGAGCGAGCAAAATTAACCAACGTTACGAGAGCCACAACCGGGAAAGTAGAGCACGTGTCAGCGATTCGGCAATTGTCAAGCGCCAAAACGAGAACGCAAGCTGGCACTGTGGCCACATGCAGTTCGCGGATGATAGGATTTGCCCTCTCCAGTCAGTTGGAGTGGAGTGGGAGTTGTCTTAGTAAAACCCTCAGCACAGCTAGGTCTGTCTGTCGGTCAATCGAGCTGATTGTCGCATTGTGCAACCTGGAGTCGACGAGAGAAGCTACCGGGCTCCGCCTCGGAACGGAGTCATTGCAGCCATAACAGATTTTCTATAGCAAACCAACAGTTAGGCTTTACTGAGAAAGAGTTGGATATGGAAACGGGTCGGGTCAGTTAAGCAGTGTTGCAGATGTTTCAATATACTGCAATATTCCAGTCGTGTTTGAGTTAGAGGTACCCATGTTGCAAAGCTCGCTCTCTCTCCTCGTTCTCATTACTTGGTGGTGGGTAACAAATCGCCACTGCACCAGTTTTATCAGTTTCAGACCGTAATAGTTCAACCTGAGATGTCATTTACAGCTGTTTCCATTTTTGTAATGGTATATGTACAGTTATTGCCTTCGGAAAACTTCTGTAAACAAACATGTAAATATTCAGTAATTATTTATCCTGATTGTCCAAGTAATGATCCTACCGTAAATGTCTCAATCCGATCCCAGATCGACTTTTATGCTTCACCCTTACCCTTCCGCTCAGTCCTCTCATCGAATCTGGCCAAGTCTCCGCTCGGCCTGCCAGGTTCGTCATAGGTTCCCACATGTTTACCGGTGTCCAGGGGTGGCACTACACTACCATCATCAATTGTGGTTATAAATACTCGCGTGACACTAAAATGAGCCAACCAGAACTTCACAGCAAGGACTGCTACGATCACTGCACATTGGCTTCAATGACATCATTGCGAGTCGGAATGTGAGTCTCGAGTCATATCTGAAGTTATGAAAGATGTTTTACAGATTTTTGAGCAATTGCTCAGAAGTAAAAAATTTATTTCTAATGTGAAATTTTATTGCCAAACCGACTGCATGTGATTTTTTTCCCCTGGCTTTACGTCTCGTCGACCTCGAAGTCGTTAGAGGAGGGAAAGAATACAATCATGCCACGGGAAGAAATTCGGCCATTGCTCTTTAAATGAACTATCCCAGCATTCGCGTGGAGTATTGTGGGTACACAATGGCTAACCCAAATCTGGATGGCCGGACGCAGATTCCAGCCCACATTCTCATCAATGCAAGGCCATAACGCTCGGTGATGTGAATCAGCCTCTACTAAAACCAGAACAGAGCTTGATGTATGATAATTCAAAAATTGCAGCTGGACGAATAACCAGTCAAACCAGGCGCTACTAGACACAGAGTGATCGTCAGGAGAATATACGGATGTCCCTATGCTCTTAGAGAGGAGGCGCAAACTTTCAGACAACATAAAGAATTGAAAGCATATGTGAAATGATATATAGTGATCCTGTAACGAGGGATCTGCTACCATTCGGAGATTCGTAGTAACTAAATGACTGTACACCACGTCGTCGTTACTTATCTATTAATTCCTGTTGAGACAGCCGAATATTTTTTAAAATGGTAAAGGTGACCCCTTTTATTTCCGTGTACGTATTGACATTTTTTAAATGTCGGCTAATTTGAGTTATTTCTACACTTTAGTCAGATAGCTGTTCAAAACCTGTTCGCCACCGCACAATGGTTAACTGCGTGCGCTCGCGCCCGCGCCTAAAACGTGTTTAATTGTCGCCGGCCCCGGTATTGTTGCAGCTGTCACTTGTTTGCTGAGCGCGGCTGGAGCTCGCTGATGGCCGTCCCGTCACGGCTTTGTGCGCAGATGCACCTCCGCCGCACAAAGGCCTGGGCGGGGGCCAGTTTAATGTCCGACGCTCGTCACAATGACATTTATGCCGATCATACATTCAGAGTTACTGTGCGGCCGTTATTGTCATGACAAACGTCACCCATCACGCACAAGAACGAGTTACGCCAAACATCTCTACACAACTGCAGCCATCTTTCCCAATACCGGCACCTGCAAATCGTCTAGCGTTACAGAAACTTCTGTTTTCCATCTTATTTTCGTGTTTGTCGTCTCGCTTCTATGACATCTCTGAGAAGTTTTTACGGTAAGACCAAAGCTAAAAGAGCAGAGAAAGAAAACATGACGGTGAATGCACTAAAGAGGTTCAAAGAACGCCTTTCAATTTTCTTCTACGTTCCGTGGGCAGACGATTCCGTCATTCAAATGCAGCTTAAACAGGTGATTGTTGGCAAAGACATGTAAACATCTACATCATACTCTGCAATTCACAAATATTTTCAGCGGCAGACGGTGCTTTGCGCCAAAACTAATCTTTAAACTATGAAGTTCAGGCACG
This sequence comes from Vandiemenella viatica, assembly GCA_031002005.1. NCBI lineage: Eukaryota > Metazoa > Arthropoda > Insecta > Orthoptera > Morabidae > Vandiemenella > Vandiemenella viatica. The sequence continues at coordinate 98,595,886 of JARYHS010008075.1, read as the reverse complement.
AATAGCACGTGGAAAAGAAGAATACATACAAACATAAGTGCGGCATCCTAATTCTCTAATAGTATCTCTCCTGTTGCTATGACCTAAACAGGTTGGAAGACAAAGTATTCCATCGCACTTGTAACAAAGACGATATTCGTATATTCGTCAATAAATTCAAAGGAAACTTACGTCTTCTGTCTGCAAGACAACCCAGCCCAATTATAGATTATTAATTCTGTAACGCTTTCGTAAGGACTAGGGCAAACAGTTGCAAATAGAGCTGCTCTTTTCTGTACTATCTCCATAGAGTCAGTCATTCCCTTTCGATACGGAGCCCAAATTCCAATTGTGGACACGGTAAAGTTTTTTGAGTTATCTCCTTTGTATGATAGTCACAGTTCTTCAAAACATGACCTATGAATTGCAATCTAGAATAAGCTTTACCTACGGCGCTATGTAATATAAGGGCATGTTGTTACCGCGTTACGCTTACAGATTTTGTTTTCTATTGGGTATTACAGTAACAGCGCTAGAAAAATATGTGGGTTGGCGTCACTAGAAGACCGGAGGCGGGTGAAGATATTTCTGGTAGTGTCCAAGATGTGTATTGGCGATGAGGGTTGGGAGGATTCAGGTATAATAAAGTGGAATAGCATATGGAAAGGATGAGATGAACATCACAGCAAGCTGGCAGTTTGTTTCAGATCTAAGAGAATGGGAATATTTTCGTTTTCAGGTAAACGATAAGGGATTGCAATAAATTAACAGCTAAAAAGTTAAACAATTTACCGGCAACACTAAAGGAATTGAAATATAGGCGGTTGATTAAAAAAATTAAGATTTAAAATATAAAAAATAGTAATTGAGAAACTAAGTATGTAATGAAATTGCTACCCCAAAATATGATACAGCGCAATTTAAAAAAAATTACATAATAATTTTATATGAATAGCTACCTATAATCTCCAGCTTCCAGATCAAATATTTTTGACAGTCAAAGTCAAAATATGTTTTTGAAAGGAAAACTATAAGTTTTTACGTATTGTATATCAACAGTTTTCTAAATAACGAAGAAAAAATAGATGGTTATCGCATTGCTGACCGTAAGACGCAAAAGATTAGTTCGGCGACCCAGTGGTAGAGTTGTGATTTGTCGCACATTCCGTATGTGTGGGCGCCGGACCAACAGTTTAACTTGGAATCTGAACCACGGTACATTGCAACGTATTTCACATACTGAAGGTCATGTTAAGTGTTTGTAAATATGGATGTAACGCCCCTTGATTCAAAATCTGCTGACACATAAGAAATAATGAAGCGAAACCGAACACCGAAAATCAATGCACGATAAATAGATACACTGTTATCACTTCTTCACAGATTCGGTCGACAGATCTGTTCTGTTCCCTTGGACCACCTCTTCCTAAGGGTATTCTACCTTCAGAGTCTTAGCTCATAGTCAGCTACCGAAGGCGTTCATCACAAATCCTTAGAACATTGTAACAGTCCTCATACCTGAATTTTGAATAGTATTGTACTGCATGAAGTATTTGTAGTGAGCTGAAGTTTGCTTGAATGTGATCTGGTATGTTTATTTTGGAATTTCTTGTAAATCAGTGTATATAGACTTTTGTTTTATGAAAGAAAATTATTTAAAGTCCATTTAATATGTTTAAGAACAGAATTGTGCAAGAGAATTTCTTAAATGTTAGTAATTCCATGTATTAATGCAAGTTATGATGTCTACAGGACATGTTTGTACAGTTTAAAATGATTTCTGTAGATAATTTTGTATTTAAGTATCTCTAATTACCATTTCTGATCATTTTGTAATGTTCTTAAGTAATTTTGTATTAATTCCGATTGTTTTTAATATGTTTAATTGTTTGAGTGATTGTTAATGTTCGAGAAATATCGGGCGGATGCCTTTGAATAATTCTCGCAATTTCGATAGAGACTATATTAACAGATCGGCTGGACAGAGTCAGTAATGAGTATCCAGTATTCATTCATTCATCCATCCAGTTAGTTTTCAAGTTGAGTTCACAGAAGTTTTATAAAGATTATCTTTGCGACTGCTCAGAAGTGCATCTCTGTATTGTATCTACGCATGTGAATATCTCTGACTTCGTTTTGAAAGAATAAACAAATCTTCAACTTAACCGTTTGATGGACTTTTTAATGAATCAATATAGTAATTAAACCATCGAGGAACCTAATAACATGTCATGCCATTTATCTTCGTAATGTTCTGTTTTCCCGTTAACTGTGGCAGGACGGAAAAACCTAGGGTAATGACTCTGCGTTTTCTTTGTCATCAAATCCCACTCCAATATAGACGAAGGAGAAAGTAGCGTAGCCTATAAATGAAACTTCGTCATGGGAGTAGCGGCCGGGAGGCGTATTTCCGGCGGTTTGAAACTAGGACTTCCGTGACATATAACTCAAGTTCTCCAGTTTAGTCGACTGTATGATGGGCTGATAACTAACTTATGTAAAGTGAATACTGCTCAGAAGTCTGTAGGGAGCCTCGGACTGGACACTGTTTACAGTTATTGTAAATTTATACAATGGGCAATTAAGCGCAGATTCAAATCCAGATGGATGTTATCACGAAGAATTCTCGAATCCGGTGTTTCTTCCTTTTACGAAGAATAATGCCACTAATATCTTCAAATGTGAATGAACTGCTGTGTTGAAATTGATTCACTTACAAGCCGTTATTAACAACAACTTCGAGGAATAAAGGCGTTTTTGAACCACAATATTTCGGATATTGCGTAATTACTTCACGTTTGGTATTAGCTCAGCGATCATATCAGCCTTAACGCCTCAATGCAGGTTGTCGGCTTCTTAGTGGCTGTGGTTTGGTTGTAATGCTGCCCAAACCAGAAAAAAGTTACAGTAAAACTAAACTTTATTTACTACCCCCCTCCATCTTAAATTAATGTCACCATGTAGAGTATCATATCGGAAGAACAAAATAATGGATTAGTTTATATATTAGGCAAACACTTCTTCCTGCAATAGATTTACACCAATATGGTACACTAATCTTTTGTAATAAAAATTTTTCTTGATTTTACATTAACGAATCTTCCCACTGAATTATCGATATTACTATCATACTGTCAGTCGCCCGTAACAGTTAAAAAGTATCGGCATCAGCATTGTGTCGAACGTCGATTATCTCTAGGGGGGGGGTGGTGGCATTATAACAGCATGTGATGTAAACGACAATAACGAATAACAGCAAACAAAAGTTGAAGAGATAAGTGATATAACACTATCCGCGCCAAAATTTCAACCTTACATTTTTGATTGCGGCCGCTTTGTATTACAGCGTGTAAGTGTGTAACGGAAAATTGAGGAACAATGAAGTTCATTTAGATTTGAAAAAAATTATAAAAATTATGGCTGATCTTTTTTTTTTTCAGAGTAATGTTTTAGATTAAAACCTGAGATACAGTTTAGAAAAAATATTTTAAACAATTAATACTAATTAAGTTACGGTCTTAGAAATATTCTATATCATCTTCCCTGGTAACTTATCCTAGTCCTTGATTTCCGTTAGGGTGCTACATAATCCCAAATAACAACAGTATCTTAACTTCCCTATCTACAAAGGAGCACTTCACTGTTCTTTTGAGTCAGAAATCGAATGCTAATTTGTGATCACGGTCCTTTCTTCCTTTCTATACGTTGCTTCTAAATTACTACCTAACCCGTCCTCAACAACATTCGCGAAAGCCTCATAACATATGTCTTACACATAACTTTATCTCAGCTGCACAGCCTTCAAGTATCAAATAGAATTAAGCGTACACAATATTCGTAAGTAAAAGATAAGGAGAATATAATAATAACTATAGTTATGTATCCGAACTTGCAAAATATTCCAGACAGAACGCTGGAATTAAGGCCGTTTCCGCACGTAACACTCTTGTCTTGTTCTTACAAATTATTGAAATATTGCCGAACATTTTTAACATCACTGAAAAACCTTAAGGCACCATAACAATTTATGAGTAACATGTCGATAGTAATATGTTTCTATGAAAGGGACACTGTTTCAAGTCAAACTTTAAAACATAGCAGACTGTTTAAATACTTAGCAGTGGTTAACATGATAAGAGAAAGATGCACACGAAGTAAACTTTAGACCATGAGCTGTAGGTAACTTAGTGTTTATGGTTGCAATGGGGCATTATCTTCATCACTTTTCTAACGTTCTACCGATGTTTCGTAGGCTCCACTTCTACTGCATGGATGCAGAGGCCTACTTCTGTGTACTAGCGGACGTGGTGTGGAAGCTATCTATTTAATTTAATTTTTTAACTGCAATGGAGCACACGATCCGGTGACAGTTTCCCTGCATACAAATTTTCTCCCTATCCTCCACCCACCTACGTTTGGCCTCTACAAATTTTAACTTTAAATTCTTTCAATGTCTTTGGTAAATTATTCATCATTTCTCTTGGTAACTTATTCCAATCCGTGACACGCTTACCTAAAAAAGATAATCTTCCTACGCCGGGACACTGCTATCTGTCTGTGAATAGTGTAATCTGTTATCTATATTATCAGTTGTGTTTTTGCTTGTGAAATGTGCAGATTGTTCGGTAAAAGCTGCCCTCAAACCTAGACTTTAAATGGAATTGTAATTTATGAAGCATTTGTAGCAAGCTAAAGGTTGAGTGAATATGATTTTGTATGTTTGTCTCCAATTTACTGTAAATCAGTGTAAATGGACTTTGTTTTATGAAAAGATATTATGTAAATACGATTTAATATGTTTAAGGACAGAACTATTCAAGAGAAATTGATTAAATGTTTAATTCCAAGTATTAAGGTGAGCTACGATGCTTAAAGGACGATTTACGACAGTTTAAAACGATTTATGTGGATAATTTTGTGTTTAAATATCATTAATTTTCATTTCTGAACATTTCGTAATGATTGTAAATGATTATGTAATAATCTTGATTGTTTTCAATATGTTCTTAATTGTTTAAGTATTGTTAAAGTTCGAGATATATCTGTCGGAAGCCTTTGTAATGTTCTCGATCTTTCTATGAAATGTATATAAAGCGAGTCGCAGAGAAAGTTTACGGAAACAGTTTACGTCGGCAAGGATACAAAATTGGAGTGTATGACAGTTTTATCTTTGGAAGCAATACTGAATGTAATCGCTGGAGGTTGTGTATACATGTGACCAGTATCTTTGAAGTCCGATGGCTTTACGAGAAATAAAAAAAAATTTGAAATTGTATCGTGGATTAATTATTTCATATATAATAAACCAAGAGACACCTAATATGTGGACTCTGAAAATTGTCATATGTGTGTCAATAACTGTGTTGAGGTTGTTACCTGTGTTGTGTGGATACGAAGGTCAAAGAAGGGGAGTTTAAAACCCGATGCTGGTACCTCCAGGCTTACTCTTTCTAAAGACGTCAAGTGGCACTCAAGTAACGTTCCGCAGACTTACCAGACTGTTCAAATAGTTAACAGTGGTTAACGTCATTAGAGACAGCTCAACATGAAGCAAACTTTAGAACAAGAGATGTGGGTAACTTTGAGTGTATGGTTGAAATGGGGCATTTTCTTCATCATTTTTGTAGCGTTTTACCGCTGCTCAGTAGGCTCCACTTCTACTGTCATCATCATCATCATCGACAGTGTCGTATGCCTCCACAGCAGACGCACTGCGGAGAGGTTTCGGATTTAATGCAAGGTGTTTCAGAACACAGTCTGGTGATTACCATATTTGCCAGCGAAGTAGCGGCTGTGAAATTATCTTCGAACCAGCTCAACCCGTGGCGGAAAGCGAATACCATTGTGGTGCTGCAACGATAAAGAGTGTATTGTTGAAATAGGAATAAACAAATCATCATCATTTAATGAAGTGATTAGAAGCAGTTGTGACTAATATCGCATTATAATTTTTAACTCTATGACGTAAATTTACTGGTATCACAGTAATGGCTGATTTTGCATTTTTAGTCACTGCACAGTAAAATTAACATTTTTGGTATTAGTAATATCAGAATTAATTAATAATTTTAGTTTCAATAGTGCCGCTCATAACTCTTGTTCGTGGTATGATTTTTTTAAATTTAATTTTGTTCCTAAATTTCGGCTCCGGTGCAGACGAAGGCCTTTATGTGAAAGCTGAAAACTTAGGAACTAAGAACCCATTCGTCACCATTCTAACTTGAAAGCTTTGGCGCTAAACGACATTTACAGTAGAAGTTTTCGCCAAGTGGTTGATTCATTTAAGACGGCACGAAACGTTCGTCCCACAGCTTCATCAAAACAAGTACCACATATTTCAGATAATCATCAAATTATGAAAATTCAGTTTGAAATCAATGAAAAGTGTCGAATTCTCTTAGCTGGAAGGATTTATTTGGATTACAGCGATACAATTACTAAACTTGCTATTGCATACCTTACTTAACACACATTCACTCACTCTAAATCCGAGATAAAAATCAAACGATGTGCTGTCCACGAAATAAACTTTCGCTCTGTGTATGTGGTACAGGGGGTGGCGAACGTGATAGCCTGATGCAAAATCCGGAAATTGAGGTTTCAGGATTGGAGCAATACAATCAGCTAGACTGAATACCCAAAAGTCGCCTACATAATATAGTTTACTCTACTTAGCAGCGTTCCCAAACACCACTGTTGACCAATAATAAACGAGCAACAACACTGACATACAACGAAGGTAAATTTACATTACATGTTCCGCATTCACGAATGATACCATCATATACCCACAGTAAGCACCTTCTTAACTAAAGACGACTAGCACTAACGATGAAATTACCTATCACCAGGACAGTTGTGCGGTCTGATGAACTTCAAGGACAATGAGTAAGGACTGGGAACTTTATCACGATTCAGCCTCATGAAGCAACAAACTCACAATGTGTAGGTTTCGGTCAGCTTAACGTAGTGACGTTAACAAATATATATCAATATTTAAAAGAAAAAAAAACTAGAATTTGAAATATTATTGCTGCTAATGAACAAGTTTTCTAAACATTAATTACAAACCTAAAACACACTCATTATTGGCATTATATGCACTGATATTCGTAATGTTATTGTTTGCAATCCGATTTAACTCACGTACACTGACAGTTCCGCAGATAAATTTTCTATTAAATTCATTTTTATTAAAAAAAAAATCCTATAACAAGTAATTTTTAAATACAGTTTAGTATACATTTTCAATTTTTTTTCGAAATTGAGTATGTAAATGGAGCAGTAATTGTAACCGGGAGAGCAGGTCTAAAATAATTTTGGAAATTTTCAAAAAAGTATTTTCCCGACATATTTATTATCCGATTCATGAAGTTGTCTATCGAATGATACGGTCTACATGTGTTTTCTTGTTGATAAAAATTATCTGATAGGGTATCAAAAATGTAAAAATTAATCTTTTAATTAATTTACGAATACCATTAACTACTAAAAGGTTATTAAATTTCCTGTAAATTTTAAGATCATATATATTCCTATGAATTCTTGAAAAACTATCGGATCATTAATTTTAAAAATAAAGGAGGTTTTTTAAAATTTTTGATATTTCTATGCCAAAACTCTACAAAATTTTGAATAATAATAAACATCCAAACAGTTTGAGAATCAGCTAATTGCCAGAATTCACTAGATACTCCAGAAAATTATCTTAAGAAAGTTTCCTTTTGTTCCCCACTACAACGTGTATAATTACTTTTCTTCTTATGATGTAATCATGTTATGATTACTCGGAACTGTAGTGGAGCGCAATTAAAATTATTTAAGCAGAACCTTTCAGATGTTATGAGATCTTGGAAGACTGGCAGACAGACAAGCGGGCAAATGAATGAATACTCAAGAATTCGTATTTCATTAATAAGTTATTGAATTCCAAAAACTCATAATAAAGACGTTTGTATCGGCGTTCAGAATTAATATAATGCTCTCGAGTGATTAGCCGAGTTGATGAAGCGTTTTCAAACGATATTTTGGATATCAAAACCACTGCCATCTTCTTCCGGTTCACCAGAATATAGCGTCAGTAACCTTGATCGCCAAAATATAGTGCGAAAACATTTCGTTAATTCGGCTAGTCACCCGAGAATATTATATTGACCCCAAACATGCTGCAAATAAAGCTTCAAAAGCAAAACTAAGCCAAATTTCCTGAGTGTTCGCAGCTTATGATACAATACTTTCTCATGGAATCTGACAATGTGGTGGCCAACCTTTGGGACGATACAAAATATACACATACACTGCATTTTATACAAGTACACTGCATTGCAACCAGATCTACATCCCCCAATTCGTGAAGGAAATGATAAAATATAAACATTTTACCTACCAGTACGTGTTTTTTATACGAAAAGGAAAAGATCTGACAAGTAAACCAAAAGCATTTTTTTTAAACATTATAGCGCGTAGTAGCTGTGTTAAATTTTGGCAGAAAGCTTTAGAATTAGGGTCCAAAGGTAAAGTCTTGCTACCTTTCTGATCAAAATCAACTCTTCAGTAGTGCTTTTTTTCTTAAAAAAAAGTGTTTCGATCGATAATACACACAATGCCAGAATTATTCACCGATATTTCAACGACCACTGGAATAAGCGATCACAAAGCGGTAATTGCGACTATCAAATTAATAACCAAGCGAAAAAGGGGAAATGGACGGATTGTATACAGATTCAGTAAGGCCTCAAAGGAGTGTTTTAGAACCTACCTGAGGAATAATTACCATAACTTTAAGTTAACAAAGGACACCGTTGAAGAGATGTGGCATCGATTTATACATATAGTCAAGGAAGGTATGGAAGTACATATACCGAAGCGGAAAATAAATGGGGAGAATGATCCACCGTGGTAAACATGCGAAGTCAAAAGATTACTCAAAAAACAAAGAAGGATACACGCACGCTACAGAAGGAAGAGGTCTCGCAGCGATTTAGAAACCTTGGCTGAGTTAAGACTACGTGTGAAGAATGTGATGCGTGAGGCCTTCAACGATTTTCATTCAAACACTCTCTCTAAGAGTCTCGCAGAAAACCCAAAGAAATTTTGGTCGTATGTTCGTAAAGTCAGTTGTACCAACAGCAATATTCCAGCACTAGTTCGCGAAGGGTCCGAGGTTATTGAAAGCCGCGATAAAGCTAATGTACTAAATACTGTATTCAAAAATTCATTTACTGACGTAAATAAGGATAGCATTCCCGTTTTCCCACGTCGTGTCGAGTTGGAGATGGAATCATTACGAATAGATACTGCAGGTATCATAAAGCAATTAGAGCTCCTAAAGTGGGGAAAAGCACCTGGCCCGGATGGTATTCCAGTAAGAGTATTTTCAGAGTATGCGGCGGAAATCGGGCCATTTCTGTCTGATATATTCAGTAAATCCCTAGAAGAGCGAAAAGTACCTTCAGACTGGAAAATAGCGCAAGTAACTCCGATTTTCAAGAAAGGTGATCGCAGCGATCCTGGAAACTATCGTCCCATATCTATAACATCTGTTTGTAGTAGAGTTATGGAGCATATTATATGCTCGAACATTATGAATTTCCTAGATGAAAATAATTTGCTTACTACAAATCAACACGGATTTCGGAAGAAAAGATCATGTGAAACACAGCTGGCCCTATTTACACACGATGTAATGAAAGTTATTGATGCAGGTTCACAAGTAGATGCAATTTTTTTAGATTTTCAGAAAGCCTTTGACTCTGTGCCACACAACCGCCTTTTAGCGAAACTACGAGCGTACGGTATATCGGATCAGCTTTGCGAATGGATAAAGGATTTTCTAACTGGTCGATCGCAGTATGTCGTTGTTGAAGGAGAAAGTTCTTCTAATCTAGATGTCACATCGGGTGTACCTCAAGGAAGTGTAATAGGACCACTTCTTTTTTTAATTTTTATAAACGATCTCGGAGACAAAGTGAAAAGCCTTTTTAGATTGTTTGCTGATGATGCGGTTATTTATAGGGAAGTAAGGAATTTGGCCGATTGTTTAGCAATTCAGCGTGATCTGGATGTTATTTTGGCATGGTGCGCTGAGTGGCAACTCACACTAAATTGTAAAAAGTGTAAGACAATGAGCATAACTAACAAAAAGAATCCAATTGTTCAGAAATACGAGGTAAACAGTTCAGTTATTGATGCGGTCGATTCTATGAAATATTTGGGAGTAACAGTACAAAGGAACATGAAATGGGACTTACATATTAATACGTTGGTAGGTAGAGCTAATTCTAGGCTGCGGTTCCTAGGTCGAATTTTGAAAAATTGTAATGAACAAACAAAGGAGATAGCGTACAAATCTCTTGTACGTCCACATTTGGACTATTGTTGTGCCATTTGGGATCCGTTTCGTAAGGGGCTGATTGAGAGTACAGAGAAAGTACAGAGAAGAGCCGCTCGATTCGTGACCGCTTGCTACAGTCCTTATGAAAGCGTTACGGAACTGATTAGTAAACTAGGCTGGGAGTCTCTGGTAGATAGACGACGCACGTTTCGTATAAACTTATTGGTAAACATGCGTACTCCCACTTTCACTTACGAGTGTAGTGAAATACTTCGTCCACCAACCTATTTGGGTCGGCATGACAGGAAAGATAAAATTAGAGAAATAACGTGCCGCACTGATTCTTATATGAATTCCTTTTTTCCTCGTACCATTAGGGATTGGAATGCACAACAAAGAGATTAGGTTTGGTGCTTAGCACCCTCTGCCACCCACAGTTTTGTGATTTGCAGAGTATATATGTAGATGTAGATGTAGAATGCCCAATTACGTGAATAAATTGCATGCGACCCATTTTTAACTTCCTTCGTAAACTTAGTTTTACGATTAAAGTTATTTATGTGGTAGACGATTTCCAGCCACATGTAAATACCATGTGGTAATACCACGATATATCACCCGTGTACTGGAAGGAGAAATAGGATCTGATGAGGTGATATCTCTAGGTCATCCATACATCAACTAGTCTCAATTTGTTAATCGAAATCCGCAGCTAAATTAGTAAGAGAGCGACGTAGTTACGGTACATCAAGAACAAGGATGACGTCACTAGCGAAGATCGATAGTTGACGACGGTTAGCGGAGGGCGAATTGTTTTGTCGCAGGGAGCTCCCCATACAACAACGGTTATCTAGCTTGCCGGCGTCGGTTCGCAGCCAATCGGTCGAAGTAATATCAGAGAATGTTCACGAAATGTACCTCGAGTATGAATTTCCGACGCTTCTGGAAGCCCCAGAGTATTCATTACTATTTAATGCCGTGAAATTATACGATTATACATCTCATCTATTCTGTTGCGACAAGTAAACTAGCGATCTGACTCAGGCGCTAATCAAAATAGCAAGTTACGCTTAATGTTAAATGAATATAGTAATTATGCAGAATTTCGGAAGGGGAAGTAACGCGCATGCAGTATACAAATCACAAATCACTTAGCCCAGTGATTCTGAACCTGTGCTCCACGTAGATGGGACAGGATGTCCTCAGGCAGAGTATTAAAAATGTAGAAACTCTAGTCACTAAAGACCAAGTTGTAACTAGCATCAAAGAGAGCGCCGTTCGTTTAAGTTAAAGACAGTTTGTGTGGAAACATGGTAAGCGGTAAGGTTCGTAACATGAGTAATGAAGTAAACAACAAAAGGTGTCAGGTCTAGTGTCTTTTATTTAATTTAATTCATATAGTTAGGTGATATATAGAAGCATCCCGCCTACAGTAACGTTATTATTCATTTGGTTAGTAAAAATTAAGAATATGGCCAATATGTAATTAAGTTAAAGGCCCATTTAGACGACCTGACCTGGTCTTCCTAAATCGTGGCCACGCTCCTTCGGCCCTGAAATCGGGTCGTATAAAGTGAGCTCCTGGTCACTTTTTTGCCGCGAGACCTGGCAGGGAGGACAATAGGGTGGGGGTAAGTCGGGCCCCCACCACAGTGCCCTGAAAAATGGCCGTGTATAGCCTCGCCCGGTTGTGCTCTCACTGCCTGGTTCCCCGTTTTCTATTATTTAGAGATAATCAAAAAAAAGAAGTATTGACAGAGTTGCTGGAGGTGTAAAAGACCCATAAATTTTTATGGGATACCTCACATAGGGTTGCCAACTTATTTAGAAAAAAATAAAGCAAAGTATATTTCTCTTTTGAAGTGGAAAAAAAAGTATATAAGGAAAGAAAATTAAAAAAGTTATTTATTGCCTTAAATACATATATTTTCGGGCTCACTGGACTAGCTATTAATGTTTGGTTTAATTTCAGTGTTAAAGCTGGAGCCACATTCTACGTCTAGTATAACAAAAAAAGAAACACTAATTTTTAAATTTGTGGAAGCTCTGTATTTCGCTTATTTCGTTTCATCGGAAGCACTAACATGTCGTTTGGAAATAATTTAATTGTATAGTTTACCAAAAATAAATTGTTTCCGCATACTTTATGGTTATGTTCAGAAATAACGGCGAGCGGACACGAGTGGACTGAAGTACAAGAATACGAATGGTCCGCTTTATTGCCTCGACTCCGAAGATCAAAGGATGCTAGCGAACAACAAATCGCTGGCCGATAGGCACTTTTTCTTGTGAAACTAGCAGACCAACGTTCAGTTACAAGTGTTGTATACTTTATTCGAAATAAAGTATTTTCGCATACTTTATTCGTAGGAAAAAGTATAACAGCCAAAAATAAAATATGGTTGGGAACCCTAACCTCACATGCCCTCTGTCATAACAAAGACGCGAGAAATGAGGCATTTCATGTGTCATCCGCTAGAAATTCCGGATATCTTCACCATCCAACACATCTAAGAGTCTAAAGTGACTGAACATATACCTTTGTAAATATAATTGCATGGCACATGTCTTTTTTATTTTATGAGCTGTGGTTTTGTTAAATATGGGGCCATACATATTTAATTTACACGTTAGAACATTAACAAAATTTGTAACCAACTAATTTTATTACTCGTATTGCTATGAAATGGGACGTACAAATTTCAGATAAGACGGATATATGGTGGTAGGATGCTAATGCGATAGCTACCAGAAGGGCTGGCCGACGGGTCGTCTAAATGCAACACTCTGTCGACGGGAGGAAAGTGAGATCGGGAACGGGTCGTCTAAATGGGCCTTTAAGTACAGTAAAAGTCCGGTAATCCGAGTTCCGATTATCCGAGCCACCGAGTTAACCGAAGTAAATTTTTGAAATATGTGTACGATATTAAGCGTGGTACTGTAGGGCTTGCGTGTATCGCAAATTTATTGCTTCACTAATTAATTTTACACTATAAATAAATTGTATTATTTCAGTTTCAATAAGTTTTTTGATTCATTGTAACCTCTTTCCTTGACCTCCGGTTATCCGAGTTTTTCGTTATCCGAGGTGGTTCCGGTCCCGTTTACCTCGGATAATCGGACTTGTACTGTAGTTCACTTTCAATTACACAATTGTGTTTACGTGGGAATTCAAAATATACTTTTTAACTTTATTATGTTTTAATGGCCCAGATGTTAATAACAAACACATAGGTAAAAAATTAGGCCCATATAAATTAATGGTTCAGAGCATTATTTTTTAAAATTTTGCTGGTCATCGGGATGAAAAAGTTTGAGAAACGATGACCTGGCTGGTTAGCGTTGATGCGTCAAAGTGATCTCTTATAACCTAACGCTCAAACGCTGCGTACAGGGACAGTACATATCTCTAAAGAGCAAAGAGAGGTTGTGTCCAACTTAAATTGATCTCATTCGCTGATATTATGTGCTAGTATGATTTCAAAAATGACAAGGGAATCCGACTTTTTTTTAAAGAATTAGATAAATACTTTTTTCAACAGTATGGAGAGGTGTAATATACTTAATCTTTTTTCTTCCGGATAATACTGATATAAGTAGAATTATTTGGTTTAAAATTAATTCAAAGTGAATAATTAACTATGGATAACTACGAAATAAAAATAAATGTTTGAAAACAAAGTGCTCAAAGAGCGAATAGTGCATTGTTTTGCAGATTTTTCGAGGACATGTATCACTTGCAAGAAAGGCATTTAGGACTGTGAGCAGGCATCCCTACTCGGCTGTGACATATTCTAAAGTGGAATCTGACTGTCTCCCCAGACGAATTGCGCTATCTCCGAAAAATTTACGGTGGCTTCGCAATCCGGCCAATGGGAGAGAAGTGGAATGAAGAATATTTCACGCGGGCTGAGAATGCGGAGAAATAAACTATGGTTTACGTTTATTTACAATATATTTTAGGAGTCACTGGCAGTATTACCCATGCATCAGTGAAGTTTTTAGAGTGGAAAATGTATTGCCTAAAATGAGTAATTATTATAAGTAGTAATGGAAACTGATTAATATTTTGTAGTATTTTTGTATTTCGAACTTTGTTGTTTTAGAAACCTGGCAAATGAACTATTCGGCTTTATATAAACACAAGATATTGTATAAATATATGCTGACATTTCTGAAACATATAACTAATGTTAATTCACTGCCATGAGCAAAGTTTCAGAATTCTCCTTTTGACGAAAAAATTGTAGCGAAGCTTAAAAATGTATATGATTAATATATCTGATTATTAAATCAGTGTTTTAATATATAGTAATTCATTAGCAATTGTCACTGCTTTCACAATTATTAGCGTAAAACTGATAAGGTTGTGACATACTTTGTACTTTTTTTTTTTTTTGATTTTCCTTTCCTTTGTTCATATTCTTTCAAACTGTTGTTTAGATCTGTGTTTTGAGATTGGCACAACAGTGCTCTTTTGCATTATTAATATGGTATTACATTAAAATTACCATAGGGCCTAGCATTAAATACCACAAGACTTTACTATCATCACCTTCATAGGAAAATGGAAGGGTATTCGAGATCCAGGTGATCGATACCGCTATGGAAATTACGCACAGTTACTACCATGATAGAATTATACTGTACATTCGTCAAAATGTATCTCCAAACAAATACGCTGCATTCTTAGAAATCTACTCGTATAGTGTAATGGGATTTATTCTTCTTTTGAAATTTTGGCTAGCATTACGTTATTCTACAGTTTAATTTTCATCCTTTCGTTTATAAATGAAAGGTGATTAAAAAAAATGAATCTAGGTGCAAATTATGTGGAAACTTTTCAGGATAAGTTTCAAAAATTAAAATAAATCTTCAAACTTCCCAGTACACTATTTCTAAATCTACGTGTACAGTATTTAGAAATGACCGTAATTGCAACTTAAGTCGCAGCAGGCCTCTGCGTCCGAAAAACAGACACATTTCCAGTCGAACCGCCGTACACAGGGGTATTTGACACAAAAATCGGATCAAAAGTTTTTTTTTTTTTTTTTTTTTTTTTTTTTTTTTTTAGCAAATTCGAAGAACCCGTATCTACCTGACTCGAGGCAAATGTCTATAGAATAACAATCGGTTATCTTTTTTATATAAGCTTCATTCCCCATCCCTTGAACAGTCATCTTCTGAGAACATTGCAAGACCTATGTACTGTTACCAAGCAAATACAAGAAAATTATAAGTTGTACCAATTTAATTTGTGAGTGATGTTAAGTGAGTAGCGGTGATTTTAATCATGAATATTGTTCAGCCAGGTACCTAGAATTGAAATAATAGTAACACACATCCAAAAGGATCGCACAACTTTATTTCTGTACATTTTTGTAAGCTGACTCATTTTGTACTGATTTTTTTATTACGAAAAGTATTAAAGAGTGAGTTTGTTATATTTCCGGACCTTTCCCGAGTCTGATTTCTTGAATGGTATTAGTTTAGTGTACTATCTTGGTGTTTCATTGAAAATTAGGTGCCAAAAAGTGCCAGACGTCTATTCATTCAAAAAAATTCTAAATTATTTACAATGAAACAAGCCTACTTTTTTACGTCCCATTAATTCATCTAAGATTTTCTTTGTTATGGGCTCTTCTGGTATCATGCTCATGACCCGAAAAGTTATTTATGATATGAGTAAACATGAGAAAGGAAATGATTTCGTGCAAAAATTGGAATTAGTCGAGGAAAATATTTTAAATCAACCGACATCCACGGTCGGACAAACGCAATAGTTCGAACAAAAGTTTTCAAGGCTTAAATTGGAAATTAAAAGAAAATGGCAGGCTGCTAAAAGAACTGAGAATTTGTTTTTAAAGAAATACCATGATTGATTCAAAAGATGTATCGAAATCCCCATAAAATCCAATCTGACCACTGTGGGTCGGCCTAGAAAATCTTTCAATGATTTGACCGATTTTAGCAAATGATGTCCGCAGAGATAATAGGTATTACCAAAACATTGATTGACAGGTTTTATATTATTATATGAATGATATATAGTGGGCACAATATATATATATATATATATATATATATATATAATTATTCCCCACTGCCACGAAAAATTTAAGATGTACTGTACACTGAACTGTACTCGTGTCATCCAATGTCACCTATACAAGAAGTATTGATTGAGGGCCCACTTATAATAGAGTATGCACTTTTGCATGTAGGCACTCTGTCAGAAGCAGCAGCAGAAGATAGAAACAAAAATTTTCGACGATTTAGGGAGAGAGACTGCAGAAAACTTAGTTGAGTTTAGTGCAACACAGATGTCATTAATAGGCTTTCATTAACTTAGGATCCGTATTTGAGCTTCATCAGGCACAAAACCCCCAAAACATCTAAATCATTCAATCCAGAAACTATTAAAATATTACTTTAATGGGACCCGAGTACTCAAGAAGAGAACGAGCCATAAGGTGAAGGTTCCGACGACGAAGGATGGGACGGTTCGTCAGAATGATATTTTAGTATACATGTATGATTATTGTTTATGTATTTCGTAAATATTCGCTTAATATGTTTTAAAGTGTATGAACACAGTACGTGTTCTTTATGATTACTCCTACTTCACAGTTATAAGTTCTAATACACAAAAGAAACGAAACAAAAATCCAAATTACGTAGAAATAATTTTGATAGACTTTTTGTGTTAAATACCCCTGTGTGCGCCGTTATCTTCAGTCACAATGCTAGG
This sequence comes from Vandiemenella viatica, assembly GCA_031002005.1. Taxonomy (NCBI): domain Eukaryota; kingdom Metazoa; phylum Arthropoda; class Insecta; order Orthoptera; family Morabidae; genus Vandiemenella; species Vandiemenella viatica. Next base: position 98,578,823 of record JARYHS010008075.1, on the reverse strand, counting down.
ATTGCCATTCACTGAATTAAAAGGTAATATCAGAACAGAAGCTAGTTCACATACGTACATATAAGCAGGATAGGAAATTTGAATGTAATGCTGATAACGTTATGAAGATACCAGGTAGGTTTAAACGTGTAAACGGTCCTGTAGGGATAATATTACTACAGATCTATCAACGATAGGGAGACTAGCAATTAGTCAATATCTAGAAATATTCTTTATATGGAGTCTGCAAATGTGGTACTTGCTACATGACTGAAAAATAGTTTTAGCAAAACATTAGTCACACGAATCCCAGGTATTGGGCTAAATGCAATATATTTCGTATTAATTGGACGAGTAAGGCGAAGCTGATAATGGCACAGTAGAGTTCTTGCAGGAATTGGACTATGGCAACCATAAAATGGTGGCAATTGAGATAAAACAACATGATTGATGAAAAATAGATTCTCATGTTGGAGGTGTTCTTAAGATGTATGAAGCAAAGACTAAACGTAGAAAATGAAATAATAAAAAAAGTAGAAAGTTGTAATAGAAGGGCTACATGGTAGATTATTGTTATCTTTTTCTGTTTATCGTTTTAATGAATAATTCTTTTGGTGTTTTCAGATGATATAGTACTACAAAAACATGTTTAACAAGAGAAAATATTGTGAACAGCTACGGAGTGATCTGAGCAGGATATATATTTGGCTATGTTAACATTTGAAGAAGATAAGTCAACGTTTTAGGAAAACAGGTAGAACAAAAATTATGGTTTGTTTGACTATAGGGTGGAAGATGAATTTTTGCTCTAAGCCATAATGCGTAAAAAACTTTGCATGTCATCAATCCACGTAATAAGAATGTAACAGAAGAAATGCTTTACAATTAAAATAGTAAAAAAAAAAACATCTAATTTGAGGTACCGTTAATGACCTATAAAGAGGAATCAACTCTCTCTTTTTTTAATTTGTCTGTCTGTTTGGATGAAAGAAATACTGGTTGGATTTTTATGGGACCTTGAATAATTTACAGCCCTGGTCCACGGGTTAAAACAGGGTATATTTGATTTTGATGTGAATTCGGAAAGCTGAGAAATTTAGGACAAAATTTCCACAAATTAGTATCCATTTTACGTTTGAAGGTCATTCACACAAAAATTACTGGTCGGATAATGTACGGCCCACAGTACCGGGGGTAAAATAGAGTAGAATTTATTTTGATATGAATACAGAATTTAAGATAAAAGTGTCCAGAAATTAGTATACATTTTTCGGTGATTCTGTTTTCTCCTGGTAGGATTTAGTTTCTTCTTGCAGTCGAAGTATTTATCTTGATTTCAGCGTACGAGTGCTATCGCATTATTCATAGGAATTAGTTTCGGTGTTTTAACTGTGATATAATCTGCTTAACAAAGAGATCCGTTAACAGGCCACATGCGGGCAGCAGCTAGTCTGATTATAAAGTCAACTTGGCAGAGAACACTGCGCCAACGGTAAAGAGTGGTTTCACAGCCGGTGATGCGGGGATGCCCCAGAGTAGAAAAGGTGACAAAGCATATGTCAGACCCGTTGCTAGAGTGTCGTTGCTAGAGTATATGACTCCCTTTGTGGCTATCAAGTGCAGGTGTGCTGGGAATGCAAAACACTTATTTGTGGATATTGTCATGGAACAGAGCAGCTAACTTATGTGATAAAGGTGCTGAGTTGAAAGACAAGAAGCGGGTTAAGAGAGTGGTGGGAGAGTATAAGGCATATACCGTCAAGAGGCCAGGATGGGTATTGGCCGAAGAAAATCGAAGGGAAAAGTGATCATGATCATAAATTTGCCGCTGATTTTAGCTATAAGGAATTGGAAAATTTTCTATTGCGTGTAAGGAGTCAGGAACTGGAATAAAAGAACGAGGAATTTATTTAACAATTTGTCTGGAACACTGAAAGAATTTAAATTAAAAATTCATAAAATTGCCAGTGGGTTATGTGATCCATTGCAGTAATATTAAGTTCGCTGTTAAATCAATAGTAACCTGCGGGTAGGGAAAGGAAGGAATAAGGGTAGCAGCGAAGTCCTTACTTTAGTCTGTTTGTGTGTGAATGTGATAAAGTAACCTCCTTATTTAAAAACAATTTCTGACAGTATTCTTGAATTTGCGTTTAATTCTGTTTTTATTTTTGCAGTGTCTAAAAGTTGAATCAAATAATTAAGACGATGTTATTTGACAACTCAATTGATCAAGATAATTTTTTTTTTATTTTGTTTGATTTTATCGGTTTCGATGTGATTTTCTATTAAATTTGACATGTCGCAATAGAGCTTTTATTTAATAGACCATCGCAAGGCATTCCTGCCAAACAATAAATTTAAGAGTACCGATGTATCATTCCGTGCACAGAGAATCTGCAGTCGAAGTAACTTAAATGTTCAACGAAATTGCTTATAAATATGATATTAAACTTGTGAGTAAGTATCTTTAGCAACATCCATTCTTAGTTACTGATGTGTGATCAGTTACCTCCTCGACTTGCACTTAAGAAAACCCGATTTTTTCTCCCCTATTGGTCAAATAATTTTCAACTCTCAGTTTGCATAAATGACTCCTATATCGTCTCATAATATTTCCTTAATAAAGCACGTGAAAGATATCTTTCCTAGTACTTGCCGGAAATACTAACCGGCTCTAATAACACTGCTGTCGACGTCCAGTAAAGCTCTCGTTGAAAGAATGAAATAGAAATTCAGTCAGTAACGAAGACAAATTATTTTTCCTTCAGTGCTATAGCCAATTTAAATGTTTTCCACAGGCCATGCCAGTTAAGCATAAAATGAAAGCAAACGGCCCGTCTGTAATATGGCTGAAATAGCAGCGACACTGCGAAAAAAAGCACCGGTCTTGTCGAGACAAGACCGTTCTATAAACATGGCCATTTATTTTTACTCTGTCCGGTGCTTTCGCCAGTGCTGGGAATTCCAACGTCTCTTCTAAAGCTTCTTTAATAGGTGGCCAGATTTCACTGCAAATTGAATACACGAGCTGCAAAAGCGATGTCCGGCCCGCGGTATCGACTCGGTTAATTAATCCGAGACATTAGAGCCAGTCGTGATGGCCGCGCAGCCCATTGCCGTTTCATTCAATCTGCATGCTAATTAAAAGGGGCACACTGCCCAGGTGGCACCACTGGCGATCGCTCGTGAAGACCGCCTAACCCGATACATACCTCCGCTGATAAGGCTTCCTCCTAAAAACGCCCGAGTGGGAGAAAAAAGAAACTCGTAAAGAACTGAATTCATTCATGGCCACTAAAACAGCCCATCTGGACGTCTAACGCACACATCCAGAGATATGCCATCCAAATAACTGGTGTCATCTCTGACACTCAAACAGAAATGAATAAAGATCTTAAAATAGTTATATTTCACTGCAGACGTTGAGATGCTAGAAATGGCGTATATTTTCGAAAAAACCTGAGTTATTCTCGCCAAGAAGAACAAACACACACGTATAGATCAGTTACTTCCTAGGTGAACTTACAATTAGAGATTTAATGTTATTTAACCAAAGACCTGCAAGTTTCACATCAGATTTTAAATTTCCAGCTGAAAGTAAAACAATATAGACCATAACAGTATTTAAATAATTACTTAAGACGATGATAATTTTTTCCCCAAGAGACGGTTTGTTTTTACTAATTTAATATTTTATATTACATAACTTTTCTAGGACCGGTTGTCTGATAAAAGGCACAATAAACCATGTAAATTAAAATGATTTCCATTCACTACAGGTGATAGACCTGTTCCAAAATTAAAATGCTAACTCATAATTATTTGTGCTTGATTTATCAGTAATATCTCACAATCCAGATTGTTCCATTTCTTCGCAGTAATGAAATCTACGTTAGATTTAGCCACAATACAGGTTTTTTTGCTGTCTCGCTTAATGGAAGTTGTTGTTTTTTGTTTTTACCCAAGTAGTTGTCAACTGACAATGATCGCAATATTTCTGATAATGTTATGCTTAAATGTGTTTTTCTTTGTTGGTATTTTTCTATCATTGATGCATTCCTGACACCTTCTTCTGAGTTCCATCATGCTTTAAAATAATTAAGGAATTTCAGCGAAAACATTCCATAAACGAAAACTGACAGTGAAACACTTATGATCTAGTCAAAATGAATTTATTCGCAAAGCAAGGGCCTCGATTTGAATTGTCTGCAGCATCGAAACGCCAAGATGTTAATTAGTAGCAAATAAAAGTTCAGAGAATATTAATGCACATGTAATTCAGATTTGAATTCAGTAAGTAACATGAGGTAATCTACTCTTAATTTAGGAAAAAGTCCTCTTAGCAATATACTATGGTTATGACAATCGAATAGATAACAGCAGGAAAATAATTCGAGAAATGTGCGTCTAAAAGGCATTCCATGGGGTCCCATAGCTTTTATGTTATGATTACGTTTGTGACGTGCTCAATCCTTCATACCAACGCACGGCACTAAATTGGAATCACCTGTACATAAGGTGGTGCTAATATCTGAATGACACTAAACAATATGTGTTGAGAAACATGTGCAGGAATTGTACAAGAATTAAGTGACTAAATGAGCACACGGCATTGCGTCATACAACAATACAGATCAACAGGTTTTCATACACGAGTAATTAAAACATAGATTAAATTGTAGGATACCTAAGTTGACTTTTGATTGTTGTCTACGGATCTGTTTTTCGGTTAGTGTAACAAATCTTCCTGTCAATTTTCTTCACATCTGATGACAGAGCGGTGGAATTGCGAGGCCGTTTTGATTGCAACGAATTATTGTGATAATCTAAATAACTTGTAGAAATGTGTTATCCCAAAATCTTTACACCGAAATTTCTTATTAGGTGATTTTGTTTTCATTCATACAGTTGCTAAATTGGAAAAATGGAAGTGGTATCACACTCTTAATGACTCTCTTAATGTTTTGCCAAATACACAAGTGAGTAAAAATTTCCCAAAACATCGTTGGAGACATTTTTTAAAAACGCAGTTAACTACAAACCACGATGATGTACAAACTAATTTTTTTTTTGGAGGGGGCAGGTTCAGTATTGTTTTCTAGTTTTTTCTATAGATAAGTTTTCGAACCCCAGAAAACTATTTCGCTGTAGAAATTTTTACAACAGTGAGAGCAAAGATGGTAGAAAGACGAGGCTGTGGAATACCGACGGATGGACTGGCGGACTTCGCGAAATTATAAGGGTTCTGATTTTGCAATGTTGGCTACGTAAACCATAAAGCGAGACTACGTGTTGCGTTAGGGATTGGAAAGTAAAGGATCAAAGGGCCTCAGCATTGTTGTTCCACAACTCGTGGAATCTTCGTAATAATTGCAGAGTAAAGACGCAGATGATCGAGAATGCACAATTGACATAACCCCTAAACAACGCTCTATCAGCCCTTTCAAAGTTTGAAATCTATATTTGTTCATTTGTTTCACGGTATTTTTTCCTAATGTTTGGTTATTATTTGTGGCAATTACTTAAGTAAGCCGCATATAGTTTCGCTACCGGGAAGCAGATAAAAAGACGGGTTTTTACAACTTTCTAGAAGCATTTTGATGCTATTATGCATATTTGTTTAAAAAAATTCTGTTGTACATGACCTAAGCGAAAAATTTCATCGTTTCCTGCGCCAACAGTTAATAACAATTCTTTGTTTCATTTTATTTTAACTTTAGAAAAGTTTCCATTTTTATTTGTTTCTACTTTTAATACGTCAATCATCATCTCAAACCACTTACTTTTGACTTAAACCTCGCCGTCGATTCGATTGGAACGCGCGTTTAGTCATGCAGTGTATTTCACACCTTGGAGACAACCAAAGAAATTCTGATTTTGTGCGATATCAACAAGTGACATTTAATTTTTTTTAACCTGGTATTTGGTAGTCCACATTTAATTAAACGACGTATATTTTCGCTAAAAACTCACTGAAGGAGATTCATAGAACTAGTATTTATTGAAAAATAATTTGTAAATTATATTATTGCCATTTCATACAAAACGTATCTTCTAAATTAATTAAAATTGTTTAAAGGAATATAGTAATAATATTTATCGCAGCGAAGCAATGGAAAAATACTCATTTAGTCAAAAATAAATAAATAAAAACAAAAATAAAAAATCTAGTTAGATCCACGTTAGTGACAGATTAATTTTCGACACTATTAAGATTTATTTCTAGGTAACGAATACACAAATGTTTTCATTTTTCCGCTAGCGAAAATTATTTTATTGTTCTTAGAAGACACTTATTGAGTTTCGATATGACATCGGTGCAAATGCGACAGATCAGCTTTAAAAAATAATGTCTCTTCAGGACTTTCAATAAGAAAGTGGTATTCAATGAGAGGTTTCACATTATATATGATTTTTGATAACATCAAAACCTGCCAACACTAGTAATAGGTTTCCTGTTAGTATCCATTTCATTACTAAATGAGGGAGCGGTTAAACGTACCAACTTGTCATTCATGAGAACGCGGGTTCAAATCCCCGTAAGAAGTGAGGTAGCATCGATTCCTACATATACTCGGGGAAGGTATGAACTTGCATATACCGAAACGGACAATCAGGGAAGAGAACGATCCCCCATGGTATACACGGGAGGTTAAAAGGTTACTCAAGAAGCAAAGGAAGATACATGCACGATCAAAAAGGACGATGCATCGGTCTGATTTAGATAAGTTAGAGGAGATAAGGGGACGTGTTAAGAATGCGATGCGTGAGGCATTTAATAACTTTCGTGAAAATTCTCTCTCTAAGAGCCTCACTGAAAACCCTAAAAAATTTTGGTCGTATGTAAAAAAAGTTAGTTGTAGTGGGAACAATAATCCAGCTCTAATAATAGACGGACGGGAGGTTGAAGACAGCCGCGACAAGGCTACCGTATTTAACACCGAATTCAAAAATTAATTCACGCAAGAAAACATGGAAAATATCCCCACTTTACCACATCATGTGGAATTAGAGATGGGTCTGATAGAAATTGATAGCGTAGGAATTGTAAAGCAATTAAAACTCCTGAAGTGGGGTAAAGCGCCGGGTCCCGATGGTATACCGGTAAGAGCATTTTCTGAATACGCGGAGGATATTGAACCATTTCTGTCAGATATATTCCGTAAATCACTAGATGAGAGAAAAGTACCTTCTAGCTGGAAAATAGCCCAGGTAATTCCCGTTTTTAAGAAAGGAGATCGGAGTGATCCTAGGAATTATCGACCCATATCTCTAACATCGGTCTGCAGCAGAATTCTGGAACATGTCATATGCTCGAACATAATGAAGTTTCTAGACGATAACGAGTTACTTACACCATGTCAACACGGATTTCGGAAGAAGAGATCGTGTGAAACACAATTGGCCCTATTTTCCCACGACATAACGAAAGTTATCGATTCAGGTTCGCAAGTTGATGCAGTTTTTTTGGATTTTCAGAAGGCTTTTGATTCTGTGCCACACAACCGACTCTTAGCGAAGATTCGAGCTTACGGTATATCGGCTCAGATTTGCGAGTGGATACGGGATTTTCTAACTGGTCGATCACAGTATGTCGTTGTTGACGGGGAAGCCTCTTCTAAGATAAATGTTACTTCGGAAGTGTAATAGGTCCACTTCTTTTCTTAATATTTATAAACGATCTAGGTGACAACGTCAAATGCTGGTTGCGATTGTTTGCCGACGATGCGGTTATCTATAGGGAAATAAGGTGCTCCGACGATTGCTTAGAAATTCAGCGTGATTTGGATGCTATTTTCGATTGGTGCCGTAAATGGCAGCTTACACTTAATTGCAAAAAGTGCAAGGCAATGCGGATAAGTAACAAGAAGAATCAGTTTGTTCACGAGTACAAAATAAACAATTCACCTGTTGACATGGTTGATTCCGTGAAGTATCTGGGGGTGATAGTACAAAGCAACATGAAATGGGACATGCACATAAATTCCGTCGTAGGCAAGGCAAATTCTAAATTACGATTCATAGGTCGTATTTTGAGGAATTGTAATGCTCAAACAAAGGAGATAGCGTATAAAACACTAGTGCGTCCGCATCTGGATTACTGTTGTGGGGTCTGGGATCCGTATCGCAAGGTTCTGATTGACTCAGTTGAGAGGGTGCAGAGGAGAGCCGCTAGATTCGTGACTTGTTGTTACAGCCCTTATGAAAGCGTCACAGAATTGATACATAGATTGGGCTGGGTTAGTTTGGAAGACAGACGACGTAGCTTGCGTTCGAATTTATTGGAGAATATGCGAAAAAATTTAAATTTCGAGTGCAATGGAATACTTCTTCCACCAACCTATTTAGGTCGCAAGGACCGGAGGGATAAGATTAGAGAAATAAGATGCCGTACTGATACTTATATGTATTCCTTCTTTCCTCGCACTATTCGGGATTGGAATGGGCGGGTTTAGGATTGGTGCTTAGCACCCTCTGCCACCCACAATGTTTGTGATTTGCAGAGTATGAATGTAGATGTAGATATAGAAGAACATTTATTTTTCTATTGTTCAACAAAATCAGTCAAGAAGATGGTTTATACAACAAATTCGTTAATGAATTCCTTTTTATTCCTCTTGCTATTCTAGATGAATACAATGTAAATGAATAAAATATTCAAATGTGTATAGTACCTGTAATATATTTAAAAATAATATTGATGCAATGGATTTACTTAAAATACGTGAGAAACTGATCAGTATACCGACAGCGGTGGTTGTTTTAATCAATTGCATGTATCACCGAAAAACCGACTTTTACTGTAGAATTCCACTAACAAGTATGTTCCGTTCAAGTTATTTGACTACTTATGGGCTCTTAAATTATCAAGCATTTTGCAACATTGATAAACGATATTTTAACTGGTGACAGCCTTCACATTTTGCCGGCGGATGATCTGTGGCCTGCCATGCGTCATTTGTCACTGTCTAGTAGCAGCGTTGCCTGCTTCAATCGGATTAACAGAAGTACCACAAACGGAACCAAGCATTTCCCTTCACGCAAGGAGCTGTAGCATAGCCTAAGTAATTCGTAACAGTATTTTTATAATACCTACGTTTAAACCAAAACAAGTAAAAATAAAGTACGAAAATAACCGCAACTTGTTAAACAATTCTTTACAAAACTATGAGGGTTTGCAGAAATGTAACACCCAAACCACTAAAACAGGCAGTTGCTCTCTGATAAAATGATTTTCTCTATTCCATGTTATCAATAACAAGTTGAAACTTAAATTATGCTTGACATATATATTTTTCTTCTTGTGAAATTTACTACAATACACTCACTTAAATTTGATGTTTTCAAGTACAGATCTTCTCAGTAACATGGAGGGGAAGTATGGAATCCATATTTTGGAGTTGAATGGGGTGCAGAGAAAAGCAGCTACATTTGTTTGTAGAACACAATGAGTAACTGATAAGATAAGAGAGCTGAGTCGGGATTTCTTGGAAGAGAGAAGAGAAGCGAAGAGAGTGCTGGGAATGTATAAGGCGTATATTGGCGATGAGGCTTGGAAGGATATTGGTGGAAGAATTCTATGTGAATGACCAAAATTAGAACTGGCATTTGATTTTAGACTTAAGAGAAAGGGAAAATTTTCTTTTGTAGCTAAGATAGACAGGGATTGTAACAATTAACAATAAAAATGGTAGACAAGTTGCCAGGAAGGCTGAAATAATTTTAAATTAAGATTTGTAATGGAAAAGTATTTATTTGGTGATTTACAACCAAGAAATATTAAGGAAAAAATTCATGTAATAAAAAAGAAGGTATGTGGGAAAATTGTCAGCTGCATCGTACTCCATAACACTTACGTTAACACTCAACTGAAGATGGAAATAGTTTATCATTTTTATTAAAAAAGTTCTGCTATTTAATTAACTTTCTGCGCCAAAATATTTTATTCTCGTTAATTAACCAGCGTAGTACTTATCAGAGTATTTATCAGGTAATACCAGGTATATTACTCTCTGAATGAGCTGTGATTCAAGCTGAAAATTTCATTCTCCGTGAACAATGGTGGAATGTTTCTTCATAGTAACAACTGAAAATTAATTTTGGAAAACATATCGAAAATTAAGCCATTGATCAAATATGACACTGTGAATGCGTTGATACGAGCGCATTTTTTTTGTATGGTACATATTAGCTTATTTAAACATATAATCGTGAAATACCTAAAACAATTTCTGATAATACCTGTATTAGATTTCTTTTGGACAAACCGATATCAAAATTACGATTTATTTTATATCCTGGCATCACTGCTGAATGTAACTTTAAATAAAAGTTCACGTCACGTAAGATACCGAACAATTATCTTAGTTTGGCGAACAGGAAAGCGTAATAAAACTTGTAACCTGAGTAGGACCTAAAATAAACATACGATTTTGGATGCGAATATATTCGCCTATCACATCGAAAGTTAAACATCTCCTTCCTTGGAGTATCTTCTTCTCAGAGACAAGTCTACCAACCTCCCTGTGAAAACTACCACAGGTTACAGACTGTCATAACAAACACGGAGCCAGGGAGGAAATAGTAAGCTAACATAACTTACTCCCTGTCTTATAAAAACTTTGAAATGAACCGTGAATCAGAGAAGATCAACAGTTTTGGCACTGAGATGAAGGAAAGAATTTCTTTCTTCAAATGTCAAAATTTAATCGTTTAACAACTCTTTATAAGGGCCCTGTCTTTGAATTTATTTCCTTTGGTGAGGTAGCATCCATTTGGTGTGAACCATTCAGAAAAGAACTCGTAGAAAATGTGCAACAAAAAAAAAAAAAAATATCGCAATTTTGGATCTGAAATGAAATGGAATGTAAAAGTGAGTCACTCAGAGATTTCTCATAAATTTTGTCGTGATTAATGTGGTTAAGTTGTAGCAAACGGGAAACAACGAGAAAACAGTGGACGTATAAATTCCTAAAGACGTTTAAAGATTAATGATAACGATAGACCAAAATCCCTGATAATTATAAATACAGAAATTATCGAGACAAAAACAACAGTAAGGTACACCAAAAAAAAACTATCCCCCCATTTTAGGCAAACAGGTCCAGAGCAACCACAGAAGATGTACCCAATAGTTGAGCAGGTAAAGTTGAAATTTCATAAATAAAATTGTTCAGTAGTATTTGATATTATATTTATTGATAAAAATCTATAAGACTGAACAAATAGATATCCAGTTTTCATTTGCAGCATCAGACAGATATAGACTGAATAGGTCCATTAATCCAAAATGTGGTATAGAAGTAAAAATAAAATTATTCCACGACTGTGGCATTTGTTTGTAGATCGTCGGTTATAAAATGATAGATCAGCCGTTTTTGGTCTTCAGTGACTTACTTGTAATGTAAACATCAAAAAACACTGGGCGCTAAGTATTTTAGTTCTAATTTTGTGCATATGGATAAAGTAAAGTTTTAATTTAAAGAAGACAGAATTGACATTAGCACTTTATTATGTGTGCAACTTGGCTTTTGCAGCAAAATATACTTGTGTAACTAGTGTCTCTGAATAACACAGCAAGCTGCCTCCGAAATGAGCGGAAAATTTATTAATAGATTTATGAAATCTTCACATCCCTATACAATCATGAGAGTTATAACCAAAAACTTCATTTATTTAAAGTACGTAGTAGAAAATAAACTGCATGCTTTCAGTTAAACCGGACTATTGTTTGATGAAATTAATGTAAAATTCAGATTCGAAAAGGTACTACAAAATAACTTATGAAGAACAATACTAATTCAGACGAAAAAGTTGACCTGTAAAAGATTCATTTCAACGAAAGAAAATTCCTTTAACCCTTTTGTCCAGATGGATCATCGGCAGTGCGATTATTAATATCAATGTGTGTGACGATGTTTTGAGCAGGATATGAACTGGCGCGTTAGACTTTAACAACTTAAATAAATTGTCATTCATTTAATTTTAAATTTTTTGTGATGGAGACGAATTTATTTAATCTCTGTGAATAAATCTCCAGACAGTACACTGCCATCTATTTGCGTCGGACCATCCCTTTGACGTTTTTCTTTCCATTTATGGCAATTTCAGTTGGAGGTTTGCAGGGAGTCACAAAATTTCTAGGGAAATTTAAACAGAACTTGAGTGAAAAACTTTAATGAAATTGCTACTTCGAGTTCTTTCCAATTTACAAATTGCCGCGTTTGTGAAGGTACTGAGGTACTTCATAACCTTAAAATGTTTCTTTGAAAGTTCTCGGAGGAGACTCAATGCAAATATTTGACTGTGTGGAGTTAAAGGAAGGTGAAGACTCGGTATCATAGGCCACAAGGATGCAACAATCAATCATACAGAGGTGAGTTTGCGGTTTGAACTCTGAACAAAAAGAAACTACAACAGATATTTATGACATTGTGAAGAAAGACGATTGAGAAACTTCCAGCATCTAGAGGTAAGAAATTAAAAAATTCTGTCTGCTGTTAATGAATTGAGATATCCTTTCCTTTAAAAACATTTAATAAAAAAGAACGGAAAACTGTTATTTTGCAACTGTGAAACCCAAAATTGTCTCATATGTATAGTTCAAACGCATAATAAATTAGAGTATTAACTGATTTTCCAAATTCGTCTGAAGTAGGCGCAAAACTTGAAATGACATTCAGCGGTAATTCCTGGTGAAATAGTTTCCCGTTCGTCTTCTCCAGTGGCGCCATCTATCTGTTAGTAGCGTAAGCCACGCTTTCTACAATAACTTTTAAATTTTTTGTGTTTTTCGTAATTTTTAATGTTAAAATTGAGGACCATTCCGCCCGTGAACTCGATTATTACGAAAAACAATGTAACACCCAGGACTGGTAAACACTATCCGTTTCTCCTCCTGAAATCCAGTGGGGTGGCTCTTTAAAGTTTGTGGCGATATTGGCCAGTGAAAGTATTACTGAGTTCGAGAAATTATGAGGTACATCGGAATAGTTCCCTACGTTTTACTAGAATGCGCGGTGCTTGTGAGAAGTAGTACTCACCGCAGCGTCCCCGGTAGCGCAGCGTCAGGTTGTTGAGTCCGAGCCGGCAGGCCGCGGCTCTGAGCTCGCACTCCGAGGCGTAGTCGTGGCCGTCGGAGCCGCACACAGTGTCTGCAGAGGACGCGGTGGGACACTGGTGACAGCGGCAGGACGGAGCGCCGCCGGCCGCCACCTCGCAGCGCGACCACGGCCCACACTCCAGCGAGGCGCACGGGTCAGCCGCTGCCGCCACCTGCTCTTCAGACGCTGTGGGCACAGGGAGCAGTCAGATCAAAATAACAATTCAAATGATTCTTTTTCTTAATTTTTTTTAATGTGAAACTTTCTAGGGCGCGGTGGGTAGAAATTTCTTAGCGTTATGTATTAGAGTTTCATGTTACGAGTTATGCGTTACGCGTTCATTGCGCATACACCGCAACGTTCTGCGCATGCGCCGCAACGTTCTGCACATGCGCACTTAACGATACTCTGATACAAGCAGCTACGATATTAGACAACTATGTACGCTTATGCAGCGGCAGAGCTACCATTATTGTCCGCTGTCATTTACGCTCATGTTAAACAGTGAGTATTCATTACATCGCTTATAGTTAGTTCGCGTGATGTGTTTTTTTGTATGTTTGTTTGTACAAGTGAAAATATTTTGTTTATTAGTTGCTTTTTTGTCTCTTTATATCAGTTCTGTGTGGGTGGTTTCATTATATTCTCTGATCATTGTTACAATAACAAAAGAAATATGGAAATCATGTTTATGCGATGCAGTGACTATATTAATGCGCGTGCGATAAAAGCATTCATTTGCGTGTAGAAATAGTACCACTCATATCTACAGCAGAAGGAATTAGTTGCGAAACAGAAATCTGCGTTCGAACGGTCATTTTTGTAAGGTTAGTCATGTTAGCTATTAACGAAAATTGATTGTAAGAACAGTTACAGATAATTTTATTCCTGAGTTATCCAATATAAGAGATCAGGACACAAAATACAGACTTAGACTTATGACAGTACACTATAATCTAACTTTCTAATAATTTTCATTCGTTTACGAGTATAACGTGGTCAAAAATCCTATTTACTCTGTGAATACAATAAATATTAGTATCATTCGTCCACTCTAGTGCGAGGGAAATGTCAAAAACTTAAAAAAAAAAAAAAAAAATACGCAGGAAAAATTCACAGAAAAATATGTAGAAGTTTTCATCCTTGCGCATCTACACACTGATACACATACCAGTTTCTTTTTTAAAATGAAAAGTTGCGTGTTGTAATGTTTCGACAACACCATCTACCTGCCCCTCGATTGCTGTTGTCTTTTTTAATGGCAAGGCACTTCCTGCGAGAAGTTTTCCGGCCTGCCAAACCAATATTTTCAGCCGGTTCAATATCTACATCTACATACTTCAACTATATGATTGTAAACTTGTATACCTGCCAAACTTCTCAGCTCCTAGGGAATATATTGAATGACGTCACCAAACGGGAGTTACCTAAGAGCCAGAACGTGCTATTAAAATCACCGATTGGCAATAACTAGGATCAGCGGATTGATAAACATGGCTGACGGAACACTGGTTTTCAGCAGGCAACTATAAACAGCCAGACGGAGTGAGAACCAAGGATTAGCTGTCGCGAAGAGTATCTCAGGGAGGCAGCTAGCCAGTCAATCAATGATAATTAGTTGTGTTCCCAAACTATCGGAGTTACTAGCGAGACTAGGATAAAGTTACAGGGAGAACTAGTAAATATGATTCGATTCATAGATGACATTGTGATAGTAACAGAAAGTGAAGAAGATCTTAAGAAAAATTTGGAAAGAACGGAGGAAACAATTGGGAATGAGTACAGTATGAAAATTAATAAAGCGAAGACGAAAGTCATGATTTCTGGTAAAGATAGAGACCCGAATGTGAATATTAAAATTAATAGAGAAACATTGGAAGATGTGAAACAATTCTGTTACCTAGGAAGCAAAACTACGAAAGATGGAAGAAGCAAGAATGAGATAAAATTCATGACTGCGCAAACAAAAATAGCGGTCAACAAAAAGAAACGAATTTTTACAAGAAATAACATCAGCTGGACAACGAGGAAAAGACTATTAAAAGATTATGTCTGTAGTATTGCCCTGTATGTATGGGAAACCTGGACAGTTGGTAAAGAAGAGAAAAGAAGAATAATTTCATTTGAGTAATGGTGCTACAGAAGGATGCTGAGGATGAGCTGGAGGGACCAAATTTTGAGAGGACAGGGGAGTACAACTCTATATGGAAGGCTATAAAAACGCGGAGGACAATTTTAACTGGTCATAACTTAAGACATGAGAGTTTAGTGAAAACAATAATGAAGAGAATAGTAGAAGGAAAGAGATATCGAGGAACACCGGGGGTAAAATACATCCAGCAGATAATGGAAACTGTTGGTGCAGAGGAGGGAAGAGAGTAGATCTGAATGGAAGACCGCCGCATACCAATCCGAGAACTGACTACCGAAGAGGAAGAAGAAGATCAAGGACATCAATAAAATAACTACTATAATTTAAAAGACACTTCGACTGTAGCCCATCAGATCGGCAAGGTACCTATTCGACAGGATAAAGGCTAACGCCAAAATAATATTCCGACTGGCGTCAGAGTGCCGGGACTAAACCGAGGAGCTGGAAGAACTCAAAGAACCGTAATTCGATGTATGTGAAGCATTGCCAAATACCAACGATCACACAATCGCAAAAATGTTATATGTAGTTTATCTTACAATTTTTACTATAACCAGGCATCCATGTCAATAAAATCTATCAACTCATCTTTGAAATTATAGTCATATAAATGACTCAGAATCTTAAGCAGTGACCGCAAATTTAATGCTCTTGTGAAGTAATACCACAAGACAAGCCAAAATAAAGAATCCCGTTATGTTGAAACAAATGATTCAACAGGCTGCGGTCCACCGAATAAATACTGCTTGAAACTGTTTACAAACGAGACATTTTGCCTCATTTGTCAATGTTCACATGACTGAATACTATATGTTCAGCAAAGGATTCGCGTCATTCCGTCAGTCTCAATGACTCCTGAACTCGACCTATTCCCGGAAATGTAATCTAGAGTAAACAGAATTAGGATAAATATTTTGATGACACAGGTATTAAAGATGCATGTAAACAATAAACAGCAAATTCAAAAATCTAGTGAACTTAAAAAAGAAAGAATTTCTCATTAATTGTCAGTAATACCTTTTTTCGTTTGCATTTAGTCTTAGAAGACTATTATACTTCAATGATATTGGAAACTTACTTGTACCCAACTGCATCATTTATAAATCCAATTATTCTTCATTCAATTTTCAAAATGCTTCAAGCCAATGGATTTACTTGAATTAATTATTTTTTCTCTTTTAGTAAGAATGCAGATTTTTTATTTCTGCTTACCTTTTACTGACGCAAAAAAAAAACAACATAATTTGCACTAAAACATGGAAAATGCGAACCTTCAGTTCTGTTTTTCCTGACACGTGGAAAGCTTTCATTTCTAAGCGCTATTTCTTTTCTTTTTATACTGGTATTTACATTCATCTTTCCTTCCAGATTTCACAACTCTAAGCGATACACTTCATTCATTCTATACGATACCAATCGCTTCCCTTATAAAGCATTCAAAGAACAAAATTTACTTCATTTCATCATTCTTTAAATTAAAGTCTAAATTATCAACAAGCACAATTTCCCGCGGTGCGCTAAGGCTCATCTGGACGGCCTTTGCTTCAGAATTCAAATTAGTAGGAGCAAAATTATCACCACTATCGTACTTCAACCCTTCTGATTTTACTCTGTCTATCCAATTAACACCTTCGATCTTTTGAATAATGAATTTTTGCTGAGCCAATCATTTTGTCTTTTTCTAGTGAACATTCAAGTCTTGTTACTGCATCCACCTTCAAGTTAAAATCGATTTTATTGTAAAAATCATTGATCTTCAGTTTTATATCCCCGACTGTGGTACTCGCGGCATTCAATTTGGATTGCAACCCTCGTTTTTTAACATCTAATCAGTTAATTTCGATTTCTAGAAGTCATTCGAGAGAATGAGTGACAGCTCTGGGTATTAATGTAAAAGAACTGACTGTCCGTCTTATACCTAATTTTTGAAAATAGACTACTATTTGAGTGACTAATTTTGCTTGTTTATCATGTCTATTTTTAAAATCTGCCATCAATTGGGCATTTGATTCTTTAAGTTCTGAAAAGTGGTCCATCAGTTTGGTCAATATTTCAGTGCCATCTGAAACCCATTCTTTCATCTTGAGAATTTTTTTATCTATCCAAAATAATAGAGAAAGTATCAAACCACTGAAAACCAAGCACAAAAGAACAGACAAACCCACATACACCCTTAAAATCAGACATCGCTTGAATTCGAATATCATAAAACAATAGAATAACATAAAAGAAGAAAAACCAATGAAACATTCCAGCAACACAGCAGGAAAATTAGTGAATTCAGGTTTAGTGAAAAAATGTATACTCAAAAAATTTTACTTTGCTAAAAGCCAGGTGCACTGGATTTTTCTTTTTTTAAAAGACATTGTTTTTAACTAAATTACAAAAAAAAATTCATTAAATGTTCGGCGCTTCTCGTTTTTGTTGTTTTCAAATGTCTCCGCTCCAATCAGCACAGTTCCCGGAAGAGCTAATTGATTCGTCTGTTCAGTGAAGGTTGCAGACGTCCTTCCGAGAAACGTCCCTTTAACTACGGTCTCATTGTGTTTATCACCCTTCTGTGTCTCCAGCTGACAGACCATAGGTACTCGTTGCCTCTTCTATGCGCTATTGTATTCCCCGTACTTACTTCCGAATATACCAATTTTATGTCCTATTTCACGGTTACCCTGTATAACAACTGCGTGGTTATAGGTTTGTTTGTAATAAATGAGATAATTGCATTTATTCCTTTTTTATTCTCATTTAATAAGCCTAAGCAATCGAAGTCTTCCTTCTCTTTATATGTTAAGTTTGCCATGAAGAAGAGAAGATTTTTCTGTATTATTTGGCAACCAGCACTGTCCTTGATGTTACTAATTATTATCAGTGTAATAGGTCAATGACTGTCTCTAAATAAGTACCGGGAACGGTATCTGGATATGTACTTCTATGAAGCTGTCGCGTTCGTTTACATGAGCCTCCGTAATATCACTGCCATGTTCTAGGCACCTTGCCACTCGGCTTCTAACCAAATCTGTATTTCTCTATCAGCCTACTACAGTACAGAACTGTCTCTGTCATTCCATAGCGACATGGTAAACATAAGTTTCAAAATCAGTAGTCAATTATCTCGAGCTGTCTCTACAAATTCCTACACCCTGTACTGTTTTTTTTTTTTTTTTTTCTCAGTGTGCGTAACCATCTTCCTCGCGCTTTGTCTGTTCCCCCACTGCCAGTTAGGTCGGGCCTTTTACGGTTTGTGTTTTCCGGACTAAGCGGCTGCGCCTAGTTTAGCCGGAAAACCATACAATTTGTTCTTAGTTCACGAAGATAAGATGGTGAAAATATTCGTGTGTCCTAAAACACATGAAATTTGAAAAGTCCAGTTTTATTATTAATATTATTCCTGAAGACTTGTTCTGACCGTAAAACAGAAAGTAATTCTGAATAACGCAGAGATTCAGTAAGGCTGTGTAATTTTACGGAGATTTTTAATACTTTGGGGGATTGATTTTCTCAAATATGCCGAAATTTTGATACACCGCGCGGATAATAAATGTTTGCATCACGAATGGTATGCTTGAGGCGGGAAACAAGCGAATTTGCATGAATATAACATCACAACTACGTACCTAAATATGGATGACACCAAAATGTTGTTCACTTTCGTTTTGCATTGGGTGTTGGATCATCGAAGTAGATCATTGTAGTACTGTATTGTGGTTCAGTGAAATACAGACAAACATAACTAAGGGATCAGCGCTGTCTAAACTTATTTAGGTCTTTATTTGAGTAGCTATAAGGCATACAATGATTAATATATCGTTAGGGGAAAATGTTGCTCCAGAGGACCTTAGCACAAGAATCGCTTTCAGTAGACACGTCGGTAAAGTTGTACCAGATCAGGAAATTTGAGAAAACATGAAACGGGTTTGCATGTGAAATCGCGTCTTTCGTCATATAGCAGTCAGAGTGCGTGTGTGGTCGCTCCAGAAGCTTTGCGAAGGAGCGGAACTGGAAATGAATATCGTACTTGTATCGTAGCTGAATTTCTGAGTCATTTTATCGTTTTAAACAGTAAGTGTTAGTCACTTAAAGGAAGTAAGCCAGTTTAATAGGCGAAGTGCGGTAAAAATATTAATTTCTTTCATCGACGTGTCTGTAAGAATTCTTGAATCAGTTTTAACGTTTGATCGGTTAACATGGTCAGAAATTAGATGTGATAGAAAGGAGCCTTATTTCAGATTTACATTGTGCTTATGACTCTAGAAAGCTAGGTGTGCGTAGGGAAAGAATGTGAAGATATTCAGAATGCATAATACTAACTACAAAAAATTTAAATTGTTCGTTACCGCTCTGAGAAGTGACGTTAGTTCATTCAGAAGAGAGAACAAAGCGAGATTTGTAGCTATATTTACGAATGTTAAAAGTGCGAGGTATCGCTACAGACCGAAAGATTAAATTGTTGAAAACGAGTGGAAAAGCTGGTAAACATATACGAAACTCGAAAAGGAGACATGATTAAGGCTTTATTATTGTTAATAGAACTGGGAACTTTATTCGTAATGTTTACGCATCCGGCATACAATATTTTGAGCCGAACAGTCGATTAAACATATGACAGATAACCTGAAAGTGGTGTAATTAACCTTGTGTGTGGCGGATCTTCTGATTAGATTTTGTAAACATCGGTCGGTGAGACTGTAAAAATAAACGCGCATAGTGAAATATAAGAATTCAGACTATGTTGCAATTTCACTTGGCTCAGTTTGGAAGTTTTTTGATCCTTTGGTTTTTTGAGTTTCAGGAATCTTAAATCACCTGTAGTCTATATTAAATTCAGCTACCGACTGGATGATTATTGTAACTGTTTATCTACACCACGAACTTTAATAATTTGTAATTTATAAGGGGATAATTGTGTTAAAAGTTGCAAGAATTAACATTGCGCAACATTGGAAACAAGGAGAACTGTTGTTAACATTAAAAATTCAGCGCAACGGCAAATATTTTGAGAAGAGTTTAAAAATATTAGAAATTTTGCCTGAAAGAACGTTTACAATAAAAGGAACTTTTATAAAATAACTTTGTGAAGTAAATACCATGAGTTAATTGCTGTAATTTGTAGCCTTGTGCCTTTAAGACATTTAAGTTGCAAGTTGACATTTGATAATTTGGAACTTGGCTACAAACAGTAACTTTTTTCAATTAGCATTTCATTTCGTCAACCATGTAAGCGAACTGAACATATCAGTCAATCAAGATGCAGCAAACAGAAGAATATATATATATATATATATATATATATATATATAACTAAAATCCTCCGTAGATAGTTCCTTACTGGTAGCAAATCTTTTTGTTGTGGTTTGGTTGGTAAATTTGTTTGAATTTTTTAGATATTTGCTGACTGTCTAGGTGCTCGAGAAATAATTGCTCCTGCAAAGGAAAGCCGACTTTGTCATTAATCATAAGTATTCAAACGTTAAAAGAACGTTACTTTTAAAATATGCCTCCTTATTGAAAATAGCGTGAAATAGAACGATTCAGTTTAATTTATTTCAACTGTTTCTCAGTGATGTATGACGGAGTTCCAGGTGGCTTTCTGTTATACGGCGCTGATGTGCATTTGGTAATAATTGTGCGTTCAGAGCGAACTGCGATCGGCTCATTCAAAACGGAAGCCTGGCCAGTAGTCAATGTGAAGCCCAATATATCGATCAGCGCTATACCTTCAAAAAGCTCTGTTGGATTAGTCATCTTGAAATTTTACGTGTGATCGTGTCGTATATGATGATGAAACAAGCGTAATATAATCGCAGCCAACCAGATCGTATTGACGAACTTTGTTTAAGAATATTCACAGTGTCCTGAACATTTACATGGAAATGTGTCCTTCGGAGTTGTACTACGACTGCCTTTACCTTACAAGAAAGAACAGTATAATGAGAACAAGAAGTGTTGTGGGAAGTAGTTGTCCCTAATTTTTTATAAGAATATGGTTTTATATGAAGTAGAGGTTTTTTATTATGTTGAGTTACGTTTATAGAATCTCATAATTGAGAATTAAATACGACCAGACCAGAGATCGGTTTATAAATTTTGAGCAATTGTGAAAATGTTTGCTGGAGTGCGGCAAAGTGCTGTATTATGCTACACAGAATTTCTTGCTAATGGATTGGCCACTTAAGTTCCATGAAGCTAGAGAAATTGAATGCGCAATAATGTTAATGATCCACTTCATGACCAAGCAAAACGGCAGAGTTTGAATACAGAATATTGATTTATGCACTGCGTTTTGCTGCCATCCGCAATACTATCATTAACCGAAGCTCACCGAACGATGCCAGCAGATGTGTCATAATTTCTGATATAGACAATTTTATATCATCAAATTCGGTACATCTAATTGTTGAGACTCTACTACAATTGTCTGAACAAGAATTAATTTCTTCGTCGAAACATTTTGGCATTTCCTACATGACTCTGTGGTGTATGGCGCAAACTTTTAGAAAAAATGCGGATGTGTTTTTTCTTTCGGAAGTTCTTTGAGAATCTACCCTTGACTATAGTATATAGTCTTTAAGTTATTAATATTCAATAAATCAGCTGAAAGGTTGTTTTGCCTCACTGTATGATCATTTCTAAATGTCAAAGTGGATCTAAAGCTGTAATTTGTTGGTTAAATCAGTTTGACAATTTATTTTCACATTGTAACAGTATCATATGTTTCGCAGAATCCACCAGAAGATAACATATTTGAATTATAATGGATTTGTCTACTTGAATTCACAGTCATCGAAGACCGTAATTTTGTGAAAAAAATTATCTCTTTTCTTCTAAAGGTTGGTGATTAAGATTATAATCTAAGACGTTAATTATATGATACTAGTACAAAAATGGGATGCAAATATTTTAAAACTCGTAACTGCAAAACTTTCCAAACACTCATTGGTTACTATTTTGGTAAATGCTAGTGGAGAACATTTAAAGCAACAGGATTAAGAGTGAACTTTCAGCAATGAATCCTTATGTCATAGTCTATATGCAATTTTCTCTATTGCACTCCCACTTCTACACCTGTACTGTTGTTTCATTTCTTGGAGTCTAGAAACAGATCACCGTGAAAGAAACATTGTTATTCTCTCTTTATTTGTTTAGACATGATCCGCCGGTTTATTGAAAGTAGTAGTAAAAATATTGACATTGAGTTTTCTCCCTATTGATATAGCGATTATTTTGAAAATACAGAATTTCAATTAATCTTTACGTTTCAAGCCTCCACAAGCATGTTTCAGTGTCTCCGGTAAACTGTTATCTGTGTATTTGTGAAAATTATTTAATGGGAACTGAAAAATGCTTATGATTATGAAGTAAACAATTGTTTAGGATTTTACAAAAATATTAGTTTTGAGAGATTGTATTAAGCATAATTTTGCACTGTGGACAGTATTTCAATGAACCTAATCTGTAAGCTATTTACTATGCATCAGATCAAATTACAGAAATTTCAGGTCTTATAACGTCAGAGAACAGGAAAACAGGAGTCATTCAGGACATCACCATGAGAGAATAAAAAGTGAGTTTACTTTTTTTTAAACATTTCCAAGTAATGGAAATACATCTAGAAGTCTATTCAGAATACCGAATGCAAATAGAACGATAACAGACGATTTGCATTTGTATCCTTCCAACTGATAAATGGTTCTGCCTTTAATTAGATTCTTTCGAAGGAATAGTACAATGAATTCCTGCAGCTTGTCTTGTTACTAGGAAATCATTGAGGTCGCAGTCGGAATGTATGTTATCTTTGATTCCATTTGAAAACAATGTTGGAGCTGTGCCTTGTCATGAAAGGCAATATATTCCTAAATAAAACTGAATTAAGTAAACTGCAAAACTTTATATAATATTCTTGAAATGATTTTTGGACAACTTAACCATCCAAATTTTGCCCAAGATGAATTTTAATTTCAAATACTTTCAGTGTTTCTAGTTAATTGTTAAGCATTTCCCTTGGTAATTCGTAAAGTCCATGACTTCCTTTCATACACAAGAAACTTATCCATAATGCCTTAAATCAGATAAGTAAAAATATTTTTAATACAGGGTATAAAGAATTCTTAATGAAATAGCAACTTTAATTGCTGAGAAGTAGCTGGAATGTATAATGAAATCGCAATTTTTTCCTTGGTTCAGTTGTAGAAAAAGTAATTATTGTGCCCATATCAAGTGTCAATGATTGTTATATGTAAGCTCTCTTGCTTAAGTCAGTGATCCAAAACGATATGGAAATTTATTTTTTTACAGACTTGGTTTGATAAGGATTAAAATTCTACTGTATTCGAAATCATGACTAAGAGGACTCAACACTCCATGACTGAAATGAATGATGAATAATTTCCTAACATGAATACCATCAGTAGCGTTAATGATACGAGAATACTTTTCTTTATTACGTTTCATTCCTGCCAGATGAATATGGATGTTTAAAGGACATTCGCCTGATGAGCTTTCGGTACCGGATTTAATCCTTCGTCATTTCGAATGCCAGGTCAGATCAAAATCACTTGTTGCTGAGTTAATGTTATTTTTGAACCTCACAGATGTTGTAAAGGTCAAACACGTTGCCGATCAGTCGTTACGATGGTGGTTGTATATCTGGCAGTCACAATTAATGTCACCGTTCAAGAATACTCTATTAATAATTCTTTCCGATATGTATAAAGTAATTAAAATTTCAATGATACAGGTTGATTGTCACGGTTGAGATGGATGAAACCCATATAGTTATTAAAATGATTGGACGGCTAATGAACGATTGTGGCAAAAACATACAGTAGACTAGCCTACATCTCCGACAGTCTTTGTTTATATGGAATTAAATAGAGAATTGATAATTTTATTTAATTATTCCTTGAATTTTAACCCATAATTTTATTTTAAACCAGTTGTTTTTATTTGATAGTAATAAATAATTAACTAGAGTTCGATTATAATTGGTTCTAGAAGAAATCAATGCTTTTAAGGTATGGTCGAGTGGCTTGGTCTAGAGACGATGTCATTGGTTGTTGGAATGGTTAGCCTAGCCTGGGAACGAGAGTTGTTTACTGAGCCGGAACGACCCGCAAAAACCTTCAGTTAACGTAGTCAGCTTATTTAGTTTGTTCGTGTTGGGACAGTAGTATTTGTTTATTTAGCTTATACGAGCGAAATAAATTCATATTTGTTATGAGTAGAGTTTACTATGGTTGGTTCGTTCAGTTCAAGGAATTCCTTGCACTTTAGCGTGGGGATATCACTCGTTGGCGTCAGCAGTATTAGGCTTCAGAGGAGCAGTATGTACCCGCCCAGTTCAGTTCGACCATCACGAAAGATCTCAGTTTAATAAGAAATGTCTTTATTCGGCATGAAACAGTTCTGTAATGAAAGAATATATAGATTCACGCCGAGTAATGTGAAAATTATGATTACGTCGTGTACTCCAAATGTTAGACTGCATAAAAGCGGTACGAATGAAAGTGTCACCAAAACTGTTGTGAGGTGTGACTTGCATGCATGGATAAATCGAAGTCTGATTAGTATCTGTTCTCCGCTGGAATAATATTTATCAGGTACTCATTAAACTTATTTGCTTAACACGTATTCAAAGGCATTTATTTCTGAACAACATTGCCAAGTAATAGTATATTCACTGGCGACTGAACTTATCAATCTGTTTAAATACTTAAAAAGTCTTGGGGGACTTCTTGGCAACAAATATTTCACTTAGTTGTGTACACTGAAACAAGTTAACTTGTAAACAAGCATGTCAGTAACAGTTAAACGTAACAACAAAGGCGTCACAACTCGACGCGTTACAGCACTGATTAAGACGCGCCACATCACGAAGTATTTGCAGAAGAGCGTCGTCAACGGTTAGAGTTAAGAGATCAGCCAAATCCAGCACTAGATAGAAGAGCTGCCACTGGCGACCGTGTACAGGCCGTTCGGGAAGCGGATATCGTAACACGATCACTCTGATATTACATTATTGGAATGAAATCAATTAATTTGCATTGCGATTAGCTGAACAAACTTCAAAGACATTTGCAATAGTTTTGTGAACCACGCCGAATGTAATTACATGATTTTAAGTAGATCTGAAAATGACAACATGATTACGAAAGTTTTTTTCTTTTTCTAAAATACTTCTTGAAAATTTCTGTAGTATTTTAAAATTATCTAAAAAAGTGTGTAAAAGTTTTCGTGAACTTGTCATGTGGATGAAAAAGTGGAATTTAAATACATCGGTGAGAATGTGTACATACCGCTAATGGATTCAAGGTGCTGAGATTGTGTAGCCGGTTCCGCAGTTGAGCGCTGTGTCAGCCAGTTTCGCAGATGTTTGCAGTAAGCGCGGAAGGTGGGCGCGAGTCCGGATGGAAACAAAGCCGGCCACAGCCGGCGTGGCTCGCAATTAGCAGCCACTCTGCACGCACCCTCCCCACTCCAGCAGCCTCGCCCGCACTAACAAACACTCCAGACACGGCCTGCTCAGGCGGGACTTGGCCCTCGCAACAAACTTTTCTTGTTCTTTATACATCCGAAAGGGACTAACACGTTCGAAATTGTCATGCACTCCGTTAACGACTATTTGTGCTTAACTCTTTTCTCTGCATCGTACAGAGCGTGGTGAGTGAGCGGTAACGCCCTGATTTCGCATTCGGGAGGAAGTGGGTTCGAATTCCCTTGCCGTCATACAGATTTGGGATTTTAATGTTTCCCCTGATCAGGAATATACCGAGATGGTTCCTTCAAAAGGCCATAGCCCAATTCATTCCCATTCCTTTCCGAATTTAATGACCTCAACTAAGCATAAAGCCAAAAGAAAGAAAAAACACATCACCGAACATAAGAGTACAACTTATATTTTCTTTACCAAAATAATAGTGGAACACTGCATTAAACTCGAACGGCCTGGTGGCTCAGTGATCCAGGCGTCTGGCTGGTGATTGAAAGATCGCCGGTTCGAATCTCTGTCTCGGCGGGGATTTTCCCAGGACCTTGACCGATCTTCACCTTTGACACAGCATACTGTGTAAAGTGAAGTACGCCAGACAGCCACCGTGCTACAGGTGTGCAATCGACTGGAATGATTTCGGCAACCAAGGAAAATCGAAATCAGGATGACGTACTCATCAGGCGCAAAGGCTACCGCGACCACAAAACGGCTCAAAGCGCGGGATCAGCCCGACAGAAGTGGGAGACTAAGAGTGTAATAAAAACGCAGGAAATCAGCACATAAAATAAAGGAGGTTCGTGATGCCCGGACAAGCCGAGGGCACCACAGGGTGCTACAGACTTCTAGAGCCTTTCCGCCCAAACGATGTGGACAGGATGTAAGAACGGGGAGCTCAGCCATGGCATGTTAGAGGAATCATCCCGGCATTCGCGTGGAGTAATTGCGGGAAACCATGGAAAACCGAAATCTGTATGGTATATTACGGAGTCAGATCTCAGAAAAAAGTTCATCGATGCTCAACAAAACAAAAAAACTGTATCACACCGGTTAGCGACGCAGTTGCCGCGGTGGTCGAATCTACCGAAGTAGATACACCCCCCCCCCCAAAAAAGATTCAGGATTACTTTATCCGCAATGGATAGTTCACCTCTAGTGAACCGAGTCGAGCTCTCCTGTCTCAGTTCGCAGTGACACATTGAGGAAGGAGGTCACCGTTCACATGGAGCTTCTGATGCTTAATCTCACTGGAGCCCGTGAACTCCCCTCCCTACCACGTAGCGTGAAGTGGCTTTTGCCCCCCCCCCCCGCAGCCTAGAGTAGCTTTTCAACCAGCCCCTCCTCCTCACGTAGTTTATGGACGCTTCCTTAATGGAATAGCGGGAGAAAGTCTCATCGCCAAACGAGGAAATGAACTTAACTCAGATATTGAAACTGCTGAGATAATGGGATTAGGCAGAAACCAACCCTAAACAGTATGGGAAACAAAGGCATCCTTCACATCTGAAGATTTGTTATCGGTTAATAACTATCCCAGCAGCAAATTCTGGAGATTAGAATGAATGAATAAAGTACTTTGAGCCAATATTAGACAATTCTGGTGTTTTCTGGATCACAGCATTCGAATGTACGGGTCTAACTAAGCTTGAACATCTCTTGAATATGTATTGGTTTTTAACTTATAGCTACCTGCTTCGCTCGAAACGTTTAACGCGATTGAATATAACGAAGCTCAGTTTCACATGGGAACAGTGCTAAAGTAGGCTTAGAAACAACTAAACACAATAGTTTACAGTTTATGGAAAAAAGATAAAGGCCTGGCGTTCTTGCGGCTCCTGCCACTTCCTTTATGATTCGCGGATGTAAAATTCTGCATTATCAATACAACCATTGGCACTGGAGGAGTATGACAGGGCCACCGCCGCTCTACCATCCCGCTGAGTTCTCTCCGCGGTACGTATTGGATAACAGTCTGAGTGGGGCTCGAGAGATATTCCGGAGTGTAAGTTACGAAGAAAAATCCCCGGCATCGTTGGGAATCGAACCACAGTCTTCTAGGCCGCAGTTGGACGCTCTACGGCTGAGCTATAAGTCCATCGCTACGTAAGTGCATTTCTTATTATTATTTTTTGCTATCATCAGTCTTTCGACTGGCTTGATGCAATCCTCCATCCCTTCCAATCTTGTGCTAACTTCTTCATCTCTACATATCCACATAAAACCCACGTCCTCAATTATCTGATTCATATATTCTAATCCCTGTCTTCCTCTACAGTTCTTACCTTCTACTGTTCCTCTACCATCAAATTAACCAATCTAGCATGGCTCAAAATATGCTCAAAATATGACCTACCAGCCTGTCTCTTCTTTCTGTAAGCTTCTTCCACAAACTTCTTTCCTCACCCATCTTTTCCAAAACTCGTTCATTTCTTACATTGTCTGTCCACTTAATTTTCAGCATTCTGCGTTCTGGCCTCGCATTCGGGAGGACGGCGGTTCGAATCCCCGTCCGGGCATCCAGATTTGGGTTTTCCATGGTTTCCCCAAATCACTCCAGGCGAATGCCGGGATGCTTCCTTCAAAAGGCCATGGCCGAATTCCTTCCCATTCCTTGCCCCCATCCTTTCCCGTCTCTAAAGACCACGTTGTTAAAAAGGGACGTTAAACTGTTACAAAAAAAAAAAAAAAAAAAAAAAAATTCAGCATTCTTCTGTAGCACCACATTTCAAATGCTTCAATTTTCCTTCTTTCCGGTATTCCTAAAGTCCATGTTTCGCTACCGTAGAGTGCTGTGCTTTTTTAAAAAGTTTTTTTTTATAATTCCTAGATCAATATTTGAAACTAGAAGATTTCTCTTTTTCATGAAGGCTCTTTTTGCTAGCGCTATTCTGCTTTTAACATCATTCTTGCTTCGGCCATCGGTTGTAATTTTGCTTCCTAAGTAACAGAATTCAATTACTTCTCCAATTGCGTCCGATCCTATTTTTATATTTAATCTACTAGTATTGGTATCATTTCTGCTACATTTCATCAGTTTAGTCTTGCTTTGATTTATATTCAGTCCAAAATTTTCCTTCAGTATTTTGTTCATGCCATTCAGTAATTTCTCAATTTCCTCAGCCCTTTCTGCTAATGTCATCAGCAAATCGTAGCATACTAATTTTTTCTACCTGAACACTTATGCCACATGGATATTTTTCTTTTACTTTCTTTATTGCTTCCTCTACATACAAGTTGAATATTAACGGGGATAGACTACAACCTTGTCTCACGCCCTTTTTAAATGATGCTTGTCTCTCTCGATTCTCTACTTTTATTAAAGTCACTTGATTCTTATATAGTTTATAAAATATTCTTCTATCTCGATACTTTAGACCTGAATTCTTTAAAATTTTGAACATCTTGTTCCACCTAACATTATCAAAAGCTTTTTCTAAACCAACAAATGCCATAAAAGTATCTTTGTTTTTCTTGATCCGGCCTTCAAATCTTAAAGCTAGAATTGCTTCCCTTGTACCGCGATTTTTTTCAAAACCCTTAAGGGGCAAAAATATCATCAAATCTCAAAACCTTTTTTTTTTTTCCTCGCTTGATAACTAAACGAAATCGATAAATGAGGTATCATTTTAAGGACCAAGGTCACTGCTTTGGTTACACTATATTTTATAAAAGAAATTTTTTGGAATTCGACCCTTAAAGGGCCAAATTATCAATATTATTTACACAACGTGTTTTTTCTTTTTATTACAAGCCATTTATCTTCTTCGATACCTAGCCGAAATCGATAAATGACATATCATTTTAAAATTTACGGTCTCCAGCTTGGTAAAATCATAATTTAAGAAAGAATTTATCGGAAATAGTTGCATAA
Source organism: Vandiemenella viatica (assembly GCA_031002005.1). Classification (NCBI taxonomy): domain Eukaryota; kingdom Metazoa; phylum Arthropoda; class Insecta; order Orthoptera; family Morabidae; genus Vandiemenella; species Vandiemenella viatica. The sequence continues at coordinate 98,549,235 of JARYHS010008075.1, read as the reverse complement.
AGTGGTAGCGCGTATGAGACTGTTCAGAGCCAAGTCCCTAGATTGCAGCAGCGAATATCACAGAGATGTCAATAAACTTTTTTTATTCAATAATTAGCTTTTCGGATTTTTTTTTTCTTTTACGGAAACACTGTCGTTTTGCTCTGCAATTCCAATGTAAACTTTTTATTCGCACAGCAACTAATATTTCAGAGATGTTGATATGTTGTTTGCATTTTGTTCAGGTTGGTTGTATTCTGTTAAGGTCAGTGACAGTTTGTCATAAATACAGAGTTTTTTTAAATTTTCCTAACTGTTTCGTAATATGTTGCGAGTATTTTGATGCGTACCTATTACACGAAAAAAATATTTGCTGCAAAAGTACGGTTCTACTTTTCATTATATTACAAGCATTCAACCTCACTATTCATCGCATTTTATTCGCGAAATTTTCGCCCGGGTCGTCTAGTTAGTACATTATTTTGGAATCTGTAACTCAAGAGCAGTGTTGGCACATTGGATAATTAGCCTCACGTGACTTAATACCTGTTCTTTTTCTTTCTTCATAGCTTGAGATACTCGGCAGGATATGTTTGCTGGATATAGTATAAGCTAAATGGTACTGTTTGGATCTTGTTTCGTTGACATTGTTGTCGAAGTAATTATAGTAAGAAGGTTTTTAAAGCGAACTTACTCAGTTTAGTCCTTTTGTATGCGATTTTCCGAATAGGCTGATTCTTTCTCACCCTGACCGTTAACAATTCCACGTCGTGTTCTGGGCTCCATCAATTATATTATGCGCCTCATGCCGGCTTGCTCTTTAAATAGCATCCCCTGTGGCTCATCAGGCAAACCCGTGACATTATCCGCTCCTTTGTCCGCTAGAGGTCAGGCTGTGGTGGTACTCACTACTCCAACACAGTTCTCATGCTAATTTCAATAACAATCTGCCAGTTTGTATTAAGTTCCGATTATTAAGCTTGATTGATAATTTTTCGCTTTTTTCCAGAGAAGTGATACAATCTGGATTTAATTTTAACATAACCAAGATATTTAAGTTTGTACGTGTGTATGTGTTTTTTGTCATGAGTGGTCTGTTGGCTCTTTGATTATGGGGGTAGGTACAGCTAACACTTACAAATATTTGTAGAAATTGAGTGTTCATATTTTGTAACTCCATAGAACTGTAATAGTTATATATAAAACTTGATTTTTAAAATAAAAATATTATTTAACAATATGTTAATCTACCATCAAAACTAACAGTTAAAAATATGTCGTCATTAAGGTCTTAAGCATAATATTAGGCACAATATTTGAAATTTTGCAGAAATCTTTTTTTGATATTTAGGCAATTAGTTATAGCAATAATACAACACATTTAACTTCATATGTGTTGTTAATAAAAAACATTTTGAAGAAATTATAAATTTTGCTTTTGTTTGTTTGAACATATAGGCATATTTTACATTTGTGAAAAGCTTGATAAACAGTAATGGCAGGGACTGTAGTAATTAGTATGTAGAACATATCCTGCAAATTTTAAAAAGGTCTATGCATGTGGAAAAAAGTTATCTTTAAAATCAATTGATGAATTGCTGTTTTGAGATATTTAAGGTTAACGATTTGGATTACCTTCAAGTACAGTAAGATTTAAGTGGCTGTCAATCATGCAGGACTTTGCTTAATAACGCATAATTCGCACACTGTCAAAGATACCGTATTTAAATAATTTTTTCATCAACATGAAGTCAAAAGTAAAAACTATTTTTGTGAATCGAAAGAAAAAAATCATTTTCTTTGAATCCTGATAACTGTACACACTTTATCATTATTCTTGGCAGCCACTGAAAAATTCTATTACTCTTATCTTCCACAATCCTACATCAACTTCATCCTAAGAAACAGTAACGTAATACTGGCTCGTCAGTATTGCGTTACTGTTTCCTGGGATGACATTGATGTAGGATTGTGCAAGATAAGAATGATAAAATTTTTCAGCGGCTGCCAAGGATAATGATAAAGTGTGTACCTACCCCCTTAAGGTGTCTGACTGGAGATCGAAAAGTCCCCGGTTCGAATCCCTGTCTCGATGGGGATGGCACATCTTACTGTGTAATATGACGTACGCCAGAACTCTTACGTGATCAGGATTTGACGTTAAACTGTATATCATCTAAACCCAGTAGGATTGCCGGGTGAGGTTAAAGCAGATTGCGAATTTGCAGGCAATGAAAGACGCTGTCACCAGGTCATTACGACATATTACACTGCACGTATCACGCCTCCTGTCTGTGCCATCACAGGTGTTTACCTGTTTATGATGAAAGTTACAGAAAGGGGACAAAGTCCACAGTATGCAGATTGCACGTTCATTACACGAGTGATTGGTTCGAATGTTTCAAATTCGCAGACAAATAAGAGTGATACGACAGCTATGAATATTTTAAAAAGTATTATTAAAAAGATATATCTGTCTTGGAAGCTATAAGACACCAGAATAAATATTCCTGTGTATAAATTTTGTAGCAGGACTACAGAGAAACGGATTAAAAAGAAATTGACAAGTTAATGACGTTTAGGGCTAGCAATGATATTGTAAAACTAGTATATTTGTAGCTTTTCTCCTGAGTCAATTTTTTTTAAACCGCAGCCATTATTTAAATAGATACCTATTATTTTCACTATCTAAATTACATTAGTCCTTTAGAATATTTATTATAGACATTTTAACAAGTTGCTTATCAGCGTTAATATCTTTGAACCCTCAAAAGTGTTGTTAAGAGTATTGAAATTATGTTTAGAGTGAGAAATTATTGTAAATGAAGGTAACGAACGTGAAATTCAGAATGTTCCGTGGTTCATATTTGTAAAGGAAACTTAAAGCTTTTAGGTTCAAAACGTTTCAAACTGGAACTGTATCTTTGAAGATATTAATGCTGGAATTAAGAGGAATTATAAACTCCAGAATGTTTTCTCTTAGTGCTGTGTAATTTAGAACATTTTAGTAAGCTAAAACAAGAATTGAAAGAAAATAGAGATAAAGAAATACACCCAAACCTATTTCAAAAGAATTATGTTTCTGAAGTTGGGTATTTCAGATCTTGCTAAGAAAATACCACCTTGTGTAGTAGGAAAATAATGGTTCATCAGCGGTGGTCGCTTTGAAGCTCAATTCAGTCCATCCTATTGAGAGGAGCAGTGAATAAACATTAGTGATGGAGATCAAACGCTGTTTGACGGATCGATGTCCTTTGAAATTAGGATGAATTGAATTTACAAGTTGATCTGAATCAACAGCTCAGATATTGAATGAGTAGACGGCAATGCAAACGCTGCACGTGGAAGTACAGCGAACAAAGGCTACTCGATGAACAGACAAAAAAGCGCCACGTGTAACTATTACGGAATGCAATTCAGAACTTTGTTTTGGTCAGTTATCAAAAAGTCATATAGTTGTTTCATCATGAATGAAACGTTAGGGTTTTCATTTAAAACTAAGGAAAGGTGTAAAGTTATAGATTCATCAGAGAGATGGCATTGCTATTACTTTTTTTTTTTTGATATTAGAACACCATTCTCAATAACAAATGTCAATTTTAACAATTTTAATCTTTATCTACGTAATATTTTCTTCATACGGAATTTTAAAGTAAAAACATTATGTTTGCATTTCGTTGAAACGGAATAATTGCGAAGCACCCTCTTCCACCCACAATATTTTTAATTTTATAGTATTGGTGTAGTTACAGATGAAAATTCTATCGACATAAAATTCTTCGTTGTGGATTGATTGTGTCAACGAAAAATCCTTTATAGTTGGTAAAGGTTTATAAGAAGTCTTCTCCTTCATTTTCAATTGTGTAGAAATGGAAACCAGCTTTTAGCAGCGCTTTTAAATGTGTAAATGCACACTGCGTAGACATACACGGTAGTTGTCAATATTATATTGGTTATCCGGGTGAAGCCATTTCGATTTATTAAAACTTAATGTTTCATCTATTATCGCGGGGCTTTCATCACCACGATGGCTGAAACATTAGGTTTTAGTAACTCGATATGGCTCCACCCGAAGAATAAAGGCGATGCATGTGCAGATATTACTAGAAGTTCTATGTTGTATTGTAATTAAGTTTAGTTAACGAAGAACTCAGATTATGCTCAAATCAGGCCATGTGATTAATTTAAGAAACGTCTAATCTTGGTATAGAACCCGGAGGTTGATTGGACTCTCCAGAAGAAGATATACTTGGCCTAGTACTGAAGGTAGGATGATCAGTTTCTTTCCTCCTTTACCTAACCTGGTAATCCTACCGGCTTTAGGGAACATACAGGAATCTGAATGACAGCGTATTTCACATCACAATGCGAGGCACGCCAGATGTGAAGATCGGGTTAAGGGCCTATGAAAATCCTCCCGAGACAGGGATTCGATCCGATGACCTTTAGATCCCCAGTCAAACGCCTTATTCACTGAGCCTCGAGGCCGGTGTTAGCTCAATAATTTATTGTAATGAAAATCCATATAAAATTTTGCGTGTGCTTTTTGAATTATAAATTAATAACGACAAAAAAAAGGGAAGACACCTGATGTTTTTTGAGTGTTAGATTTGTTACTTGATCATATTTGTTCTCGTCAACATAGCGAAATTATTTTTTTATTAATCAGTAAACTCTTGAAGAACAAACGGCTCCTACCATATTACAGTTAACAGTCATAGCTTATCCTATAGATGACGTTCAAAACTTTTAAGTTTCTGGTCTACTAGCTCAGTGGTAAGGCACCAGTCTTGAGAATTTATGGTCAGCAGGTCAAATAACAGAATGGCCAGGGTTTTCCACAGGATCTTATCCTGGCACACGACCTTTGTCTAAGCTTTTCAAATGTTGTTCCTTGATACTGTTTTTACACTAAACCGCACGTCCATCGATGACAGAGGCGGAAAGTGCGGTAATTTATAGTTCTGTTACAAAGACGTAAGGTAACATGAATAAAAATTTTAATTTAGTTTAAAATTAAATCATATAAGGTCTTGCTGGTTCAGAGTGTACTCTTTCACACCATGATTCAAGTTGGCAGTTTAAGCTCCTAATTTATATTTAGAGTTTAACTGTAATAACTGAAATTTCACGCACTCGATCATGTAATAATAATCTTATTACAAGTTCACACTCTCGCTTGAGAGAACACCAGCGGAAATAATTGTTCTCTTGGTTTTACACTTGAACTAATCGTTTAATAGCCATTAACGAGTTTCTTAGTCTGCTTCTAGAAAAGAGAAGAGAGAATGAAACTGTCGCGGGATCCATGACTTGCTCATCTACGAGATCTTTACTGTTCACTCTGAACTTGGCTGGAGCCCATACTAATTCTCTGAAAAAGTGTACGGAGGCTTACGGCATCGAAAAACCACGATTAAATCAGCCAGTCCCATACGTAAACGCGTTAGTTGAGCACAATCCAAATCCAAGAGATGCAAATTAAATAATTACAACATTCCGAACATCGGTCCGACGTTTAGAGTATGGAAACAAGGTATTAACAGAGTTTTCATGAAGTAGCCAGCACAATTGAGAGCCATGTCGTCCGAAAAAATTGATTCAACAATAAAATTTGTAAATTATTGAAGGTCATTATTGTGCACCTTCAGTCATCTTTGCCGCTCCTCCACTTCTATGGTTCAAAGATTAAACAATGCACCGAACAAAAATAATTGTTTTAAAAATACACCGGCCATCTATTGAAATTAAAAAATGTTTAGAAACTAAGTCGAAAGGAGACTGAAAGATGTACACTGTTTATAGGAACTCATTATTTTCCATTTGTATAAAAAAACTCAAACAGACGGATTTACAATGCTTTCTCCTTACAGCCATAAATGAATATAACAATAAATTTAGTCAGACAATTTGAAGTTGATTTAGCGAATCAGAAATCTTTGAAACTTTTCAGAAATAAGAATGGTAAACATGATGCCCATTAGAATCTGCTAATTGATAAGTTAAAAACACCACTGAAAATATACTTATGGCAAATGCATATTCAAAGGAACCGAAAAGATAGAAACCATTCATAATATTTTGTTGCTGATAGTATAAATTAATTATTTTATAAAGTAACGTCCCACTATCTTCATAAAATTGGGAAATAGTTACGACCTGTTACGAACGCTGCAAAAGTACGCAAGGTGTTTAAGTTCCTCCACAGCCAGCGATTCGAGGAATAAAATTAATAGAAACGGCTGTGGACCCACACTACAATAAGGCCGCGCGTTATACTTCCTCAAGGTTCAGGGGATTCTGATTACCATTCCCATCAGATTTTACGAAATCACCCAGCTGAATAGTTTGATGATCGTCAATTTCAGTGTCAAAAAACTTAGTCAGACACTGGTAGATTAATGCATAATATGCAAAATACAACTTGACTTATTTAGTGAGTGGTAGAGACTATATGTAACGGTGGTTGAAGACTCCCAGGAGAAGCTATCTGTTTAACTAACTGTCTGTCATATAAATATACCATTATTTTTTTTAAAAAAACTGCTAATAGTAAGAAAATAAGTAAGAACAATTATTAATCGCTTAATGTGTTATATGAACATCGCATATTATACTCAAGGTAACTCAAGCGTGAAATTTTTGCAAGCCTTATAATGAAGAACTTCTGGTACACAAGTAGCATTGTAAAAGATGTTGATGTTTTATTCAGGTTAAAAGGTTCTTCAATACGTATATGATTTCTGCTTGCGAACCTCTTCCGGCTATGATAATCTCATTGTTGACGAACCGCCCTTGTTAGAAAAATGAAAAGAAATGTAGACTTTCTAAATACTCTGCTCAGTACATACAGGGACTTACTGATTAAGTTTTATGTGGTGACATGGCACCATTGAAGTTCAAGTATTCATGGGACATGAGAGAACGTCACTGTCTCTCATTTGTGAGGCATCAGTTCACTTTGTGAGAATGAATGTGTGTCAGCCGCAGGTGGTAAACGGTCTGGCGTTGGCGGTGACAGGTATTCGGCAGATCACCACCCTTGGTCGATCTCTGTAGCGATAGCCCGCGGTCGATTGGATCAGCGGCGGCAAGCGTGCCCCGTGTGGGTAGGCTGCAGTGCGGTACAATGGCGCACAGAGGAGCGGCCACAAACACGCGTTGTGGGGGTGTGGGGCGCCCACAGGCAACACCACCCGCGCCCTAAATGCTTTCCTCACAACATAGTATAGGGTATCTCTTAATTTTGGGGCGTCGTTTTGTGTTAATAAGTCTCGACATTATGGACCTACTGCTGAAATTGTTAAACTAAAGCAAAAGATTAAAATTATTGAATAATACTGAAATTCTTACTCACCGTCACAGTTAAATGAATTACCAGCGTTGAATATGCTTATAAATTTCTGTTTTTTTTTTCTCCCTTAATATAACCAAAACACTTTTCGTGATGTAATATATCGGGCGTCGGAGAGGGAATAATGGTTCTCGTACTCAGCTTCCCATTCCTTCGTCTCTGCTCAGCCGATCGCTATGCGAATCTGCATCAAGTTCTTGCCGAATGTATCGCTTAAACTTTTCCTTTGCCTACATAGAAGTCTCTTTCTGCAAGGAACAAAATCCAAAAAGTTGACCTCTGTGTTCATTCCCGTGTAGTGCCATGCCCAAACGAAGCGTGTCAACATTTAGGGTGTTAAAGAGGGGAGGATTAAGGGCAGGAACGGCCTTTCGAAGAAATAACCCAGACATTCGCTCGTAGCTTTCTTCTTCACGACCTTTTTTCCCAACGTTAATGGTTGGATGTTTTCCGTGAGTTTTTCTGATCAATCTCATGATAAAAATTGGAGCTTTCGTTTTACGGTCCCATGCACTTGCTGACGCCAAGTTTTTTTATATCTACTGCGAGATCATACTTCGTACTAATCAAATGAAGTGTAAATGTGTGACTATGTTCTGTCTGTGATACGTGTTTTTTGGTTATTGTTTGTGAAATCTGCAGTTTATAAGAAGGAGATTCTGGGCCGTGGTGGCATTCTACCAGTCACAGCGGACATTGCGCGGGGCCCTGGGATCGCGGCCGGACCCGTTGAACCTCCCCAGTCCAGCCCGCTGCGCCTCACTGGCGGGTGATGGTCATGCTATGTGATCTTGAAAGCATTGAGAACTAAATGTGGATCTGGGAATCAAACCTGCGTTATCCCGAATGCCAGACTCAAATGCTAACTGTTCGGTATAATTTAAGTTATCTATATTTTAATTACAAAGTGTGTAGAAACTTAAATGTGAGAAATGTAATCTTTTTAGAATATATGTTTAGGTTACATTAGGTTGATTAGAGCAATGACCTCTCAAGAAGCTAGTGTTGAATATGATTATAACAGTCATTGTGACAAAGTTATAAATTAGGTTTAAGGTTATTTGATTTTGAAATGTAGAAGGTCAGATACTTATTTCCAGCACCATAATGTTTTGAACAGATTTCATTCTTGAAAGCAAGGAAATTCTTGCTTAATATGCGCGGATGATATAAAATAAAACTGAATAATGACTGAATTAGTTATAAAAAAAGAATCAATTTTTTTTTACCATTAATATGAAGCATAACTAAGCAACGATTTCTTTGAACGTAGAAAATTAAAATTTTATGTGACAGGAGTTTCTTGTATGTCCTCCAAAACAGCTCTACAGCACACCAAAGAGTACTTAAGGTTAGTTTAAATAATCAAATGAAAATTATAATCACAACTTTTTAATGAAGAAATAATGTCTAATTTTTAAAAATGTCTAGAAATCTAAGTCTGGACCTCCGTATCGATATTTGATTTTTTTCTTTTAAACAAAAATTGAAAGATATAACAATATCATAATGCGAAAGGTATACATTTAAAAATCTATCTCCTCTCTTCTTGCGCTCTCCTTTCCTCCGTTCTGTCACTATATCACTTACATTACAATTTTGGCTCATTAGTAAAGTTACTTGTGTAGTAAATATTTGAACTTCTTCTTGACATGTCTGCTAAATGTCTAACTTGTTCTGGAGATGAATAGAAGTATATGTGCTGGATAAAATGACTAATTCTGAGCCATGTCTTCTTGAGTAAAGCCAGTCAAACCCAACTCTATGAAATAAAATTGGAATTAATAAAGGGTTTCTAATGGTTTATTTTTTATCCGTAGGATTCAGGTAAAATAATCTACCAATACATCCGCATAAATAATAGCAAATCCGTGTTTAGCTGTTAAACAAACATAGCGGATTGGGAAAAAATAAACCATGTTTTATGTTAAAAAAAACCATAACGGAACATACGTGAAACACTTAAAGTAAATAAACAAAAGGCTGTTCCCGACTGAAATGTAATAAGGAAATAAAAACTGTAAGCATAGTGAAATAATTATAACTAACATTTAATAACAAATTATTAATATTATTTCAAAGAAATACTGTAGCGATAACAAAAAATGAATATAACTTATTCTAGGGCACTGATGATGATCTAATAAATCAAAACGCGTATGATAGAAGCAAAGTTTTTAATTTAGCTGCACTAGACGGATAAAAACAAGTAGAGACCTTTTATTAGTAAAACAACTAAGGAAAAAAGCGTAAATATTAACATTTTTTTATCTGCTTAACGTCTCTCTAACAGCGAGGTCTTTAGAGACGGGAAAGGATTGGGGGGGGGGCAAGGAATGGGAAGGAATTCGGGGCCATGGCCTTTTGAAGGAAGCATCCCGACATTTGCCTGGAGTGATTTGGGAAAACATGGAAAACCAAAATTTGGATGCCCGGACGGGGATTCGAACCGCCGTCCTCCCGAATGCGAGGCCAGAACGCTAGCCGTTACACCACCACTTTGGGCATCAACATGTTGAAATCATAATTACCTTTAAACTCGTATAAATTGCCTTCAATATACCCAGCCGCAAGTGGCGTTGTGTAAATTTACGGAAACGAATGAATTGTGGTGCATGACTGAGGCAGTGATATCTGGAAGCTAGCGAGACCCACTTGTTTCTGGCATCCTTCTTGCGCGTCGCGCGGGCCTCCCTCCCCCGGCAGTGGCCCACTTGACCGGAGGACGGCCAACCTCGTTACTTTGCTGGCGGCCCCAGCGGGGGTGCGGACCCCCTGCAGTCCCGGCAACAGATACCTTATAGGAAATCGATACCAAATGCCCGTCAGCCTCGTGTTTCAATATTTCGTCGCCAGCGGGCTGAGTGGCGACTTCCAGGTGAAATCTCGATACCGAGGGTTTTGCGAGTGAAAGTGGCACTGTCGACACAGCGCGCCACGAAAGGAAGTTACCGGTTCGCTGATGCGCTGTCTCGTAAAAGAAACGATATCTGTGCCACACGGACAATGAATAAGAACGCAGGTCATCACAATGTGACAATCATTGCTAGAGCAGGGGTGTTAGTTGAAATTTGCCGGTTTTTTCGATAAAGAAAGCACACAATTTGAGAGGAATCTAAAAAAAAAAAAATCAAAGTATTGACCATTGCATTCTACACATTTCGACAATTTTTTAGGAAAATTATGGACACCATACCAAAAAAAAATTTTCTTTCTAGGAATACCATTCGACGAGCCATTTTTCGACTTCCTGCAAGTGAGTGTACCAACGATGCGAAAAGGTGATAGTCGGACGGGACGAGGTCCCTAGAGTACGGTGGGTGCGATAATATTTCCCAATTAAGTGCTTTCAATGTGTCCTTCACCAGTTTAGCGGCATGAGACGGCGCGTTGTAATGTTGCAAGATAACTTTTCCATGTCTTCGGGCCCATTCCGGCCGTTTTTTCGATCAACGCATGATTCAAGTTGATAATTTGCTGTTGGTAGCGATCCGTATTCACTGTTTCACCAGGTTTTAATAACTCGTAGTACACCACACCACACTGGTCCCACCAAATACAGAGCATTGTCTTGTGGCGAAAGCGATTTGGCCTTCCAGTCGATCGGCCGGCCTCACCAGGTGAAAGCCATGATTTCCTTCGCTTCGGTTTCTCAAAATAAATCAATTGTTAGTCCCCCATGACAATTCGGTGCAGAAAAGATTTCCTTTGGAACCGATCAAGCAGCATTTCACAAACGGTTTTTCGATTTTACATTTGTCTATCGTTCAGTTGGTGTGGCACTCATTTTCCATACTTCTGGATCTTTCCCATGACTTTTAAGCGTTGGAAAGTTGCTCCTTGGGTCACATTAAGTGTTTGTGCCATTTTTTGTTGCGATTGGGTTGGGTCTTCATCCAATAACGCCTGCAATTGCTCGTCTTCGAACTTTTTCGCTGCACCAGGATGTTCATTGTCTGTCAAATCGAAATTTCCACTTTTAAATTGACAAAAATGTCTCACATGTTTTGATCACTGGAGCATGTTCACCATACGTTTCTACCAGAACCGATGAACTTCAGCTGCTTTTTTCTTTTGATGAAATAAGAAAAACAATTAATACCGCAAATGCGATTTACTTGGAACAAAACTCGACATATTCACCGAGGAAAGCAACAATGACGCTATTATTGTCGCGGAATGTGACTTGTGTATTTTTTAAGCTTGATGTCAATAGAAACAAAAGACATACATGCCAAATCATAGAAATGTATACATATTGCTAGCGGTATCTATAAGTACAACCGGTAAACTTCAACTAATACAAATACCACTGAATTGTAACCTCTGTGACCTCTGACATCTCAACGTATGAGTTTACTAGTGAAATAAACAGCGCTCTTGTATTAGGCTCGTTCGCCAATTCAAAATCGGGGTGATTTTTTTTGCATACGATTTTACTAACCAAAAAACATCAAAACTTTTTTCCCCCCTAATAATGTGTTTGTGAAGAATACATGAACATAAAAAATATAATTTTTGTGTGCAATTTTCTTGATGAAATACAATTTTATTTTGGTGTAGGAATAGTTTAGAAATATTCTGAATACACGGAATAATAACCGATCTCAGAATATATTCTTTCCTTGCAGGCGCAGGCAGGAGGAAAGTGAAAGGTAGGAGTAGGTACAGGATCATAGATAACATAAAAAAACGGAAACTACTTAAGAGGAAGCCAGACGATTGGAGAGCATTGAGAGCTATCTCGTAAAAACCTGCCTAATGGCAGAACACTGATGTTGATGATGCTACTTGTAGAACAGACTTACTATAAAATATTACAACGCGTCGCTAGACCGTAATAATCTTCTGAATTATTCAATTAACGAGAGTGTAGGATCTGTAGTAGCAGTAACAATAATATTTTTTTTTTTTTTGATTTCGTGTAGTGCGATTTGTATAATTATTACAGCGGTGTCAGCTTCCTTATAATGGATCATTTGCTTCTTTTTAATCTCTCTGGCGGATTGATGCTCGTGACATATTTTCAGTTTTATAGACATCAATGCCAACTTCTTATAATTTAATTTGTTTCGTTGAGAATGGTCTTCGGCTGCATTAAGACAAATATTAGAATGACTTATTTGTTTTATCAGATTCTTTGCTATTGTTGTAATATGATATTTAAATAAACTTCATGTTTCAGGTATACCTATTTTTTGTTTGGGTAAAACTGAATTCATTGCTGTGTATCTCTTACTATTAATCTTCAAAAATCGTTTCTAACATCGAATGTGATCCTCTGTTTTAAAACCTCCTAATTTTCACCGCAGTAATATTGGTTACTAAGAACAAGCACTGCTTGCTCTACAAATGTTTTAGTGCTAATTGTCACCAGTCTGAGGGTAGTTTATAATTTTTCTCATCACACGTTTTATACTCTGAACAGTTTACTGAATAATTCTATATAGAAATCTTCCTTTGTAGTAGCACATACATTTTCTTGTTTCGACTAATAGTGTTCCGTCATTGGTGCGAACAGAACGTCAAATCAAATGGTTAGCTTACACGGCAGTTTGTTGTAAGCCTTCCGGAAGGGTTTAAAAACTCAGTTAAAATTTCTTGCGTTATCACAGATCAGTAGGAAGGTAAAAGAATATACTCCATTGCACAGATTTCACTTAACTCTGGACTTAATTTTACTGTTCGTTGGTTGATTAGCACGAAGCCAGTGTGACGGGTTAGTTTGCAGGGACTGCAGGTGAAGCACAAAGTCGCAGTACATGACGCGCGCCTCGTGGCGGGAGCTCAGGAAAGGGAACAGCACGACTATTAATTTACTCCGTCTTTTGTCCGACTTGGCAGTGGAGGAAGAAATATCTGGGAGCATTGTTCGTGCCCACCGCACGGCGGAAATAGCGGCACCGGCAGAAGCACTCACAGTAATTGGCCGTCGAGATTAAAGACCAATTAAACAATACAAAGAAATTTGTAATAGCCGAGGACTACGCGAGAAACACCACCTAAAATGAGAACCATCTTGGCTTACTCTTGAATATAGTTGTAAAGAATAATTATTTAGTAAAAGAAACCATTTCAGTATGTTTCTTCCAAACTCCGGCATATCTACAATTTTTCGTTTCAGTGATTGGAAGATATTTTTTCGTTTCTTCGTCGAATGAATACTGGAAGGACATTGGTTCACTGTTATTTCACACTTCGGTTTTTAGTAATATTCTGTTGCCAATAACTATCAAGAGCTAATGTTGGCTTTTTATAAGGGTAGCTGACGTGGAAGACAGGGGGAAGTGTATTGGGACCACATTCAACTTCTTTTGCTGAAAGGGACTGAGGTAAAATCAGATAATTATTTTAATCTCTCTAAAATAATTAATGCCTTGTAGTTTTTCTAACTATTCTTGCCCTTTTGATAGGTAGACATGCAGTCATGACAGGTGCATAGTAGTTCTCTCGGTATATATTTTTACCTACCTTCCACGCATAAGAGAAGGATTAGGGCAGCGTAGTTATTGCCCTCTGTTAGTGAAGCATGGACGTTTTGTCGTGTGTGTGTTGAGAACTCTAATCAACAAGGCTGGAATACTATAATTGTTACTTACACAGTTGGACTTCAGGAAAGCAGAGGATGTGTGGCCCTGTTATTTTTAATAAGAGGCTTCATAATTTCAGTATAATACCCTTCCATTCTTTTTCCTACAGCCATTTGGTCTTCGCAGCTATTCAGCTAGCTCCAAATTTGTCAACTCCACTCATAGGAAGATTAATCATTAAGTGTTTTGATTTCGACGTAACTGTATGGAACGAAAGCATTTCCCGATGCTGACTCGAAGTAGCTACCTTTGCCATATGATGACAGCGCCGTAGCCAGAATAATGCGGGTCTATACATTGTGATATTTTCAGTCAGAAGTAATATCGAATTTTAAAAACTAAAAATCTGTCTCCCTGAGTTTCCCTGTCTTATAGAGCCGTATGAACTATGCCACTTGTTATCCAAGCCTAAAGAGTCTAAAAGTACTAATTTTTTATTATGACTTTACTCCTCGTCGACGTCTAGATCATTAAATGCGGATAAGGATGGGGGAAAGGAACGGGAAGGAATTCGCCCGTGGCCTTTTGTAGGAAGCACCATGACCTTCACCTGGAGTGATTTGGGGAAAACAGTACTAATTTTAAGGTGATCTTTGTGTGAACGCAATACTTACAGTAAGACTGAACAAAATTTCATGATGCTTCGAGTTAATGGTTTTGAATTAATGAGTGGTCCTTATGATTAAACTTCTAGCTTTGATCTTAGGGTTTGAATTCTAATGTCGAGAACTTTCAGAGAAAACACGTAAGGAATTGCACATATATATACACTGAAATTGCAATAATGTATGGCTCATACACGTAACAGTAACGATACTAAAACGGAATGGATTTTTTTTTTACTATTATGCTAGCAAAAATCATTTTTAACAGTGCCTAGGCGACTAATATATAATTTTGTTTGAGATTTCAAGACTATTAGAAAGTTATATAGTATTAATATTAATTTTCTGATTAACTTCAACGATTATTTATGGTATTTTCGAATAACACTTCTGACCAGACTACAGCAATATGCACCGTACACAGGGTTAGTATTCGGATGAAGGAGATGAATTCGTATAAAAATAATAAGGTTCATGTCAGGCAAGAATCATCCAATCATAGTGGAAGTAATAAACCACTTGTACAATCGAACTTTTAAATGTCGGTTTACTTTACAGTCCTGCCTTTGACTATAAAAACTAAAGTTTGAAGCATTACTTCCATATTCGTATAGTATTCCTGTAAGAGATTCCGTTTATAGTTTACGACTTAAACTGTCGGGAAATATTTAGGCGGGTATTATGTGATATGGGGGTTATTATGGCCGTGCAGTCCACCAGTAGGCGACTCAGATTGATTTGGGAGGTGTTCTTAGAATCATCTTAGGATTTTAGATTATCTTCCAGGCTATAACAGATTATCTACTTGTGGGCTCCAAGATGTTATTTGTCAGGATAACGATATTTGACACAAGGGCGATCTTTGATATAGCAGGGATCCCGAACTGCTTTAGTTGTGATATACTTATAATAGATCTTACCTTGCCGATATATCACAAACTCTTCCACATAAATATCTGAAATAACTTGGGTTCTAACCTAACGACTGTAAATGATTGAGGCGACACAACTGATAATTTAAACATAATTTAATTACAAAAGCCTAACCATACATTTATCCACAAATCTGTCTAGCTTTATGCTGTAAGAAATTGACACGCACACATCGTTACAACATTAGCAACTCACTAAATGAATTACTAGCTTCTTCATACCAATATAACTGAATATGACTTTACTGATTAAATACGAATGACTGAATAATTAACGATCCCGAATATAACACTTCATTACCAAATAAGATTATCACGAGGGATTACAAAATTATTATTAACAACGGCAAACAACTCGTTAAGTTACACAGACTGAATAATTAAACTAACATATTTTATCTAACGAAACTAACATGAGACAAGACTATAGGCAAGCGTAGCTTGCCCAGTGCCGGAGGCACAGACAGCACATATGCCTTACCTTTCACATGGCTGCTGGCAGAATAGTCAATCACAGAATATAGCGATCCCATGCGACGCGGGGGTTCTTATGCGTGTGATCACGTGCTAAGCGCATGTGTGCTTTGCACGCTGCAGTAACCTGAATCTTGCAACTTTTCAGTCCTTACGCACGTAGGCATCTCGCTCGCTCTGCTCGCTCGAAACAGCTTACAATATTCACAGAATAAATTATTAAAACTTCCAATTTAAACCATAATTCACAGACCGCCCGTCACATATTTTTAGGAAAGAGAAAAGTACGTGTTAGCTCCAATATACTGGTAAACTCGTGCGATGTCTATGGAAAACCTTGTGGAGGTAAAAATGTTAAAAAATTACTTTTTATAGAGTGAATAACCCTTAGCCCTGGAGCAGTTTTCATAACTTCTGATTTCCGATGAAGTGAGAGTGTTACCTATTCTTACCGTTGTTCACACGGAAGCCGTATTAGCGGCGTAGATAAGGGCCATGATAGGACAGCAGAGTGGCTCATTACGGGAGCGGGGGAGGCGCTATTAACGCCGAGGGATCCGCCGGCATTCCTCAGCAGGAAACTTGCGAGCGGGAGCCATCTATCACGCGGAACAGCGGCGTAACGAGCCAGCCGGGTAGATTACTGTCCCACTAGCGGCGACACTGCCCGTCACTCTCGTTTCGTCCATTTCGGAGCGTGCCGGGTTTTACTCCTGCTTTTAGGTCAATTTATTCCAGGATGCTCTACAGTAGTTTTAATGAAATGTCATTGTAGGCCATTTTTCCGCAGTTGCTCAGTAAATTAAACGTTAAAAATAAGGCAAAAGTAACTGTTTTTGAATTCTTTAATGCCGTACGCTTTACGCCTCTCATCGAGGCATCATCAATGATGAATATATGTTTAAATTTTACATTTAGTTTCCAAACTTATTATATAATGTTTAACAAAATCCTAAATTGATTTTTTTTTTGTTATTTGCAACATCTCCGGGTTCGTACCAACACATCTCTGTTTTTTCCCCAAAGCTTGTTTCATCTGGCGTTATCGGAACCATGCTTTGGGGAAAAAAGCAGAGATGCCTCGTTACGAATCCGGAAAACACTAATGTATGGTAAATATTTAGTTCTGAATATGCAGAAAATATTTCAATTTAGGATTACGTTAAACATTATAGGTATAATAAGTTTGATAGATAAATGTAAAATTTAAACAAATATTCGTCGCTGATGATGCCTCGATGAGAGGCGAAACGTGTACGGTATTAAAGCATAAAAAAGTTGCATTGGCGTTATTTTCATCATTGAAATTATGTTATCATTACAAGTTTATAGAATAACCCATTATGATTATGTGTCGATTTAGTTTTGTAACACGTGTAACATAGCAACTGGAGATTGTGGGCATTTCCTCAGTTGCGGTAGGATCAATTTTCACGCCAATGCAATTGAATATGCTGTTTTTATTTTCCGTACGCGTTTCACTTCTTTCTTTGAAGCATTTTCAGCTGTTCTGTCTGTTAATTAAATTTGTTCTATATTGCAATTTACACAAGAAACTTATGATATATACAGATATAAGCTTACAATTTGCATATGAAAATTATGACATATACAAACCTGCAGCTCAGCGATATACACTACACACTAAACAAATGCAAACAATCAGAAATCAATACCTATAGTGAAGTGAAACTGACACGAAATTACTCATAAAGATGCAACAAATACCTGTAATGCAAAATATTGCTATTAAAGATATGACTGATGCTGAAACACGGTACATTTACAAGCCAATGTGAACATGTAAAAGTGTAAGTAACCTTATATTTGTATATATCACAATTTTCTTTTGAAAATTGTAAGCTTATATCTGTATATATCATAATTTTCTTGTGCAAATTGCAATATAGAATAAAGTTAATTAAGGGACAGAACTGCTGAAAATGCTACAGATAATGAAGTGAAACGACTACGACAAATAAAAAAAAAAAAACATATTCAGTTGCATTGGCGTGAAAGTTATTTACAAAAAATTGGCGTGTAACAAACTCTATGTTGATCTAAATTGAGTACTGATTTTAAGTATGCAACGAAAGTCAAAGTTAAGACTAATGCCCGCTGTTCAGGAGTAGGGGACTGCCTTAGATGATGGTACACTATTACACCAGCTGCTTCTTCATTGTAGTGTTCTTATGTGTTAGGTGAGCGAGTATGATGGGTGATCGGGTTTGGTATTCCGGAGGACTCGTGTTCAAATACCCGTCCGCTATCCAAATATCGGTTTTCCATGACTTCCAGAAATCACTCTCGGCAAATGTCACGATAGTTGCTTCAAAATACCATGCCCGATCTTCTTCCCGTTCCAGGCGCGAACCTAACAAAACAATGTGCGGTTGATTATGGTGATTAATATGTTTTGCGGATGAGAAAAGAAAAATGGGAGAAGATATCCAACACTAATCTTCCAAAAGATATAGGTGAGTATTTTATTTTAACTCTGAATTCGAATCACCATCGTCAGTGGAGCTGTCTGGTGGCTCAGTGGCTAATCCGCCTGGCTTGAGATCGGAAAGTCCCGAGTTCGAATCCCTGTTTCGGCAAGGATTTTAAAAGGGCCTTAACCCTAATGTTAACTTGACACAGCTTGCTGCGTAATGTGACGTACGCCAGAATGCCTCCGTGGTTCGGATTCCACATTAAACTACCTATTCCCCGCACGATTACCGAGTTAATTTTTTTTTTTTTTTTTTTTGTAACTGCTTTACGTCTCTTTTTAACATCGAGGTCTTTAGAGACGGGAAAGGATGGGGGGCAAGGAATGGGAATGAATTCGGCCATGGCTTTTTGAAGGAAGCATCCCGGAATTTGCCTGGCGTGATTTGGGGAAACCATGGAAAACCCAAATCTGGATGCCCGGACGGGGATTCGAACCGCCGTCCTCCCGAATGCGAGGCGAGAACGCTAACCGTTACACCGCCCCGCTCGGTACCGAGTTAAATTAATGTAGCCAAGACAGAGGCCCATGCTCTGGAAATCGAAACACTGTCAATCGGCGGTCGAAATCATCAGGATATCCTGGCCTATAATGCTATAAAAAATTAATATAGGATACATACCCAGTGTTACATGCACTCACTTCACACAAAAATTGTAGATTTACTATATATTACCCAGAATTTAAGTTCTGATACCGCGAACTAGGAGTTCTACACCACATCCTCTTCTTCCCTGATGCCCAAGTTGGGGATAACGAAAATTTGTAACACCCCCGGGGCTGGATATATCTAGCACCAAACGTCACAGTATCCTTTCCATCTCGGTACATAATATAAGAAAATAATTATGTTTTCTATACAATGGAATTCGTTTCAGAATATCTTCTGAAAGATTATAATAAATTTCAAGTTCCTGTAGATGTGAAATGGCGTGGTGTTCATATTTAATTCACCATATTCTTTGCCACGTTTTTCGACCGGTCTATCCTCCTGGAATTAAAAGCTACATAATTAATGTTGTACGGAGAGATCTCTGTCCTTACGCTAAGTTAGTTCATATAGTGGGCTTGACTTTTAAATTTAGTGATCCAATCTCATCTCCCTGTGAACTGAATATAAGAGTGGAGAAAGGCCTACAAGTGGGCAAAAATGAAAATGCATTTGTAAGTATGGAACGAACGTAACAATTCATTGTTACAACCATAAATTTCGTTAGTTGTAGTGGAATTATTTATTTCGTAACATCCAGCAGATTTTTTTCTAACATAAAATTTAAAATAAATTTTTATTCCATGTTTTTGCTTAGATAATTTTGTGTCATTTTCATGTCATTAAAAGTAATGGTTTTCAAACCAAAATCATTAACTCTGTAATGTGAATACAACAGGCGTATAGTGTGGTTTATTTTGCATTTGATAGTGTCCATAGCACTTACTAAAATACTAAAATGTTTGCAATGTAATTCCCGATATGTGGAACATGTAAATCTATGCAATATGTGCTATTGAACAGAAGTTAATTCACTCGATACATTTGTAATTACGTACGTAATTTCATTTACGAGACGCTTAGAAGAGCGCAAAAGTGATTACACTTTTTAAGACAGCAAATGATCATATGCAGGTTTAGATTTTAAAAGTTAAGCTATTAATATGACCAGAATGTACTGAAATTTTTTATTTAAGACTTTACTTAAATTGATAGTGATAATGTTGGTAGACGGTCTCACAAAGAACAATTTAATAACCTGAACAGTCTCCCTAAAAGTATCTTTGCGAGTGTGAGCAGAGAAGGGGAGGGGGGGGGGGAGGCACTGGTGTGATATGACAGTTCTACTGTTGTACCACGTTATTTAAATTTCCCACAGCTTTAATTAATAAACGACTTTAAGACGAAACATCTGACCTTCGCCAGAATCTCAAGTGGCAAGTTGAGTACAGACCATTAAAAATTTGTTATTGTGTTGTTTTCTAATTGGAACTCATGTTGGTATCTAGCACTCTGAAATGTTACTACAATCTCTGGGAAATGAAGTTAAAATTTATTATTCATGGAGCTGTGATTACGTTAAGAGAGGTGGGATTTAAGAGAAATGAATGCGATCATGTAGTTATTCAATTAATGAAAAGTGCATACAACCATATACATGAAAAACTGGGGCTATAGGAATCGTCGCTCAAACGTGTTAATGTGTTCTAAAAGATGTGAACTACTCCTTCACGTGGTGTAACTTGTTTCTGCAAATGAATCGTTTGGTTATTCGGGCTCTCATTAATAAGTAAATGGGTAACACACAAGAATATCATCTTCGCTTTGGAAGCAATTGAAAACGGCGTGAAAATGGATAGAAAAGGCGACAGAAAACCGTTGCATTAAATATCAATTTTTTCCCACAATTGTGTAATTGCGTTATAATTTACATTAATATGTTAGTGAGATATTTATGCCTTAACAGTTGATTTAAGTATACAGCCGCCAGTGTAGCTCGATACGCAGAGGCACTGCGGGTACAACGAACCCCGACGCCTCCTACTGGATGTCCTGACTACTGTTTTTAGGCACCTTTCCACAGCCATCAAGCCGAATGCCGGGACGGTCCCCAACATCTGTCTAATAAGCTACACAATAACAAACAAAAAATATACTTATCACACATAGAACATAGTTAGATATTTCGCAGACAGATGGCAACATTTCACTTCCTCCGTTAGTATGTACAGTAGTATGACCTGGCTGTAGTTACAAAATGCTTGGCGTCGACAAGGACAAGGCTGTAAAACTAAAGCTCCAAATCTGAACATGCCAACGATGAGTAAACCTTGTCAAAGATAGTCGACCCTTCATGCTGGTAAACTGTGGTGAAGAAGTAAAAGGATTTTATTTAGGTACAAAACCCTACTACTAACCGTTTTATTGGAGGAAACAAAAGAATCTTCTATTCAGAACTTTACTACTGGAACAGCCGGCCCCGGCAGCTTAGAGGAAGCGTATTTGCTTCGCGTTCCAGCAGTCGCCGGTTCGAGGCCGGCCTCGCGCATGGGTGGTTTTGATTAAGTGTTGTGTCCGTCTTTACTTTATGGAACAAATATTATATATATACTACGAAAAATCAGCATGTAAACTTGGAAAGAGTCAAAATAGTTGCAGGTTTAAAAAAAACCCTACTACAACCCGTTTTTCCGACGAAATTTGCCAAGTAATAAGTCAAGGTTGATGACAGTCGTATCATTGTGTACCTCCTAGTAGTCTACATCCATCGGAGGAAGTTGCGTTGCCGTGACTTGATCTCTCGTCCCGCCGAGTTCGTAACCCTCCATGGCTTTCTTTCACCTCTCCGCATTTCAGTTGTACCTGGTGCTGGTTCCACTCTCCCACCAAGTATTTGGACGTCTTCAGTTTAATAGAATCACAATTTATCGATCCTAAAATGATTTTCAATTTCACAGCCTAGTGTATTTCATACGAAATAACGTACTTCTGACTCAAGTCACGCGACAGACGAGCGGGATTCGGTCTCTGTGACCACTCGGCGTGCACTGAATCACCGTTTCGCTACCCGACCAATCGCAACCGTTACCCAGGTCGAGCCTGGGGAGGGACCAATACTGGCTAACTGACTTGACCCTTTCAATCTTTCTCTATCGAACCTCCTTGCCCTCTGTTCAGTATTCTTTGAGAAATAGTCGTCTCAGATTAAACAGTTTGAATGTAATTCCTAATTCTAATTGGAAGAAGTATTCACGTGAAATGTGTAGAATGTAGAGTTGAGAGTTGAAGAGACATGGTGTATAGAAATTTGGAATGGAAAGAAGATGTAGTGATATCAAATAGGTTGGTAGGACACAATCAATAAGATTAGATGTAAGAGGGATTGATTGAAGAAATACACAGGTAAATTGTGTTACGGGGAAAACTTTTACTAGTGAGCTGGAAAAGACATAAAATTTGATTATGAAGACCCAGGGGTTACACCTTTAAAGACAGAATATAACATGGCCTGAAACATTCAAAACTAAAAATAATCGATTAGAAAATTGCTTCCTAAATACTAAGAGAAGAAGATGAAAAACTACTGAAATTTATTTTTTGATACTACGAGGTAGTAGCGAAATCAAGAGATTATGTTATAGCCATCAGTTCCTCCATTAGAGAGTCACAAATGTAAAAACTTAAGTACGATTAGGATTTTTTTAACATGGTTCAGAATTAAAAATTAGTATAAGTCGCAGAAGACTTTAAAGATTGAATAATAGAATGGATAATGATTGAAAACCAACTTGATTCCACGAAAAATCTTGTTACGAGAAAATCAGTTCAGTTACGATTGATGTATCAAAAATCGTAAGAAAAGTCCTGTGGACTTTATATATGAAGAAGCTGCCGTAATTATTATATGTAGCAATATATATATATAGAATTTCAATGACTTAAGATGCCGAACAGAAGAACAGTTTATAAAAGAATTAGGATACATTCAGCTGCCCCATATTGCGAGGGCCAAGGATGAAACCTTTCACTGTCGATTATCAGGTATTGCCAAGAAGTTGAAAAATTAGTATTAGTCTCTATCTCAAAATTGGAACTGCTGTAATAAAAGAAATAGTTGTGTTGGAAGTTAGTTAACACTAAAGCGATGATGATGTGAAGAGTGAACTATCAGCATTCTTGAAAACTGAAACTTTTCAGAGTGAATAAGGTACCTAAAATTCAGAAACCTTCTGAAGTGTTCGTTTTGTGAAGGTTAGAAACAATATTCCAAGCATTTGAGACACAGTGATATAATGGGACATTGGAAACTAAAGCAAGGAAATAGAATACAAGTTTTATCGTATGTTGTTGCAACAATTTTTTTACAGTAAGTTAAGAGAATTAAAATGTGTGACAAATAACTGACACACAGCACGTTAGCAGATCACAGCTACACAACGTACATCTGCGATATGAATATGCTCTGAAAATAATGGCTGAAGAAAGAAGTGTGGAGGAGATGGACAAAAAGAGGACGTAGATCTCTTTTTGGTCAAATGGCAAGTAGACAGGGAAATTGTAGAGGAAGACTAAAATTAGAGTATGTGAAGGACATGATAATGAGTATCTGTAATAGACGGTAATTGCGGAAACAGCACTGGGTAGGACGTATTACGTCAAGCCGGCCTAGATATTTATATAAATAAAATTAACTCATTATTGGTGACTTTGTAGTCAGATAGAGATTTTTGGAAATACTTATTTTTTATTTCGTAACCATTTTAAATAAAATTAAAATGCTAGTAAACGTTCTAACAGTCCATGCTTCTGACATAAGAATGTTGGATTGCAGGTAGAAAATTTAATACAGCTTTCGGGGTCAAACCAAAGTGCTACAGTAAATTAATTGCACGATTCGTGTTACGGATATCTGTTAATGAAGCTCACCTTGTTTTGCATGTGGTTCCTTCATCTGCAGCAGTAAATCATGTATGGAATTTCAATTACACGTTTAATCAAGCTGAATTACATAACCGCCATACATCAGAGTATGCAACATTGAAACTTTAAATTACGCAGTTCATTGCCTATCCATACAACATATTAAAATTTGCATTTAATCACAACGGAATGTAATCAAAACGTGTCAATAGTGGTGGTCATTTTCAACACGTGTATCCTAGTTTTTCGTCGAATATGTGGCGAACAAACAAAATTTATTGCCGTCCGAGTCCTCGGAATATTAAACGCGTGGGCAAAATGTAAAACGGTAAATGCGGTTTATATAGAGATGCATAACCCAGATAACGTGCAATGTATTCAGAGAGGAGGCTCTACTGTAATGGTCCACATGATGAGGAAAAATAATTTATACAAGAGCTCATAGAATTTGTTACAGTTTTTTTTTTTTTTTCGTGTCAATACTCAGAAAAAAACGAAAAAAATAAAAAATGGATCTCTTCCTGTGCATCAGTTCGCGCAAATGTCAATAAATTTCGTTTAGACTAAACAATAGTCAGGTACAAATACTTAAGAACCATGTTTTGACGCAATGATTGACCACCTACGTTATTACTCAAACTCTGGAGAGTCAGTGGTAAGTCGATTCTACTTTGCAGGTGATGCGGTTGAAATAACAATCTTCATTCATTGCCGGCATATGTTGATGATAGGAATCTCTTCCGGAAGGAATTACGAATACTGTAAACTCAACGAAACAGCATTTAGTTGTAAACATGATGTGTCAAGTCAAGGAAGTTTAATATAGTTGTCATCGCTTATACGTTTTTGTAAGTTTAATTATGTTTTCGCAAGTAGACGATTATGAAGTTCGGTGGTACACGGTTCTTGGTAAAGAACTAGAATTTATGTTATGGGTGTTTACATAGTTCAATTGTAATTACGTGGACTCTTGTTTATGTCATTGGGTGTCAAAAGTTATAATACAATTATATGATGATGCGCAACCCATCTATAAATGTCTAAAATACGTTTCCTCAAAAAATTTCTGTAGACAGCACTTTTCAGGGCATCATGATTCTTGATTGGTTCAGATGCTTAATGCTGAAGAGTATTTATTATGGTTTTAATTGATATTTTATTGCTGATGTTTGATTGTAATTCTGAAGACAAATCTGAAGTCAATTCTGAAGTCATATTACAATTCAGTCTGTGTGTATGCCAGTCAGTTTCAAAATTATTTCAATCGGTTGCTGAATTGAATCTATATTATATGGAAAGATCTAAATTCTTAATTAGAAGTTAAGGCCTAACACGAACTTATATGGCAAAGCAGATATTAAGCTTATGGGATCCGTGTACTAATAACAGAACTGAAACATTCAGGCATTGTATTAAATTTATGCTTTGACCCGAAACAAGGAATATTGGAAATCGCACTATATAAAATGATACTATCAAATATTCATATACTACTTTTTTTTTTTTTGCTTATGGCTTAGAGGCTGGAATAACTGGTGGGAAGTAACAGGAAGGAATTCGGCCATGGCCTTCTGAAGTAAGCATCTCGGCATTCGCCTGGAGTGTTTTTGGGATACCATGTAAAGCACAAATCTAGATGCCCGGACGGGGATTCGAACCCGCCTCCTCCCGAATGAAAGGCCAAAGCGTTATTGCTCACCCACCACGCTCGGTATATACTACTAAAAATGGATCTAATATTGTGTTAAATTGTGCAGTAAATTAAAGAACATTCCTACATTGCTAAGACGCTAGTAGGCTTGTTTGCATTAGTTGTGATGGAAAACAATTTATGTTCATTAAGGCTCACAGATTCCAGCAATTTCGATGTACTAGTAACTAAAGCCTAAAGTCTGATCGGTTTCCAACCATTATAATGTGATTGATCGTGGTATTTTGAATCAAATTGATTCTCCTCATCGTCTAGGAAGTGTGCCATTGGGTTTTGTCCGGTGACCGGGAAGTCGCAACATTCCAAACCAAATAAATGTTGCATCAGCTGTGCTGCACGTGCGAGCGCTGAGCCATATATTATAAAGAAAGGTCAAACCAAACGAGCGAAATATGACTGCTTGAATATTCTGTGATTGTTGATATCAGTAAATCATTCTCGAATTGATAGCTTCTTCTTTTTACATATGGCTTTACGCCTCGTCGACGTCATTAGCTGCGGAAAAAGTACTGGCGGCAAGTAACGGGGAGGAATTCGGCCAGTGATTTTTGAAGAAACGATGCTGGCATGAAATAGGTGTTACATTCTAAGTACTGAGAATATTTTCTGAGTATTTTCTGAGTAGAATATAAATATATATCTGCTTTTAGATTTTTTTTTTTTTTTTTTTTTTTTTTTTTTTTTTTTTTTTTTGTAAGCAAAATAAAATTGCCCAATAATCAGAAAGCCCATGAAGTTTTTATACATCAGGCTGGTGTTCCAGTATATGAGGGTTAGATTTGTGTTTTCCGTGAAATATGGACATACATTCCTTTTCTACGCAAATACAATTGTAACAGCCCTAATACCTGAATTTTGAATAATATTGTACTGTGTGAAATATTTGTAGTGAGCTAAAGTTTGGTTGAAAGTGATTTGATATGTTTATTTTGTAATTTCTTGTAAATAAGTGTATATAGACTTTGTTTTAGGTAAGAATATTATTTAAAGACCATTTAATATGTTTAAGAACCGAATGATGCAAGAGAATTTATTAAAAGTTTGTAATTACTTGTATTAATGTAAGTTACGATGTCTATAGGACAATTTTCCACCATTTGAAAGGATTTCTGTAAATAATTTTGTATTTAAATATCTCTAGTTACCATTTCTAATCATTTTGTAATGTTATTAATTAATTTTGTATCAATTCCGATTGTTTTTAATATGTTTGATTGTTTGAGTGATTGTTAATGATCGAGAAATATCGGGCGGATGCCTTTGAAGAATTCTCGTAAATTCGATAGACTCTATATAAACAGATCGCCTGGACAGAGTATTCATTCAGAGTTACAGAGACATTATGTATTAAGTTGTCATTCAGTTGTTAGTTGACAGTATTCAGAAGTGCATCTTTGGATTGTACCTGTGATTGTGAATGTCGCAGACTTGTTTTGATTTGTTCAAAATAAACGAACATTTTCACATAACCTTGTTTTTTGGTGGACTTTTAATTAATGCAGTAAATTAACCCACCAAAGAACCTTAACATGGCGACCGTTGACATGACAAGAAGTTCTTAAACATCTGTGGGATGTTTATCTTCTAAAAAGAATCTGCAGAAAATTGCGAGGAAATTTCGAACGGCGACGACACGGATTTGACGGCCTAAGGCGGAGATTTTTCATCGGCAATCGGCTGTAATCTTCCGACGTCGAGTGGATTTCCTTCGGCCTCAAAAATCGTCTTCCTACAGTGAATTGTGAAAAGTGTGGTTAAGTGTTTGAAGTCAGTGTGGTGCTTAATGATCAATTAAGTGCTTCTAAGTGAAATTTAATGTGATACAAAAGTGAGGAATAACTGTAAGTACCGGCATTGAATATTCAAGTGATTTATTTTGCATGTTATAGTGTGACAGATTGGAAAGATTTTAATTTTACTTAATTTTGTTTTTATATTGATTTGGCTGATTACTAAAAATGGCGGATAATCAGAACCTGCAAGCTTTTCTAGAGTCATTTGTAACCAATTTTAATGCAAAATTGTCTGAACTTGATGGTAAACTTGATAGTAAATTTTCTGAATTTAGGAATGAGTTTAAAAAGTGATAATGATAGCAAATTTTCTGAATTTAAAACTGAGTTAAATCTTGACAGCAAATTTTCTGAAATTAAGTCTCAGTTTTCCGAAATTGATAGTAAGTTTGACAGTAAGTTTTCTGAGTTTAAAAATGAATTTGATTTTGAGAGCAAATTCTCTGAATTGACTAAATGTTTTGATGTTAAAATCACAGAGCAATTTCAGGGTTTTAGCTCTCAATTCAAGGAAGATATTAACAATTTAGATTCTAAATTGGGGAAGGTAGTAACAGAATGTCAGGAGAAATTTGAGAAAGTTACAAATTTTTGTGAACAGAATAAGGCTGAATGTGAAAAATTTGATTTATAAAGAGGTGAAGGAAGTCAGTGAAAATTGTGAATAAGATGAAGCAGGAATATGTTGCTTTATTCCAAGCCAGTGATAGTAAAGCTGCTCAAAGGGTCAATGAGTTGAGACAAGAGGTGGGATTAAATATTAATACATTGGTGGCAGCAGCAGGAACAGTTAGCGCATGGATTAGAAAGTAATGTAAATCTGTTAGAAAAAAAGGTTACTGGGTTACAGATTCAGTTAAGTCAGGTTCCCTTAACAGGTAATCCAAATTTCAGTGTCGATGTAAAAGAAGAATTTGAATTCTATGATGATAGTGGGAGGCTTCACCCTATTGAATTTATAGATAATTTTGAAAGATCAGACTATTTTAATTTGTTACCCGACAATAAGAAAATTGCACTTGTGGGTAAACATCTTAAGTCTTATGCTAGGGCATGGGGTGATAGACAAGCTAGGGAAGTGACTGACTACAAGCTGTTTAAAGAAAACTTTTGAAGCATTTTTGGTCAACAAGCAGGCAGATTCAAGAAAAGAGAGAGTTGATGACTGGAAGGCCCTATAAACCTGGTAGGGAAACTCAACATGACTTTTTTCATAAATGTTGGATCCGTTGTAAGTATTTAGACCATCCTTATGGAGAGGAGGAATTTATTGATTTGATAGGAGCTAGGCTACCTCAGCAAACAAGAAATTTAATTGCCACTTTGGATGTAGTGAATGTGGATAGAGTTTCGGAATTGTTGAGACGCTTGGATGCCCAGGAGTCATTCAATGAACAACATTACCACCATCAACACCATAGGAGGGGCAGCAGGAGTCCCCCTAGAAGGGGTAATGGGTCAAGGGATGGTAGATCCAGGGATGGGTTCGTGAGAATTACACAAGGAGGGAATGATAATGGGGAAGTGAGAGAACAGAACCCTCAATCTGAAAGGGAAAGGCAGCATGGGGGGCAGGCAAACTAAAGACCACCCCTGTTATGGGCCCGCAGTGGTGGACAAGAAGGTGGGTCCAGGTACCAACTGCTATGGAGTTTAATACCATTTTTATGAATAATCCCCGAGAAGATTTATTAGAAGAGGTGGAGGATAAGAATGAAGTTTTAGATAAAGTTCCCATAGTGCAAATTAATGCTTTTAATAAACAATAGATGCTCTTATTGACACTGGGTCACAGGTTTCTTGCCTTGCTGAGGGATTATTTAATGAAATTGAAAGCACCAATCAAATTGAAGTGTTACCCGTTAGTAGTATGACAGTTATTACTGCTACTGGTTCTCGTAGTAAGAGAATTAAGCAGGAAAATGTTGATGGAAGGTTGTATGGGGACTGTAAATGTAGAAATACCCATGTATGTAGTCCCTAAGTTGAATGTAAATTGCATTTTAAGGCATGGATTGGCTTACAAAAGTAAAGGCTTTGGTAGACTGGTGGAGAAGGTAACTTACGGATTAAATTAGACAAGTGGGAATACTGGGTTGATTTTGAGAAGACTGTTTGGAAAGGCATACACGAAGTAGATCATGTGAGAGTTAAATATAAGGATGCTGGTGTAGCTAGAGTTTGTGACAAACTATTACCGCAGATTTGTGTAAATGTGTTAAGGCAGAGTAGTGAGATTAATAGTCTGATTGAAGGTCAGGAGATAAGCGAAGGAAACGTTATTAATTACCCAAACAGTATGAAACTATTACCGTCAGACCAACAAGAAACGCTGAAATGTCTAATTGAAGAATATAGGGACGTATTTTCTGACAAACCAGGTCTGATAAAAAATTATGAGTGCAAGCTTACTGTAAAGTCTGAAGAGCCTTTCTTTATTAAGCCATATCCAATCCCTTTGACCAAAAGAGATGAAGTGAATAAGGAGATAAATCGAATGTTAGAGTGGGGGGTAATAGAGAGGTCAAGGAGTCCTTACAATAATCCCTTGGTTGTGGTAATAAAACCGGACAATTCTGTGCGACTAGTTCTGATGCTCGCACATTAAACAAGCATTTAGTAACAGAACGGGATCATCCTCCACCTATCAGTGAGTTGTTGCACAGGTTTAAAGGTAAAAGATATATTTCGTCTATCGATTGACTGCGTCCTATTGGCAAGTCCCGCTTTCAGAAGAATCCCGGAAATACACTGCCTTTCTATTTGATGGCCGTTGTTTATAATTTTCGAGTGTTACCATTTTGGGTTAAATGTTCAGTGGCTACCTTTATTCGTGCTTTGGATAGTGTGTTAGGAAAGGAATTGCTCGAACAAGTAGGATATACGTAGACTATATTCTTATAATGTCAGAAACACTTGAGGAACATTGGGTGCTACTTAGAAAAGTTTTAGAAGCATTGAGAAAGGGGGGTATGACGATTAAGTTAAAGAAATGTACATTTTTGCAAAAAGAGGTTGAATTTTTGGGCCATCGTATTACACCACAGGGGATCTTGCCTAGTATAAAATAAATGCCATTAAGAATTTTCCCCGACCTAGAGATAAGAAACAACTACAGAGTTTCTTTGGATTGTGTGAATACTATAGGAGATTTCTTCAGGGACAAGCTTTAAATAGTCCAGCCTTAAGAGATTTGGTTAAAAAAGTGTCAGGTGGGTGTGGTCCTCAGAATGTGAAAGAGATTTTCAAAAAATCAAAGATGACTTATGTAATTCCAATATCCTCTATTATCCAGATTGGGATCTAGATTTTTGCCTTGCCGCAGATAGTTCTGACTACGGTTAGGAGTTCATGTCTTCCAGGAAGTGGAAATCAATGGAGAACCGGATTTTAGGACTATTGCCTTTGCCAGTAGAAAACTACAGCCAGCTGAAACTAGATACACAATTACTGAACGGGAGGCCTTATCTATTTTGTGGGGTTTGACTAAGTTTAGGTACCTACTGTTAGGTAGAAAAATTATTGTATATACAGACCATAAGGCTCTTTCATTTTTATTAGAATGTAAGTTAGTCCACAGTCGGTTAACCCGTTGGGCATTGGTTCTGCAGGAATATAATTTAGAGATTCGGTATAGACCTGCTAGTAAAAATCAAGTTGCAGATGCTTTGTCACGTCTACCGTTAGGTCTAGATTCCGAAAAGCGATGTCTAGGACCACAGACTGAGGTTAGAATTGCTTATCTAAAAGGAGTACCGTATGAAACTGAGGTTAAGTATTCCTTGAGACAAATCAAAGAGGAACAGGACAAAGATGTAGCTATAGCAGAAGTAAAAACTAATCTTGATAGCCCAGAACACAGAGATAAGCTTCAGAAATATTATACTTTGCATGGGGAAGTATTGTTTAGAAGGACTAGTGAAGATGAGGATGATTGGAAGTTATGGCTTCCAGAAAGTTTGGTTGAAAAAATTGTTTGGCATCACCACTATAGTTATGGGCATTATGGGCCATCCAAGTGTTACCGAGTGTTAAGGGAAGATACATATTTATAATATGAGAAGGAAGATTTCGAAGCTATTAAAATCTTGTCAAGTGTGTCAAAGATCTAAAATAGATAGTGTTAAACGAGTGGGGAAAATGCAAAATATCATCCCAAGTAGTGTATTGGAATTAGTTTCTGCTGATGTTCTTGGCCCGCTACCCATGTCTCGGGGAGGGGTGACCCAAGTTTTAGTTTTATTTGATGTTTTTTCCAAATTCGTTAAACTTTACCCTGTAAAGAAGTCTACGGCTAAAATTTTGGTTAGAAAAGTGATTGATGAATATTGTCAAAAGTAGGTAAACCTAAGAGGGTGCTTTCGGACAATGCCCCGCAATTCACTAGTAAGTGTGGACAGAAAAACTTGAACAAGAAGGGATAGAGGTTATACATACTTCTGCTTATCATCCAGCAGGAAATCCCGTAGAACGCCTAATGAGGGAAATAGGACGTTGGTTTAGGACATATTGTACAGACCAACACAGTAAGTGGGCATGTGAAGTAGAAAATTTTGAAAATGTAATTAACTCTATACCTAGTGATACAACTGAAATACCACCCATTGAGCTGATGTTTAAGAAACCGGCTAACAGATTAATTCGAGAATGTGTTAGTTTTCCAAATAGAAGAGTTTCAACTATGAGGAAAAGGTAGCTTTAGCTCTTAAAAAATTAAAGGAAAATGCAACAAGGAGAAAGAAAAGGCATGATGAAGGTCAGAAGAAGTGTATAGAATATAAAAGGTGGGTGATTTGGTGTTAGTTGAAAGTTTCATAGTAAGTCATCAGCTTTGCGACAAGAGACTCGTAAGTTTAACCGTTGTTTGAAGGCCCTTTCAGGATAGAGTCGATACCAAGGAAAAACTCTTATGAGCTAATTGACCCTGAGAGTGGTAAATGTAAGGGGGTGTATAATGTTGAAGCCCTAAAACCCTTTTGTGAATAAGTGGTCACTTATGAAATATGCCCCTATATGTGTAAATATCTAATTTTGTAAAAAGGTTTATCAATTGATGTATGTAAATAGTTTGTGTGAGTACTTAAGTTAAGATGCAGATGTCATAATACTGAATGTTTAAAATGTAAACATTTCACGGTATAAAGCAATTTGTGACACTTTTGTGTAGAAACTTTTGATGGTTTCATGATGTTGTGACTTTCTACATTGTGATGACAAATTATCAGCTGTAAAATGTAAAATAGACTGTTGTCATAAACAAGCAGACATCAATTGTGTAATTTGGAGTGAAAATAATTGTAACTTAAGGTGATGGCATGAACGTTGTTGTTCTAAACAGTAAATGAAAAAAAATGATTGGATCTGAGAAAGACAATTATTGTAAACAAATCAGTGTCAGGGAATATGTGCAGTTGTATGTAATGAAGAATTGTATTTGTTCAATGTAAAAGTCATTATGGTTGATTGATTGTAATCTGTTCGTGTCTGCATTATGTGTACATTCAACCTGCTTAGATTCGTGACGGATTCAATCAATTTTATCTGTGTAAAATTAAGTGAATCCTGGGGAGGGGTTGTAACAGCCCTAATACCTGAATTTTGAATAATATTGTACTGTGTGAAATATTTGTAGTGAGCTAAAGTTTGGTTGAAAGTGATTTGATATGTTTATTTGTAATTTCTTGTAAATAAGTGTATATAGACTTTGTTTTAGGTAAGAATATTATTTAAAGACCATTTAATGATGTTTAAGAACCGAATGATGCAAGAGAATTTATTAAAAGTTTGTAATTACTTGTATTAATGTAAGTTACGATGTCCTATAGGACAATTTTCCACCATTTGAAAGGATTTCTGTAAATAATTTTGTATTTAAATATCTCTAGTTACCATTTCTAATCATTTTGTAATGTTATTAATTAATTTTGTATCAATTCCGATTGTTTTAATATGTTGATTGTTTGAGTGATTGTTAATGATCGAGAAATATCGGGCGGATGCCTTTGAAGAATTTCTCGTAAATTCGATAGACTCTATATAAACAGATCGCCTGGACAGAGTATTCATTCAGAGTTACAGAGACATTATGTATTAAGTTGTCATTCAGTTGTTAGTTGACAGTATTCAGAAGTGCATCTTTGGATTGTACCTGTGATTGTGAATGTCGCAGACTTGTTTTGATTTGTTCAAAATAAACGAACATTTTCACATAACCTTGTTTTTGGTGGACTTTTAATTAATGCAGTAATTAACCCACCAAAGAACCTTAACACAATCCATACGAAGCTCATAACAGAATGTTAAACCATTGCTGTCTAGCCTAGCTGACTTACTAACGACACCATTGTAAATGTCGTTTTTCGTGAATTTACATTTTATGATCAGAAATAAAACAATATGTTGCATGTAGATTTTAATGACTGAACATTCGGTCAACTGTTCGTCCGGATAGCGACGTTACAGTATATTCTCTAGAAGTGGACTCTTGCAGTATAGTATTGTTGCGACATTAAAACAAAAATAATACAGTACGAAAATTTGTCTGTTTCGCTCTTCTGCAACCATAGAGGAGAAATAATATAATTATAATGCTGATGACATATGAACAGATTACTTCCCATATCACCATGCGTACAAATTTCCGTCGCATTGCTCCAATAAAATCTACTCACTTCGGGAAGTGACATGAATATAAATATATATATGGCTTTACGGCTCGTCGACATTAGAGGAAGGAACTCGGCCACGGCATTTTGAAGGAATCACTCAAGCATTTGCCTGGAGTAATTTGAAGAAATAATGGAAAACCAAAATCTTGAGTACCGGACTGGGATTCGAACACGCGTCCTCTAGAATGCATCGCCAGACTGTTACCCCTTCGCTCCACAAAGTCTTCATCCTCACAATGTCCAATACTACTAAAGTGAAAATAGTTTCTAAACTAACAAAGTGTTTGTGTTAGTTTTATGAGTAAGTGGAATTTCAACTTTACTGTTTCGTACAATATTGTTCAGTTAATCGAACAAAACTTCGTATGCTCAAAGTGCAGGTGGGTGTCATACACCTCACAATGAACAGATAGTAACTAAAAAGATCCGATATTAGTATGATTAATTTATAAAGATATTATTTTATATAAATATTCAGTATTTTTGTACAACTATAATGATTATAGATCATGGGGAAAATATTTCTCAGCTATCGAATTGATAATAAAATTTTTGTTACACGAAGATTATTTGACTAAAGGTGAGAAAATTTGCTTGTTGACCGCTAATAGTGACGCCTATCGGATTCAGCAAGAAAGGAAATCAATGTTGTTTTTGGACTACTTTATTTATATTTGGATTTTTCGCTCTGATGATAAAAGTTGTTTGCAAGGAACGTATAAATTTCTGAAACCAATGATCTCAATAAAGACTTGTTTTTGTAGCATTGATTTTGTGTTTAGTTGCAAGTAATAAAATTACTATTCAAAAAATAATAATCTTGATATGTAAATGGAGACTTTCCCGGCGTATTGATTCAATGAAAGTTTCACGAGAGTCCAGCCGGATGGAGTCATAAAACGACAACGTTTCGACAACCTGCTCGATTGTCTTCATCAGGTCTATTTAGATGTTGCTTCTAGGAAATCACAAACAGACTGACCTCGCTGACGCCGCCGAAATTCGAATGTCGTGTATGGAGGGTTGCCAGGACGCCCAATCGTTTTATGACTCCATCCGGCTGGACTCCCGTGAAACTTTCATTGAATAATCTTGATGGTTAAAGATGCGAACAATAGAAGAAGAGTTTATGTTTTTTATTGGCAGAAGTTGTGCTTGATTAAAAAAATTGTTAAGTTTATTAATACGAATAAATGGTTTTAATTTTACTTCACTCTATGTCTAATACAACATATAATTATTATTTCGGATGTGAACGGTAAAAGATATATTTATGTTGGAATAATGTCAGTTTTAAATGTGGCGTACGTCAAATCCCATCTTGTATAACATGTAAGATTTCGTCACCTCGAACACGTATGGTTATACCAGCAGCTGACCAGCTGATTATGGGTTTGCTAGTGAACTATCAGCACTGGCCGGTTTAGTACAGCAGCTTGGAGCTCCAGACTCAGCCAGTCAAGTGGTTGCGATGTTGTATTAGTCCGGGAGCCTTAATCTCCTTAAAACGGCCCGGCGGACGCTGCTATCAAGCGGGCAAATCCCAAGTTTCGTCAATCGGCTTATCTCATCACTTACAGCACAAGATTATTTAGCTGAAGTGACACAGTTAGTGGAGTATACGTCTAAATGAAAATGGCCGACTGCACAGAGTTACATGGTGGGTGTTATGGAGTCTCAGATAAGTATCGCATAGCTATTCAGACACGCCGATCCTTCTGTTCAGCGCGTGATGGCCATTTGATTGTAAGATAAGTGTTCCAGCATTGATAATTTTCTGTGAAAGAGAAATGTAGAATAGTTTGTTACTCTCCTGAAGCAATTAAGAAATTCCGCTTCCCAATTGAGTTGCAAAAGTGACACGCCTGATTTAAAAGCTTATTTATAATGTAAAATATATTGTTGATGCTGGTGTTGGGTCATCTAGTGCACGGTAACGATCTCAAACATTTGAAATATAATATGTTTCCGTACCACCCAATTTTCAGGTAGGCGAAAAACGTCACATCTGTGAAGCGTTATACATCTACTAGCACAAAAAGTATCTAAACACTCGGTCCCTGAAGAAAACATAAGGTGGAAGATGAATCACTCTCTAAGTTCAGTGTGTTAGAATTCAGAAGCAACAGGGATATATCTCAAATAATTTTAATACCGTAGACAGAAATTCGTTGTTGGGAACAACAAAGACAAAAAAAAAAAAAAAAAAAAAAATGCCAGACACCATCTACAATGTTCTTGTTTGTTCATGTTTTCAGTCAGATCGTCCGGGAATAAATAGTGGTTGCCACCCTGAGTGACGGGTGAGTGGTAGCGCTCTGGCCTCGCTTTCGAGAGGACGCGGGTTCGAATCCCCGTTAGGTCATCCTGATTTCGTTTTTCCATGGTTTCCCTAAGTCACTCCAAGTGATTGCCGGGATGGTTACTTCAAAAGCCCAAGGGCGAACTCCTTCCCGATTCCATCAGCTCTTCCGTTCCCGCCTCTAATGACATCGACGAGGCATGAAACAAAACAAAAACGTTGTCTGTCTTTAATTATTGTTACTTTTCGATTAAAAACTATGGTTAATTTGTCTGATTATGAGCACAATCGATTCACTTGTATTTGGTGTTATAAGATTCTTACTAGAAAGTACTGAAGCAATACATGTGGTGAAGAATGATGACGTTGAAGAATTCCTCTAATTGTATTGTTCCCGACCACCGGAGTGGTAAATGTTTCTTTTGATGAGAAAGCCGTATAAACTTTATTATTATCATTATTTTTTTTATCTTTTAACGATTTATTATTTGGTGTTGGCTTCGATCCATCTTCTGTAGTGTCCTCAGTTCTCTTTACGTGTCCTCCTTTGCGACAAGCTGTTGCATCCCTGTGTACCGACCGACCTGTGGCTTCCTTTGAGCTTAGTCTTCAGCCGTACACCTCAATTTACATTTTATCGTCCTATGCTCTTCATACGAATATTCTACTGCATAGAGCAGTTTGTGGTTACAAGAATACTTCTCAATATTACAGTTCAAAGTTGAATGTGTGTTTCCAACGTCTTACTGTCAAAAAAGCAGAATATTGGCTTAAGTCCTTACATTGGAATGGGTTTTTTTTTTTTAAATTGGTATTTCCTTAACCCTTCGAAAATTTTTCTTTGGTCTGTGTTTGGTACGACTGATTAGTTCGGTGGTATCGGTAAGTCTCGAAGGACAATCAAAATAAGATTCATAGGAATCACGGAGTTGAACTGTTAGTCTTTTAGAACTTAGTCACTTAGTCACTTAGAAGTCAAATTGCCACTTGAAAATTATCAAATGTACTATCCTATTTCATATTATACTCCTCAACGAACATTTTGATTTGAAGTATCGTCTTTGCTTGCAAGTTGAGGTATTCCTTCAATCTATTACCGCGTTTCCTCTTACGAAGAATATAGTTTTGAATTTAAGGAATTTGTATTTATCTATACTTACCTATTTAAAAACGTAAGTCCACTACAGAGAAAAAAATATCTCAATGACCAGGCTTAAATATTAAGAATCCTGTAAACCATTAATCACTAATAAGTGATAATGTTTTACATGAATGAGTAAGTTCCCAAATAAAAATTACTGCTACTCAGTTAAACTGTACTTAATGCTTTAATCTTTTAAATTCCGCCCACTTAACTAACGTAGTCTCACTGCAATTAAAATTAGTGGACTCCTGTTCTGCATACTGTCAGACTTTCATAAAATTATCATTAATTACAAACAATATTTCACTGTATATACAAATCAATAACGGCTGTTTATTATGTATCACATATTCACGTTTTCTTCTCGCAGTAATGATCGATATGATCTGATGTTCATGAAAAATTAGTTATTAATTAGACTGCATTCTAGTTTGACGAATAAATAAAGTAAAAGAAATATGCCAAAATGCTGTTAAGGGCCTCATAGCTATATTCAACTTTGTTATCTCTTAGTGGAATAGTTCATGTCAATCAGTTCTTTCATTAGTATCAGTAAATTTATTTCAGTCATATGGATTACGGGTTGCACAGATCAAGGAAACATTAAATCCTAATAACTAGTTCTGCAATGAAAGTTTAACGCATTTGATAGCAGTTATATTTTAAGTAGTTTTTTTTATCGGAAATACAAGTTTATTACAGATATTATTGGGAACCTGAAGGAGATTCCAATAGAGAAACGAGCTGTTTACTGCTGAAATTTCAGCCGATGAATCATGAAGTGAAAGATTACTTAATAATAAAGTCGTTTGCAGGAAAATCGTTCGAAAACTTAAAAACAACATGCATACATTTGCACTAAACATAGAAAACTAGCTATCTTACTGTCATACGTAATTAGGCTCAGGTTTCATCATTGAACATTTAATACGTGTAAACAACTTCTTAACAGAGGCCGAATGGGGTAGCAAAAACTATATACGACCTTTAAATCCGAAATATCGTGGCATAACAAAAAAGACTACTGACGGTTTCTTTCGCTCAGCTTTGCGTGGCGTAATAATTCAACATGTGGAGAGACTTTCAGATAGTTGTAAATATTTTAATTTACGAGATGTGAGTATACAATCATCTTTCGACCTAATTCAAATAATTTGAACATTAATTACCGAGCGTTATGGATGAGCGGTAACGCTTTGCCCCCGCATTCGGCAGGGTCCCTTCCAGTCATACAGATTTTTGTTTTCTATTTTTGCCGAAGTAATTTCAAGCCGGGATGGTTCATTCGAAAGGTCATGACCGAATGCCTTCCCATTCCTTTCCCTCAGTCATTCCTCGCATCTGTAACACAGATGTCAACGAAGCGTAAACCCATAAGTATAACAAAAACAGTAACTATGTGACATTGGCGTAAGCATGAAAGCAATTCATTTTGATTTTTAACTATACCATTTCTTTTATTACATGTAAACACGTATAAAAGGTATCACGTTTTTATATCAATTGTTAAAATAATTTCAAAACTGGCTTAGTTAAGATTTTATGTTTTTTCGCTGTTAGTATGCGAATGGAAAATTTCGTTTTGTTTAGTTCATTTTTCATGTTCCTGAACGTGTAGTGGATTATTTCATTCAGACAGACTTCCCGCTTAAGCTTGGTCCACAGTTTACTATACACCGGCCAGTTGCAAATATGCAGTAACCGGAATCAGTAGTATTATTCTAACTGTATCCCGAAAATTTATGTTTTTCTGCGCTTTGGTATATCTTTTTTAGCCGTGAAACATGACTCACATTCAAGTCAGATGAATCAATCAATGGAAATTTAAATGTATTTATTAGACTATTGTTTGTGTTTAAATACTATGTTGTAGGTAGATAATTTCAGGATTGTTGATGAGGACATTCGCAACCACTATAATCAGAGGTGGACAGGAGAATGTGTACAATTAGACATTCAGTGGCGAGACAATGGCATGTTCTATGGCAGGATGTTAGTTAACCGTTTAACAAATGTAACGACTGCTATTTCTGTTGATATCTTACATTTAGATTCAGGTAAAATTTGATATCTAATTAACGTGTACCATAACAGAATCCATAAGAACCACGTGGCAATGGTCTTCTTGTTAGGTAAATTATAGGTTAATAATTTCTTTGCCTAATCAGCAGTGAAATATTTTTGCCGACTTGTGAGTTCTGAAGTACGTGTCTGCTAGATCTTAATAACTAGTAAGATGCGTGCCTTCCCAAGATAAGCCGGAATCAGATACAGGCTTTCAATAACCATTTTCAACAAAGTTATTCTACTGGACACCTAAAAACAATGGCCCAATCAATAATTTGTCTTTTAAGTTATTTGATTACTAGTGTCTACATTACACCGCGCAAGTGGTCTCATCAACCTTCTGAATAAAGAGGTACAACTCTGGGGGAAAATGTCGCGGAACATTTTGCTGATACACTAGTCAGTTGTAGAAATGTTTCCGGAGCAGGTTGCGCTGCATACAAACTTATATCAATTAGTTAAGGGAAACGTAAAAGAAAGAGAAGGTGGAGGACGTGAAATTCCACACTACAACGAGAAATGTGTTGAATTTATTTGCTATAGGATAACGATACTTTCAGTCTACTATGGAAATAAGAAACAATTTCGTGAGTGAAAAGCGCTTCCTGGCAAAATAATTTTTGGATATAACCATCTTATAGTAAACAAATGATCCACACTATCTGATAAAAGCTGTTTTATCACTGTATTACTAAAATTCAAACAAATTAAACAGGACCTACAAATGTCTCTAATGTGTCCATCCTTGAGCAAATATTTCATTGCCTCATACGCAATATACACTGGACCTCACAATGCCTCGTCCAAAACTAGTGGTTTTCGAAGATGATAACTTCTTTTCACGAATAAATTGTGGAGCGGATAATACGAATTTCGGTCTATATTTCTTTTCTTGGTAATTTCAGCGTCTTGACAATATCCTCCCACCGGTTATTTTCCTTTATTTCGTTTTTATAGTCTAGGTTTGAAGGATCCCACAACAACCCATTAGCTCTGCTACAGCTCGACTGAAGCCCCAATTCGTTTGCGCACAGCACTGACATGTTGAGCGGCTCGTTGCGCACACGAATACACTTGGCAGGAAATGACGCGGGACACGTGTTTGCGCTCTGGAAGCGGCAACACCCTGCGTGCAGCGTTGCGGGACAGTGAGCAACGTTGCAGAGACACCCAGATTCAGTGTTGGGCGTCAAATTTGTCCCCTTGTGTATGCGGTCCTTAACGACTCTTTTCAGCCAAACTAACCTAAGGGGATAAGGAATGGGAAAGTGTTCGACCATGGCCTTTTAATGGAACCATAACGGCATTCGCCTGGAGGGATTTAGAGAAGTAATTGAAAACCGAACGGAATTCAAACCCACGTCCTCCAGAATGACAGGTCAGAACGAAATATAAATTCCGTAAACTGCCACTTGAATGAAGAAGTAAGCAAAATTTATTTTTCTGTTCGAATAAGTTTTTTCAGGATAAATTTAAAGAATAAGAAAATATCAAAATAAATAACAAACGTTATTTGTGAGCACTCAGAAAGACTTGTATAAAATGTTTTATCTAAAAGAATATTAACACACTGATTTTTAACTTCTTTTGAAATGGGTATTACAATTTTAAGATTACCTTGAAACGATTCTGTTCGAAATCCAGTCTCAAATGTCTGTGCTAAACTGAAATATATGATAAAATCGCAACAGAAACAACTGCTGTATTCATCTCTGGCTTCGATATAAAGAACAAAACATCTGAAACATAAAATTTCATATGAAATGGGGAATCTAAAAATGTCTCCTATACAAACTGAATATATTTCAATCAGTGTCAGCGTACACATCACAAAATATAGATGACTGTACTAACTAATAACATGAGCATCACTGCCAGCTGTACTCGTTTTATATGCGAAGGGCAGAAGCAAAAAGCAAATAAATTGTGAAAAATGAACATTGTTGAGACCGTGGCGTTAAAAGATTTTTACTTTATCAAAAAAAAATTTCTTTGTATAGGGAACATTATATTTATAAAAAGTCGGCGAAAACTTTTATCGTCAAAAAGAATAAATGTACAATACCGAGGAAAAAATAAATGATATAATGCCGAAATGACACATGTTTACTTATCCCTACGCTGTTCAGTTATTTTGTATGGATACAATGATAAAGAATGGTTATAGAAAATTCATCGATTAGTACGTAAGAAACCATCGGAAGAAAATGGATATCAGTTTATCTTATTGAAAAAAATAATTATGCCATAAAGCTTTCACAGAGAATATGTAATGGGAATCAAAAGTGTGATCGTCACTGGTGGTCTTGTCTACGGCATATTTTAATAGCCATACGGATTAAAAAACTGTTATCAGTGTTTTTTTTTTTTTTTTTTTTTTTTTTTTTTTTTTTTTTTTTTTTTTTTTTTTTTTGGTGGTGAATTCAGAAGATTTCACCGAATTTTTTATTTCAAACATTTAATTGAATTATATGATATCTCTTAAACATTTTTAAATTTAACTCATTTGAATGGACTAGCCAAACAAGTGAGCTATTATGAAGGAAGGGTTCGACATCATAAAATACCCTAAGAACATCATAAGGACTGAATGCTGAACTGAGGAACGGGAAATGAATTCTTCTGAATATTAGACGCGAAGTAAAAGAAGCACCGAAAAGTGCACTATTGTGTACGGAGCGTGTTGTAAATACACAGTAGATATAAGAAAATTAGCAGCACTATTGCGCTGGAAAATCCTTCGTTCAGTACAAGGCCTCCAGTTTGAATATTGTAGGCTGTTTTGTTGACAACTTATTTCCGTAATACTTTTCAGCATTGGGAGTATCATCCATCTGGATAAGCGTACAAACCCCGAGTTTGACTGGAAAGGCAAGTAGTGTTGGTTACGTCAGTGATAAGGAAGGTATTTGAAATTAGATTTCATCTCAGAGTGAATATGTCATATTTCATGATGTAAATTTAAAAATCACATGTCACTTAAACAGGGCTACTGTTAAGAAGATATCAACATCTCATCTCATGTACAATAAACATTCATCTGAGATGGAAAAAAAGAGCGTAAGAAGTTTTGTGATTAGTCAAACTGAAATCAGGATGAAATGGAAGATTTTGTTTCATTACCTGTGCGACGAAGTAAAATAGAAAAACGCTCTCGAAAATAAAAACAAGGAGGAAAACCAGTTCGTTTTGAAAACAAAAAACTGTTTGACTATTTTTTACTAATGATTTCAGAAAAATGCTGTTTTCGAAACAGTAAAATCAAATTGTGTTAAGCTGTTAAATAGATATTTATATGCAGAACTGAACCCGCGTATAAAAATAAGAGTAGCCAGTTGTAAAACAGGCACACGTTACAATCTTTGAAAAATTTCAGTTCATCAAAAACTGAAAGTAACAGAATCTCCATTTTCCTAATTCAAGCACTAGGTGTGCATAGTGCCCAAAGGACAGCAACCGACTAAAAAGAAACGTTTATTCTTTTACCGTTTTATAACACTAGCAACATGTATTCATATTTCTTCGTTTGGAATATTTGTATCCTGGTCCATAATTCACCTAATAAGATTTTGTGATGGAATCAAGAAGAAATATGCACACAAACCAACCTTGTTCCATTTGTGCAGTTTCAAGAGCGTATTTAAGAGATCGGTGAGATTTTTGTCGATGTTTGAGATTTGTCACTAAAACCAAGTGAAAACTCATAATTCCTTTTAAATGTCCTTATTGTTGTTGTGGAACAAAGGAATTCCTGCTGAATTAATAGGGAATACAACGACACCAGAAATAAACGATGCCATTGTATTGATATTTGTATCATATGTCATATCTCAATCTCGAGTTTTATTCCTGAATTTGTCGACGTGTGCCGCTCTCCTTCGTCATTTTGCGGCTGTGCTTATAGCTTCCAACAACAAGTTCAGGATTTGCTGCAGAGGATTTGCTGAAAGCGCGGGCTTACCTCGAGAACTGCTTCAATGAAAATATAATTCTGCGGTTGGCTCGCTCTTAGCACACCGATTTAGAGCCCATCGTAAAACGCTTTTCAATAAAAACGCTCCGACCAACGCGTTTATTAAAAGAACGGCTGTGGTAGCCTATTAGTAGCTGGCGGTACGCGGCTGACGAACGCCCATTGGCTGCCGCGCGCCCACCACACCGTGCTTTACTGTTATGGCTTGGATGGTCGGTTGGCTGCCGGCCGGAGAGGGGTGCTGCGGTGTGTGCTGCGGTGGTGCCTATCCTGACGGCGCGGCGGTTTATCGCCCGGCGCGTGTGATGCGGGTAGCAGGGTCGAGATAGCGTCACCTGCGAGCCCACAGATCGCTAACAGCATCGCCGATGTGGTGCCATTCCTGGAGTACTGTTGCGGGTACTTTAATCTGTCCATATAACGCGATTTTCGTGAATAAATATATTGCGTTTGGAGTTGATTCTATAAACTAGGATAAAATGTTCCTTGTTTTCTCTTGATTAAAATTTGTGAGTTATCACGAAATACCAGTGACCAATTAAACATTAAACCAAATTGATGGCACTAACTTTGGTGTTATCACTTCCCACAGTTGGTGTATAAATGTTTTATATTAAATCCTTCTTTTAACAACTGCTTTATTCATGTTTCGAGATGCGTTTCGCCCGTTTGGTGTGTAATATCCTCAGCCATTCTACTGACGACACCCCACACTAAAAGGACGAAACACGCCTAGAAACATTCATAAAACAGTTGTTAAGAAATGGTAATTTAAAACATATATTTATGACAA
This sequence comes from Vandiemenella viatica, assembly GCA_031002005.1. NCBI lineage: Eukaryota > Metazoa > Arthropoda > Insecta > Orthoptera > Morabidae > Vandiemenella > Vandiemenella viatica. Next base: position 98,504,946 of record JARYHS010008075.1, on the reverse strand, counting down.
TCTCGGTCTTTACCATTATTATCAACCACTTATAAATTAAATATCTCAGTATTTGTTTTTTTTTTTTACATTTCATTCCTCCCAGCTGAAGGCTGGGAGTCGGGCTGCTGGAGAGTCACAGGGGACTCTTTTCAGCCAAACTATACTACGGGGAGGGAGGGGGGATGGAAGGTCGGCCGTGGCCTTGTAGGGAACCATCCCAGCATTCGCCTAGAGTGTCTGAGGGAAACCACGGAAAACCTCAGACAGGATGGCCGAACCGAGTTTAACCTCGGTCCTCTCGAATGGCCCACGACGCATTTTATCATTATATAGTTTTCTTAAAAGAAATCAACTGCGAGATAAAAATTATGTATTTTGAGCGCATTTCACGCCAAAAACTTAACGGATTTTAATAGTGTTCTAAACATTGTGCAACCCAGCGTCCCAGGAATCAAAAGAGGTATAGTTATGTTGATGTGGCATCGGAAAGCTGAGAAATGAAGAAAAAAGTGTCTGTTCGTCTATGTATTTCGATGAACGTGATTCACTCAGAAACAGCTGGTTTCATTTTTATGTACTTTTGAGTAATGTATGGCCCATGATCCCTGGAGTAAAATATGGTAGGTGACGTCGAAATTCTGGGAAATTAAGAAAAAAGTGTCCGCATATTGATGTCAGTTTGTTGGTAAGTTAATTGTCGCAGTCTAAAAGATTGTCGGAGCACGTGGTAACTGCGTCGTATTATGTGGAATTGAAATTATTAAAAATTACGTTAATCATCTTCAGTCGTTAAACTCATTTCTGAGACTAGCGTCCTTACTGGATTTATCTCTGTATTTGCGACATTCTTGAATATGCGTTGACTGTAAATTAGGAGGTCAAACTGTTCGTCCGTGTAATTTCGATAGAAAAATTTATTTCATCTCATTAGTCTTCATAAAATTTTTAAAAAATTGTACGAATTTTCGAGCAACAGCTAGTATTTAAATAACTGAAGTCTCGCTACAAGTATTTTTTGAATGTTTGGGCTATTATTAAATATTTTCTGATACTTTTATTCCGTATACATTTTAAATATTTTGTAATATCTTCCACGTTATTGTATTAATCCAGTATTATTGTTCTATAGATTTATGGGATGTTGTTTCTGTGTTGTTCCATTCCTTTAAATTCGATGTGTAAAACCGGTCAACTTAATCACTATTCTCCTGTTTATAGTGATTACAACGAAATTATTAAGAAATGGTATCTATAATCTTATTATAAATGAACGCAGTATTTTTCGGCATAGTTTATTTATAAATGTTTCTCGGGAAACAAACCGAGTAACAACGCGCTCTAGGCAAACTTCAAGTCTTACAACTATACCTCAAGACGGTGATGATGATCCCGAGAAACATTCATAAATATAATTTTATTGTTCTCACTGTTTGCCTATTCTATCTATGGGGACAATGTATGGAACAGCCAAATGTTAATAGAAATATAAGATGATAGAATAACAGTACATGTTACATCATCATACAACATATGGAAAAGTATTGTAGGACAGCCTCTTGATCAGGTTATTTATCATATGGAGAGAAGATTGTTGAACTGTGAACGAATTTAATGAGTAGAAAATGTTGTAGGTCATATTTAGAGATAAATATTTTGAATAAATGATTTTCATGTTTTACCATGATGCTATCCTTGAAAGGTTGTGTCAGAATAAGCTAATATAAGACACTAAACAGCTCATTGAAACGTTTAAATTTTTTAAGATCATGGCATCGAAAGATTAAACGCATAGTATTACGTATAGGTTCATTTCCATATTGTTATTTTGGCTCTAGGGCTAATAAACAGTATTCATAAAAATAGTTGCATGGAAAAGATTTGAATGTAGGAATACAGTATTTCTGTTTTTAATTGTCACAGATTGAAGTAAATGGCTGAAAGAAGTCTGGTTCTAGTCTTCCAGTAGCTATCTATATGAAGTCTTTGAACCCCTATAAATTCCCTTCTGACACAGACGACAAACACATTCTGCATACATAGCAAACTAAATAAACTTTAAAAATGTAGATATACTGAGACTGAAAGAGGTGAAAATTTTAAGCTGTTGGGCTCACTATATTTGTGTTGTCAGATAATACCTAAGTAATTATTCACTTTGTATCCCCTCAGAGGCTTTGTAAATATAAATTATTGTGGATATTTTAATATTTATTTCCATCTTTAGAATTATCGCAGACTTTGGACGACAGGTAGGAAAGAGTCGAAATATACTATAGGATTTCAGGCACAAGGGTGTGGGAAGATTCTCTTTTTTAGGTAAGGGTGTCAGGGATTGGAATGAGTTACCAAGAGAAATGATGAATAATTTACCGAAAACTTTGAAGGAATTTAAAGATAAAATTTGTAGAGGGCAAATGTAGGTGGTTGCAGGATAGGGGGAAGATGGGTGTGTAGGGATATTGCCACCGGAGCCTGTGCTCCATTGCAATTAAATTAAATTAATTAATTAATTAATGATACCCAACATTCACTGCAATTGCTTCAACGCATGTGAAACCGTGACATGATTGAACCTGATTAGGAAATATAGATAGATAACGCCCGTTTAACTGATGATTTAGAGAACTGAAGAAGAGATTAAATCAAGAGTTATTAACTATTAACTTTCAATCTCAGAACTACTAATAAGCCATTTTAATCATGAGCTGGTAGAAAAACTAGAAAATGGTTAATAAAAAATGTAATGGTCCCACCAAATGACTTCCAAAACTTCTATATGTAAGTTCTTATTGAGATGTACTATTAAGTAAGGCATTGCAGGCAGAGTGCCATTTCAAACTTTTAGTCCTTTGTAGGCATTAGTATTACCACACGAGTTTCATACAACGTAGGAGTTGGGCAATTTGAAATTCTGTCAAGGTGTTGAGGCCTTCCCATCAGTAATGATACAACCGGCAACTATCTCAATTAGATAGGGATTACTTTTAATTTATTCAGTGGCACCTGTGATTTGTAATTATTTACTTAATATCGAAGAAGCTTTTTTGAAATGTGATATTTCGATATTAATAGTTTAAACGACATTTCGTTTTAAGAATATTTATTTCTGTAGTGTTTAATAATTTTTTGCACTATGCTATATGACTACATCCGAAAGTTTATTTCATATCACAGACATTTTTATATATTGATATATATAATTATCAAGATCGCCACTTCATCGGCCGCCCCGATAGTGATGCACTTTGAGAAAAAACTTTTAGTTTATTTTGCAGCGTAGTCCCGTGTGGGCTCTACTTACTTCCTACAGGGATCTTTCATTATGCGAATTTCAATGGTTGTCCAATAGTTAGTTCACGCCACTTATTTATTGACCATCCAACATGAAACGGTTGCCAATTTTTTTTTTTTTTTTTTTTTAAAGTCGGATGTTTGAGGGTGCCAGGTAGGATTACCAAAAGCATTTTCACGGTGCCTCCATATGAAACCACCGATCATGAATTAGAGCAATGGCAACCAGATACCAGTGAGTGGTATCGATGTCCTGATAACACCTTTATTTTTACAACTAACCTCTTCTAATTTCCTTGATAAATACTCGAAATTGCTTCACAAGTTTGGAATAATATTATCCCGTGATGGGTACATTTTTTTTTAGAGCTGACTCTGCAACAATGCGTTGCTACCAGGCAGGAAAATCATACCTTGATTCGGATTTTTTTGTGGGTTGGGGCTCTTCTTTGGTCGGACCAACTCCTGCAATATGCTGTCATAATTTTTTATTTCTTTGGGTTTTATTCTTTTCAGGAGAGGCTCCTCCATTGTGGCTGAACTAACCCCTGAGTTTTTTTTTCAGTGGAGGGCTCTTCCATTTCTATCGGGCTGAAACTGTGCTTTGAACCTTCTTTGTGGTAGCGGTGATCCTTGCGCCGGGTGAGTAAAGCATCCTAATTTCGGTTTTCCATGATTTCCAGAAATCCCTCTGGCGAATACCAGATGTGGGGATGGTTTCTTCAATAGGATATTGCTGACCTGCTTTCCCTTCCTTTTCCCAATTACCTCTCTTTAGGGCGGAGAGGCACTATGGGTAAGATTCTGGCGTGCTTAAACTCCATTCATAGTGATTCTTAGGTTATTTTTATGTAGCATTCGATGTATACATGAAATTTATTTAAACTAAATTTTAAAATGAATCTCAAACAACAACATAGTACTATATTTTTTCGATAAATATGTGTAAACTGTTTCAAAATTTGCTTCAAACCATTCAAACGTAAGAAAAAAGGAGGGGGTTTTGTTTTCCAGTAAAATCTCGTGTGAAAGAAAGTCTCACGTGATCTGCAACTTATGGAACCATTAGTCTTTAGTATTCAATTGATATGATTTAAAAAAACTAACTAATAAAAAAATTGTAATTTCATTCTTGAAGTTCGTCATTCATTTCAGTAGCTCGTGCTTGAAATTCCATAAGACACGTGTTCAAACCACGGCCCGGCCATCCAGTTTCCGAGTTTTCAACGATTTCAGACATCAAGGCTAATGATGGGATAGTGCCTACGGAAAGCTGTTACCAAATTTTTTTAGTCCCTTGACCCTTCCCTGCCAGAAAATATAGCAAAAATAACTCCACTGGCTATATTTACAATATGTATGAATTAAAACATTAATTCAAATTTGTCTCTTCAGAATGAGGGATCTAAGAATAACTATTTTTCATTTGTGGCTTTGTGTCTTGTCGAGGTCATTAGAGGCGGGAAAGGACTGAGGTTAAAGAACGGGAAGGAATTCGGTTACCACCTTTTGAATGAACCATACCGGAATTCACCTAGAATGATTTTAGTAAACCATGGAAAACCCAAGTCTGGACGGCTGGACGGGACGGGGATTCGCACCAGCGTCTTCTCGAATGCGAGGCCAGAGCGGTTACCGCGCAACCACCATGCTCGGTCTGAGAACGACTTTTGGATTGATTCGAACAAGAGTTCAGACCGATATCGTTCAGCTATGGCCTATAAAATATCTGTGTCCTTGGGTAGCAAATCGGACGTATGTTACAGATTCTTTTAGCGGTACTGAAAATGCAATATTTTCTGTGCTAAGGGTCTATGAAACGAATGGCCCTCATATTGGGCAGAAGAGTGCAGGAAGGTCAGAGGATAGGGCGAGGGTTATCTCAGAAAGCGGCTCCGTCGTGAGTACCCACGTTTAGCGCTGACTTCACAAATTTTCCCATCAGAGTATCACCGTAAAACCTTATCTCAGGCGCACAGGGGCAAAGCTATTCGTAGTCAATATTGCAGACGAGGGTTAAAGAAAAAGGAACTCGCTGTGTAGGGCTCCGTATCACGCGAAGGCTTGAAGACTGAGAGATCTCTTACTTGAAAGACAAGTGTGAAAGTTGGAAAGTGCGGAATGGAGCGGCTTTTTTATTTTATTTTTTTCAGAACCAGTTTGCCGAATATTGGAAATGCACAACGGCTTTTACTTTCAAGGGCACTTCAGGTAAGGCGAACATGTGCTGCCGAAGCGAATAAACACAGAACATGATAGAGGGAGGGAATAAGTGTGCAGATCGCTTGCCATCACTTTTATACGTACTGGCTGCAAGTTTGCAATAGGGCACTACTTGAAAGTAGTTTCTGGTAGGATGAAGTGTTGCCATAGATATTTAACTTTATACAGTTTCTGTTTAAAAACATATGTTATATTATAATTAATCACCGATGAACGCAAGAAACTTCTGATAGCTACGATAGTACGAGACAGCGAAAACGAAGCGCTAAAAATGGGCAACCAAAATGCCATGTTGGATATTATGAATGCAAATAACAAATTATTTTGACCCATTTGCGCACTAAGTCGTTAAGTCTTATAATCCTGCCGCCGATGAGTCATTGAGAGTTAATAAAAACTATTAAATGTTCTGTCTTCCGTTAAAGTAGTTAACTATTAAAACCTGGATTTGCCTTTACAGTTCGTGCAGAAGATAATTATTGTTTGTCATCTCTTTTATCTCCGTATTGCAGGGTTTGTAAAATTGTTGTTACAAACTAATCATTGAAGATTTTAACGAAACAATGTCATGTTGACTGTGTAAATCTGATTCTGCTTTTTTACAGATTAACAGCTTCCTTATATTTTTCAGTGATATTCTCACATGTATAATATTTTATTTCTGCTAGCATTTGCAGTAATTTTGACAGTTAGTCAACTGTAAAATCTTCGGAAAAGGAGAAGGAATGTGTGGAATGCAAGGAGGCAAGGAAAATTTGTAAATTTAATTTATATTTAGCTATTTGTTTATTTACGACAGTCAAATGAATTAATTCTGTAAAGTAGAAAAGCATCTCATGTTTCCGGTGTATTCTGTCTACCAGCTACTAGAACCAGATTATGGCATAAACTAAGAATATTTTAAAAGTAGATAATAAATAGGAAAGTTTATTAAAACTCAGAAAATGTAAGAAATCACAAAATATCTCAAACAAATAAATAATCGTTATTAGTTTTTGAAATTACACTTGCCTTAAGAAACTTTTTCATAAAAATAAAATTCTTATTTTTTTGTGGGCTTTGTAGAAATAATTGCAAGTAGCACAAAAACGGAGAGTGGAGATAAATTTCCAGGCACTGATGCGATGTTCTATGAGTCTGCTTTAATCAGTGAGTATTCTGTTTACCTGCTGTTGTCTGTTGTGAAAGAACTAGCGAAAAAAAAAGGCAGAGTGGGATTTTTCAATGTAGAAAGGCATTTTTTGTTTTGTTTTTTGGATCACAACTTATGAGGTGACTACCCGCAAGCATTTTGAAAAATAGTAGTTACGCACGCTGCCCGCGCGACTGGCTCTGGCCTAGTGTAGAGCAATTGCCATGTTCGTTCTAATATTAGAGACGATCAGACAGGAGAACGATCGATATCTTTGTTGTATCAAAGTCGCTGTACATGCCGCAAGTCGAATCCATTACCTCCACTAGAAAAATGAAGATTTGAGTTCTTTGACTTAGATGAATCTGATCTAATACTAAGATGGCCACATGATGTTGGGGTAGTCTGTCCAGGAACTTCACTTTCTGAAACCCATAAACATTTAAGTGATAGTGGTTTCCGCTGTTAGTGGACAAAATCTCTGAGATTTTAGATCCACAGCTAATTTTAATCTAGAAAAAGATTTTTTCCTTATGGTTTTATGCCTTGTCGGCTAGAAAACAAAGAAGGAAATAATTTTATATAAGTTATAAAAAGTAGGTTATTTTTAGACATTCCATGAGTGTAAAGTTGAACTTCGTTGAAAAACGAAAGATAAGTAAGTAAATTTCCTTCATTGTAGCCGGACCTACAGTTCAACGTGGAAACCGGACAGCTTCTAAAATTCCACTGGATTTGAAACTAGGATCTTAAATTTTGAAATCAAGTGCCAGTACGCTCTGTGTGTTTTTTTTTTTTCTTTGGAAGTCGGGTCACGAATAAATCTATGGCGGTAGTAGAGAGAAAGTTTTATGTCTGTCGTTAAGTAATCCTTCTCCTTTTTTTTTAAGTATCTGCGGCTTCTGTGGTGTTTGTGAGCGAACTATCCACGCGCCCTCGCAAGCCCGGGCAACTAGAACAATGACAGAACCTCTGACGTCACCAGCACCTGTTGGCTCGCGGCGGGCCGCCGACATAAAGGAGAAACTCTGAAAATGTTACCGCGTGACGAGGGTGGAGAGACGTCCAAGTTTGCAGAGGGACGCCGCCGTAGATCTGGCCGCGGCGCAAGTTTCTGCGGTCGTAATACGTTTTTTTCCCTCCTGCTGCGACGTGATAAAAACCCGCAAGAATACGAGCGCCACGCGTTGCGGTCTTTAAAGGAAGCGACACGTTTTGTAACTGAAATAAAACATCGACGCAGACATCTAAACTTATAATGAAAACGATCGTATGCGCGTTCATCCGAAAAAGCCGATGATGCTGCTGTATGTATTAGGAATTTTTATTTTATTCTTCATTGGCCTATAAATACTTGCATGAAGATTTTCACATCCGGAACTTATGAAACATCTCATTAAAATTGAAGTGTGGATGGGAAAACTAAAATAAAATTACGAAAAAGAAGTGAAGTTAGTTAACTCTAACGTTTTTGTAAAATTCTCCAAATATCATAAGTTCCAAGTTTTGGTTTCCCATTTCGTACTAAACAGATGTTCGATACTGAAATAATAACACAGTGATGACGTAACAGTAGGGTTTTTTTTTTTTTTTTTTTTTTTTTTTTTTTTTAAAAATAGCAAGTATATATATATATATAAATTTGTCGCACCTGCCACGCTATCAGCGCTTTATGGTGTTTCTTTACAACAAATTTTAATTGCTGCATCTTCACAAATAAGAATGAAAATAAACAGTTTAATTTAAAAAAATAAAACACGAAGAATATTAATTAGCGATAGTTTGCAACCGTACTTTTGTGTTATCTTCTTTTATAATAGGCAGAAAAAGAAACATATACAACAAGGATAATAATTTGTGAAATTTTGTGACAGAATTTTTGTGTTTTCTTATTTCTTGAGGTAAAAGAGCCTGAAGTTAGTCGATAGGTGACTTTTTATTAAATAAGATCAAATCATGTCATTTGAAAAATTTAAATATTTTTACATGCAATGATATTTTTTACAAGGAGCTATTTAACATTCAATCACATGAGAAAGGCAACATTACTCCCTTATTTGAGTAACCTTTCATTCTGTCGATCTTGTATTTCAAAATTTTATTTAGCAATAGAATCCTTCATCCAACTCTATAGGTTGTTGTGGTAGGATTCTGGGTTTTGTTTTTGAAAGGAGTATACGTGCAGCAACTAGAAACTATTGAATATTTTCATCTACTTGTGATATCCTACACATTGTGTTGTGATGGCACTACTGACAATTTAATCGTAACCAGAGGTGTACATTTTTGTGCATATATTTTCCCGACAAGTATCCAGACCAAGTGAACGTGCAGGCTATTGACAATGATCTCAGTTTTCCGAACGGATTAGCGTTTGGCCTACCAGGGGGCTAGTGATGGCGATTTTCATAATGGTAAATTCTGTAGAAGTTCCACGGTTGAAACGAAGAACCGTCACGCATAGAAATATAGGCCTATTGAGCACGTCTAAAATTCTTAGAATGATGGTATGTCGACAGAAGTCATCAGTCAGTGCAGGTTGACAAACTGATAGTGTTTGTGAGCGTGCTCGTGTGAGTTAACATTATTAACAATACAATACATCTGTTTTCTTGTACACAATCACTGTGGACCTAAAATTGCTACGCACACTTGTTTCGTGGTAAATCTGCTTCATGGAGAGGGAAACGAACTTCGAGCTGAAGCAAAGCTGCGACACGGGGAAAATAGAAAAGAAAAGACACTATACGTGTGGAGTGAGGAATCCATCACGTGGCACGGAGAATGACGGCAAAGTGAATAAATCGTTGACAGACTAGCAGAGCGTAACAGGTGTTTCAGTACACAGGCTGATTTTGTGTGGTTATCCTGTAGAGACGTCTTGCTTTACATCTGTACGGTGTCCGTGGTATTTTGGTTTGTCATGGTACCAACTACGCAGTGCTGTGTGATCACCTGAAAGACCTAAAATTTATCGACGATATGGTTCAGTGCATCGTGCTATCGTCTGATTTATCCGATAACGACCTGCTGAGATGTCAACCGTGATAAGATATTCACTTGCTCAACTTTGAATTTAACTTTCATTGAATAAAGAATAGTTAATACTATCACATTTATGAACGGTTACATTTTTAATTACTGAATTTAGTCGGTCTCATGATTAAAGCATTAAATTTTCTCTGTATGTTCAAAACTGATTGTTTTTATTCATGCCGGGAAATAATTAAAGTCTTGTTTGAATTGTGAAAACAATTGGCATTCTGAGTTATTGATTAAAATTCTGCAATAATGGAAAGTTATTTAACCACATTCCTAAAAATTTCATTTTATCTTTATAATTTATGAAAATATTTATTATTTGACTAGTATAAGCCAGTGACGGTTATTTTTTTTTTTTTATTTTTTTTGCGTATCGTTACGGTTCTAGAATAGTTCCAGTTTTTAGGGTCAAAGATTATGTTAGATTGACATGATCTGGTCAAATACGAACTTGTTTCGCCCATAGAGTGAATACAATGTCTTGAGCCTTGAGAACTCAGTAGTATATTAATAAACGTATTAAACATAGACAGACACGATAGCGCTGTCGTGTAATTGTTTCAATGGTAGTGGTTGCTAGACTCAAACTTGCTGAAACACAAACTTGTATTCCATCATAAAAGTCCCCTCTGCAAAATTTGAAGAATTTCTGTTTAAAGCAACTGCGCAGTTGCTTCGAACACATCACGCTGGTTTTGATTGATGATGGGCAAATATTCGTAAGGTAATTTTGGTCATAGTGTCCGTAACGGCCAGAGAACTTATCACAGACTATTAAATAGTTAAGCAAAACCGCAGAAATGAACTGCCAAAATGCTCCATTCGGTAACATATTTAGTCTGATATCCACTTTGAATAACCTATCTCAAGCACACCAAACATGTACAAAGACCATTAACGTAAGTGGTCAGTAAAATACGTAAAAAAATAAACCTTAAGGTATAAGCTTTAGTTAAACAACAACATTAGTGATAGTTTTAATTAAATTGAAATTTAGCCTTGGCCGGAGTGACAATGTGCATACTCTGCTACTGCAGAGACAATGAGTAATTTAAGTTTTTTTAAATTGAAATATTACTGAAAAGTAGTTCGACGTTTTTTTAACACTAAATTTTATCAATTTTTTAACTATAAAACTCTACGATAAGCAAAATTAATGACTGTTTTATGGAAATTAATTAATAGTAGTTTCTTAGGTATTAAACTGTATTTACACATAATCTCTAATGTCACTGATTCCTGTTAATTAGCGGCAAGAATATCGTTGTTGAATTACGTTTAATAAATAAAAGCTGTTTGATGTGTTTTAAATTGGTTAAATAAATTAAGTGCTAGATTTTCCGGAAATACGAAGAGAAATAAAATATTTTATTTACGCGTTGTAAATACTAAATGCTGTAGCTAACTGGAAAAATCAAGCTCACATTCCGGATATGTAGTCATATCCTTGATTATTTAAACCTATGTAAAAAGGTAACCATAAACCTCATAAAAATTAGCCTAGGTCAGAATGACAATTGGCATTCACTGATACAGCAGACACCATGAGAAATTTATGTTTCTTAAAGTCGAAATGTTACTGGAAAATAGTTCCACAATTTTTTAACAGTAAAGTTTATAGATATTTTTTTTACTGTGGAAGGCTACAAAAATCAGAATTAATTATTGTACTATGGCAAATAATTTCAAAACAGTTGCTTAGCTTTTAAACTGCGCGGCGCGCCTAACATCCAATTGCTAATGACTATGGTCACTGTTAATTTGCAAGTGAAGCCTGGCAAGTAACGTCACCGTTCTCCAGCTAATAGCTATCAAGGTGAATGAATGAGTGTGTGAGCTTAGGAAATTATATAGTAGTTTATCATGATATGTGCATAAAGAAGACGGCGAATTCCAAATGTCACAAACTTAACACTCAAAACGGTTTTGGTGTTAACACAATGTTTTTCCAACGTTCTTCACGTACAAAGTGTGTCTCTGGGCAATGTGCACCTGTCTACACCCACGTCTTGTGACGTCAAAGGAGGCAAGTGGCGCCGTGTGGTTTAGCGGTGGAACTCCCGGAGCACGTAGCGTCTTGATGGCGTGAAGAGGAAGACGTAGCCGGCCAATATTCCCGAGCAAACACCGAATGGCGAGAATTGGGTGGACTTGAGGAGGTAAACACTGCAGCAGCAGCGAGGCGGCCACAAAAACACACAAGTCGAATCGACTCGCCCGACGTCCGTTCGAACGTGCTCCTGGCGACAAAGGGGGAAGCTCTGTGTTGACAGCGATAACGAGGCGCCTCCTGGATCATCCCTCCGAGGAGAAAGTCACCGCGCAAGATATCACAAACGAGAGGACTTCCGATAAGGTATTGGTTTCCACAACTTTGTTTGCAATCAACGACAAACGTATTCGGTACTCACGCCTTATCTTTCTTTAATCGCTGATCGTTATAACTTATCGCCAGTGGAACTGATATTATCTCAGAAGTGAATAGTGGTGAAGAAATTCCATGTTACAGTTTACTCTAGCTTTACAGAGGGGAAAAAATTCTGTAACACCATAAAAAGAGATGTAATTAATTCCCAGTTTTGATACTTGAATAAACATTGCTGAATGATTCGAATTTTCGAATAATTGATGCGGAGGCTGTAAATTATTGGGATTTTTTCCAATTTTCTCTCCGGATATGAAACTTTCAATGTCGCAGAAGCATTTTAAATATTGCCTTGTTTTACAGTCAATGTCTTTATATGACTCCCATAAGTAACAACGTATGTTAACTGTTTTAATGACTATGCAAATGAAAGGCGATAGACGACACACAAAATAATTGTATTAAACACTTGTTCCTTAAGCCAGAATCTAACCGGCGCGGCGACCATAGGAAAGTGTATTTATCACACTAACCTCTACGCTAACGAGGAGTGTTATATCATATGTTCACTCTATAGTCTACCAATCACCGTATTCTTCTGAAAGTTTGGTTCTAAAATATTTTCGCGGACTTCCTTTCAGAAAAAACTAATATTGCCGCAGAAAATTGTTGATAATGATAGCACTAGGAGTGTAGACGTGGAGATAAAAGCTCTATCGAGTTTACATTTGTCTTAATGGCAACGTAATTCTTTGGAAAATAATTTACTTGTTCTTCTAGTCAAGGTAAACTTAAAAATTTGACATGATTTTTTTAGTGTAATCTTACATAAGTTATAGGAACATCAAATTCCCATTCATTTAACTGCTGCATGCATTATAACATCTGAACTTGAAATGTTGGTGTTTTACTGATTCTCTGATTTTAATGCGGGAAACGTGACTTACCGACGTCATCACAAAATAACGGTTTTTCATAGACACAACAAACTTTAAAGCGCTGAAAAACGTTTCTCATTGTGATATTTCAAAATTATTTGTCACGTAAGTTCTGGAATAAGAATACATTGTGCCACAAAGGACATTTAACTTACAGTTTTAATAATCACCACACTTTCATAAATACATGTAGAAATATGTGCCAATTTCACGATGGCAATTTACGGCGTAGAGCAATATTCAATTTATTGCTGACCTGAATTCACCGAGCGTAGTGGGTGAGCGATTAGCGCTTTGAACTCGCATTCGGGAGGACGCCGGTTCGAACCCCCGTCCGGGCATCCAGATTTGTGTTTTCCATTGTTACCACAAATCACTCCAGGCGAATGCCGGGATGCTGCCTTCAAAAAGGCCATGGCCGAATTTATTCCCGTTCCTTGTCCCCAGTCCCATTCCGCCTCTAATGACCTCGATATCGACGAGGCGTAAAGCCGTAAATAATAAAAAAATCTGATTTCATTGGTCATTAACTTCTATTTTTTCCCAAAATATGCTTCATACAATTAATCAAATGGAAGAATCAATCATAAGATGCAGAAATAGAGTAATATAATGAAATTGGAAACTGAAATGCGAAAATGTTCACTGCGAAATAAAAGATACCTGTATAATTATAATTACCGTCTGCCATTTTGCATAAGACAGTGAAGCACAAAGAAAATACGAAAATATTAACCTCTAACAATATTTACGGATTCACGCCAACTTCTAGCGGCTGGTCCAGCTTGATGCAGGGTGATACGTGTGTAATCATGTAATAACAATATGGTAAGAAATATTTCTCTTCACACCAAAGTTTCTATTTTGCTTTCAACTGTAACTAACATTTACAAAGGATCATCGAAATAGACACCTACGTTAAAAATTTCTGATATACTCGTATGCCATTCCAGTTAAAACGTCCATTGAAGGCTTTATATTTGTTTTAAGTTGTTAGCCAAATTTTAAAAAGTATTTGGTTCTGAGATTTCAAATACAAATTGTTATATGAAGAAGTAGTGAAGAAATCAACAGAATTGACTTATAATTCGGCAGATGGGAAAATTTAGTTACGCTTTTATCGCAAAGTGTATGTAAAAACTGCCAAATTTTGCAAAAACTTGAAACAAATTACGGAGTGCAGAGTTTGGATTATTTCCGATTCATTCGTATGTATACCAACATTTGCAGGATAATTTAGCGGTGGTACACAATGCAGTCATATTGGTAATGCAAGTTTAAAACCTAAGGAAGAAATCGTATAAAGAATCAAAAAACACATTCCATTTCTTTTTTTACACTGTAAAGTCTCTTTCTAGAAAATGACAGAAATTTTTTAATATAACCGTGAGAAGGGAAATGGTATAAAGATGATTAACAGTGAATTTTATTGAAGTAATTGTCCCTATCGATAAAGAGCTTCGTAATGTCGATTGACCAGCAAAGGGTAAAGAGAAACGACGATAAGAGGAAACAGGTGAAAAAACCATAACTTGGAGATGGTTAAGAATTGAGACAGAAGTGTGATCGGCTATGTCAGAAAGGTGATTAAGTTTTACGAGAGTTGAGTAATTCCATGCACCTGATAGGAATAAAGTACGATGTGAAAGACGTGTCAAGGATTACAGAAGTTATTCAGTATATCTCTTTTGAGGTGGACATGGATAAAATTGCAGGATGAGCTTGCATTTGTCATCCCAGATAGGACGCATAATGTACTCGGTGGGAGGAAAGGCATATGCGCTGTGACCGAAGTAATATAAAATATATTCAGGAAAGGACTAGCAGAAGTCAGGTAACAGCTTAACAAATCTACTGGTCCCTTATAACATGTTATATAGTTCAGAAAACTGCTGCAATGAAAAGAAACTAGAGCGTGAACAGCCAAAGAGAAGATTAGTAAATTTTTAAACACAAAATTCTATGGAATTTGTTTACAGAGTAAAATAATATAATAGGTCGCAAGTATTTCTCTCCCTAACTAAAATTTTAAATCAAGTGAGCAACATATAGAAAATAAAGGCCGTTAGAAACAAGTAGACTTCATGAACAACACGACGAGGACCAAACCCATGGGTTGCATGTTTGTTGGACTGCGTTGTTAATGAAAGCCTGTGAATCCAATGACGACAAGGAGGGAATTCCGACTACTCCGGTTGAGGATTTTCGTTGGTTTAGTTCCAACAAGATGATTGCGTTGCTCCTTATGGTGGACTTGTTATGCTTCTGCCTCCCGCAGCTGTACGTTCATCAGCAAGAAAATTTTGATGGGACCACCTTCTCTAATCTATGGGACGAACCGTTAATAACCTGTTTTCTCTGTGAAGTTTTTGGATGGGGAAGAAGAGCGGAGTGGCAGGAGAACCTATGTAACTATTTATTTAATCAGAATATATACTTTTAGCAAAAATCTTAAAACACGGAACGACATCATGAAGTAGCTAGCTGATACTTCGTGGGGAGCTGATGCGGACTCACTGCGAACAACCGCTCTCACCATGATTTACCCTGTTGCTGAGTACTGTGCCCCAGTGTGGCAAGATAGTGCTCAAACTAGAAAAATCGACGTGAACGAGTATATGAAAGAAATGACTGTAACACTAAAATATACCCCAGTCCTCTGGTTACATATCATCAGCAATATACCACCTCAAGATCACAGACGCCAAGAAGCAATGGCATCTAAGTGGATAAAACTACATCATCCTGACCTTCCACATATTATCCCAATGCACGAGGTCGTAAATGACCTATCTCCCACTCGTCTTAAATCCAGAAATTCAGTATAGCATGACGTATTTGACTTCGATGTCAGGGAAAATTTGTGACAAATCTTGAACTCTGCAACTGTGAAACTTCAAGATATTGAAGATCCTACAACTGGACTTCCGGGACTCCATCTGGAGAGAAACCAGTGGGTCAAACTAAATCGCCTAGTAACAGGCCACGTCAAATGCAACGCCATGATCTATAACTGAGGACTTCTGGAGTCTCCTCTCTGTGACTGCGGAGCTCTTTCGCATAGTGTGCAGCACATCATCAACGAATGACCTTTAAGGAAGAACGATGGACCATTTCAAGATGTTTTCAATACTACAACTTCCTTCATAGCAAGGCTGTACAACTGGACATCGATGTTTGAATGATACCAAAGTTCTTGTTGTTGTTTATATTTATATGTATTACATTTGTTGCTTAACCATACGAGAAATCTTATATATATATAAAAATAGACGTGTTTTTTCCTATATTTCACTTTTCAGCCACCACTACCTAGCACAGATCACTGATGTTTGTGGGTGGAAGTAGCATGGAGTTTCCTGTCGTGCACAACGTTGGCCGAATGCCGATAGCTGTGGGGATGTGGGAGATATAATGATTAAAGTTGATCAGTGCAGGGCGATTTCATATTTCGACCAAAAATTCGTATCTTCGTATACTTCTCTTTCCTGCCACAACTACATAACATAGACTTTTGGTGTTTGTGTGTGGTAGTAGAATCGTCTTTCCTGTCGTGCACTATGGTTGTTAGATGTCGGTAGCTATGGGGGTGTGGGAGAAATGGGGGTTGAAAGTGGTCAACCTGTGGCAATTTCATACTTCTGCCAAAGACAAAAGTGTCATGGTGTATCACTTTTCAGCGAAAACTATAGATCACAGATAACTGGCGATTGTGTGTAGTAGTAGCACAGAGTCACCTTTCGATCACAACAGCGGCCGAATTTCAGAAACTGTAGTACTGTGGTAGATATGGTGGTTGTAAATGGCCGACCAAGTATATTTTCGTATTTCGACTGTCTCCGCATATGTCACTTTTCTGCCACAACTACATAGCATAGAGCATTGGTGTTTGTGTTTGGTAGTAGAATCATATCTCATGTGGTGCACTATGGTTGTTAGATGTCGGTAGCTATGGGGGTGTGGGAGAAATGGGGGTTGAAAGTGGTCAACCTGTGGCAATTTCATACTTCTGCCAAAGACAAAAGTGTCATGGTGTATCACTTTTCAGCGAAAACTATAGATCACAGATAACTGGCGATTGTGTGTAGTAGTAGCACAGAGTCACCTTTCGATCACAACAGCGGCCGAATTTCAGAAACTGTGGTACTGTGGTAGATATGGTGGTTGTAAATGGCCGACCAAGTATATTTTCGTATTTCGACTGTCTCCGCATATGTCACTTTTCTGCCACAACTACATAGCATAGAGCATTGCTGTTTGTGTTTGGTAGTAGAATCGTATCTCATGTAGTGCACTATGGTTGTTAGATGTCGGTAGCTATGGGGGTGTGGGAGAAATGGGGGTTGAAAGTGGTCAACCTGTGGCAATTTCATACTTCTGCCAAAGACAAAAGTGTCATGGTGTATCACTTTTCAGCGAAAACTATAGATCACAGATAACTGGCGTTTGTGTGTAGTAGTAGCACAGAGTCACCTTTCGATCACAACAGCGGCCGAATTTCAGAAACTGTGGTACTGTGGTAGATATGGTGGTTGTAAGTGGCCGACCAAGGATATTTTCGCATTTCGAATGTCTCCGCATATGTCACTTTTCTGCCACAACTACATAGCATAGAGCATTGGTGTTTGTGTTTGGTAGTAGAATCGTATCTCATGTAGTGCACTATGGTTGTTAGATGTCGGTAGCTATGGGGGTGTGGGAGAAATGGGGGTTGAAAGTGGTCAACCTGTGGCAATTTCATACTTCTGCCAAAGACAAAAGTGTCATGGTGTATCACTTTTCAGCGAAAACTATAGATCACAGATAACTGGCGTTTGTGTGTAGTAGTAGCACAGAGTCACCTTTCGATCACAACAGCGGCCGAATTTCAGAAACTGTAGTACTGTGGTAGATATGGTGGTTGTAAATGGCCGACCAAGTATATTTTCGTATTTCGACTGTCTCCGCATATGTCACTTTTCTGCCACAACTACATAGCATAGAGCATTGGTGTTTGTGTTTGGTAGTAGAATCGTATCTCATGTAGTGCACTATGGTTGTTAGATGTCGGTAGCTATGGGGGTGTGGGAGAAATGGGGGTTGAAAGTGGTCGACTTGTGGCAATTTCATACTTCTGCCAAAGACAAAAGTGTCATGGTGTATCACTTTTCAGCGAAAACTACACATCACAGATAACTGGCGTCTGTGTGTAGTAGTAGCACAGAGTCACCTTTCGATCACAACAGCGGCCGAATTTCAGAAACTGTGGTAGATATGGTGGTTGTAAGTGGCCGACCATGGATATTTTCGCATTTCGAATGTCTCCGCATATGTCACTTTTCTTCCACAACTACATAGCATAGAGCATTGGTGTTTGTGTTTGGTAGTAGAATCGTATCTCATGTAGTGCACTATGGTTGTTAGATGTCGGTAGCTATGGGGGTGTGGGAGAAATGGGGGTTGAAAGTGGTCGACTTGTGGCAATTTCATACTTCTGCCAAAGACAAAAGTGTCATGGTGTATCACTTTTCAGCGAAAACTACACATCACAGATAACTGGCGATTGTGTGTAGTATTAGCACAGAGTCACCTTTCGATCACAACAGCGGCCGAATTTCAGAAACTGTGGTACTGTGGTAGATATGGTGGTTGTAAGTGGCCGACCAAGGATATTTTCGTATTTCGACGAAAGGCATGTGTCTCCGCAGATTTCACTTTTCTACCACGACTACTTAGCATACAGCATTGGTGTTTATGTGTGGTAGTAGAATCGTATCTGTTTTCGTGCACTATGGTTGTTAGATGTCTGTAGCTATGGGGGTGTGGAAGATATGGGGAATGAAAATGGTCGACCTGCGGCAATTTCATATTTCTGCCAAAGACGCATGTGTCACGGTGTATCACTTTTAAGTGAAAACTATCAATCGCAAATCACTGGCGTTTGTGTGGGGTAGTAACACAGAGTCTCCCATCGATCACAACGTTGGCCGAAATTCGGTAACTGTGGGAGTGTGTGAGATATGGTGTTTGAAATTGGTCGATCATGAATATTTTCGTGTTTCATCCAAAGACTTGTGTGTATCCGTAAATTTTACCTTGCTGCCGGAACTACATAGCGCAGAAGACTGGTACTTGTTTGTGGTAATACAGTAGTATCGAGTCTCCCATCGTGCACTAGGGTGGTTAGATGTCTAAGCTGTCAATATGAATTCTTTACAATCACGAACGAAGTCGTGGGTACCAGCTAGTAAATAAATAATAAGTAAATAAATACTTATAACACAAAGCTGAAAGAGCAGTTACCGTACTAGCCTGGAATTACAGACAACCGTGTTTAATTCAGGGCCCAGTCCTGCAAATTTACTTTACAAATTCAAATCCGAATTCCTTGCCGTTCCTTCCGCAATATTTTCCCGGTTCCACTGACCTCGATGGAACGTAGAACTGGAAAAAAATTCTTTCATCACGAAAATCGTATAAAGCTGCAGTGCGGGAACCAATCGTAATTTGTATAGCGTTATACATGTCGAGAATAAAATTCTATGTGACTTCGCCGCGAGAGGTATTTATCGAAAATTTTATTCTCATAATCTAGAAATAGCACTGGCTGAATGCAATAAGTTTTCAGTGATGTTCACAATCAACAGTGGAGTAATAAAATCAAATTTTTTTGTCTGCGAATGCATTGGGCAGAAACATTTTGTTCTGTTTAATATTGACATTCGACACCAAATCACAAGGTCAGAACATGTTATGTTTTGTAGTTATGTTAAGGTAAAATTTTTACTGTTAATACATATTAAAATTTTAACATAACCCTCGTAGTGTACAACTGGTCAATGTGCTGCCGAGAAGTATTGATAACGCTTGTTTATCTTACTTTTCAAGCAGAAATATTTTTCCTTAAAGACAAATGAATAGTTAAAATGTACATACATCGTTAGGTTTCAATATCACCTAAGAATTTTGGCTTCTAAACTTTCATCCTTTATTACAGGACATTTGGGTGTGTAGACATGTTGATCTCCAGAAGCCAATAATTTCTCCACAATTGTTGGTAGATCCTCCAACAGCCTGAAAACCCAATGTTAAAACCTTTCGAAAAAGAATATCACGTGGTTTTTATCTGTTTAACTTCATTGCATCCCCATTCTTTATAAATGTTTGGGAAATCTTTCACGATTGGATTTTAATGCTATATAAAAGAATAAAACGATAGAGGATTATAAACAGCTGCATGGTGATCTGGACAGGATATGTAATTGGGTTGGTAAACATGCGATGAAGATAAATGCAAAGAAGAGTCAGCTTATTAGATACATAAATAAAAAACAAATGGTCAATTATGAATATAAGGTGGGGAAAGAATTGCTTGCTGAAGACTTGAAATGTAAATATCTTGGCATTACATTTGATAACAAGCTTAACTGGGCAGGACACATTGGACAGGTGGTAGGAAAAGGTTTCAAAATTCTGCCCTTGTTGGAGAGAGTAATGAGGGGATGTACGAGAGAAGTAAAGGAATTGGGTTACAAAACTTTGGTCAGACCATTGCTCGAATATGGTAGTGTAGTATGGGACCCTCATTTTGCGTATCAAATACAGGAGTTGGAGAGGGAGCTAAAAAGAGCTGCTAGATTTGTTTCTGGAAATAATCGCAGAATGTAATTAGTGACGGATATGATAAAGGAGCTGGAATGGGATTCATTTCGAGACAGGAGGAGGATGAGGAGGGTAATGGGAGTGTACAGGGCGTATACTGGCGATGAGGCATGGAAAGATATTGCAATAGGTATGAAAAGTAGTGCATGGAAAGGAAAAGATGATTATGACCACAAGCTGGCACTCGATTTCAGGCAAAAGGGTGTAGGAAGATTCTCTTTTTTAGGTAAGGGTGTCAGGGATTGGAATGAGTTACCAAGAGAAATGATGAATAATTTACCGAAAACTTTGGAAGAATTTAAAGATAAAATTTGTAGAGAGCAAATGTAGGTAGGTACAGGATAGGGGGAAGATGGGTGTGTAGGGAAATGGCCATCGTGGCCACCGGAGCCTGTGCTCCATTACAATTAATTTTTTTAAAAAAATTTGTCATGCTATGGTAATTATTGTTTTCCGTAGAACCAACAACAAGTGAGACCACTAATTCTATTTGTTATTACGTTGGGTGAACATGTTAGTAGTAACAATTCTTAGCTTCTATATATTTTACCACATATATGATACAAAAAACGAAAGATCGCCTGCAGCGGGGTATAACATCAGAATGAGTAATTTAATATCACAAATAAAATTCTGAATAATTATTTCCTTTTTCCTGATAAATGATGAAAGTACTCCTATGATTGTCGAAATTATTTAGTTAACTCTGTATATTCACACAGACAAGGGTTATACGACGTAACTATGTCATGGAAACACAAGCATTATGGAGGATATTTACTGATTTTGAAGAATGCCATAGCTGTAATTAAACGTTGTTACGTTGTTGTTTGTCAGATCCGCACTATTAGATCTGGCCGGAGGGGAACGAACTGACGTCCTCCTGAATAAAAGGTTAAAGCGTTACTTCTTACCCACCACGCTCTATCATTGGAATCAACTGACACAGCAAACAAATCACCTAACCAGGCAGGATATGCTTTTAGCCCTTCTAGAAGTTATCAACAAATTAATTTCTTCTTCCACATGAAAAAGAGGTAACTATTAACTATTTCAGAGTGTTAGTTACTTAGGTAATACTTTTAGTTAAATAAAATGGCAGTAGATATTTTATTAAAAGTTTCATTTTTCCTCTTGTTATTTACAGTAGGCATTCTAGCACACATATCTGAGCAGTGTCTCAACACGTTCCTTCGTGGTTATTCTATTAATTTTTCTTGGCCAATTAGGAAGGGAAGAAATGCCGTGTGGTGTTAGATATCAGTATACACGTTTCGAGAACAAGGCAATACTACATTAAACATTGTGATATCTTTCATTTATGAAATGTTGAAACTGTATTAGTTATTTCAAAAGTTACTAATTTAAGAATGTAAATATGAAAGTGTACGTAGTACGTGGAAAGTTATATGAGAACGCGGGTGCTCATGTGTGCCTGTGTGTCTGAGTGAGTGAGTAGAGAGAGAAAGAGGAAGAGAGAACGATAGCGAATGAGAGAAAGAGAGATAGAGAGAATGAGAGTCAGTCGATGAGCTTACATACGATAAGAGGATTTTCGGTGAGTTCCATTATTAAATGCTCCTTTTATAGTAATTCTAAATTGATATTACGTTTGCTATCCTGTTACAAAATGTATTACAGTTGAAAAGATATATACTTCCCGTGGATGTTTTCGGTTACAAACATGCCATCAAATAAATTCTATCCGCTAATTATTACTTGTATTGCTCATATAGGCGTGGTAATGTAAGAAAAACTCTTTAAACCAAATATCCGAAAACTGAAGAAACATTCATAAATGTATCTAAGGTTCAATATTGGAGTATACCTCCGAAAAGCAATAAAACAAAAAAACTGAATAACAATGGTATACAACACACAATAGCTTGAAAAGAGGTGTGTGTTATTTCATGTACACACTGAAAGAATATAAAGGGAATTCATCTCCATGAATCAAAAATAAAATTATGATGTTATCACAAAAACAGTTGCCAGAGAAAAATAAACATCTCATTTGTAAATACAAACGGCTATTGATAAAATTTGGTAATGAAAATGATTATTTATTTCTAAAAGGAGGATTTAACTTTTTATTCTCCCAGAAATTATTTTGATCAGTTATTTTTTTCGCCCACAGAGAGTAATACTTTATTCATTTCTTTCGTAGGCTCCCACTTGGTTTTTCTTTACGGCCGTGAATTTTACTTTTGTTGCGCTTGTTTTTCGCACAATGCCGCCGACATTTAGTGGGAATGGCGCGCATCAGGAACCACATCACAGAGCCGGCGAGCGCCAAATGTCGGCCCTTTTATCCTCCTCCAAGCAAATGCACGCAACGAGAGATTTCTTTTGGATGCTCCTCCGGCTCAGCCGCCACATTCGCATTTCAGTTTTCTGCGGCGCACATCTGAGAGAGGTCCTCACGTGACACGCCCTCTTAAATTCCTTCCCTTTTCCGTTACGGTGCACCGCCCCTGCAAAGCCACCGCAATCCTCTATTCCATCTGTTCCTAATAAAAGTACCAACACTCCCAAAAGACGATTCTAAACGTGCAATATTGGTATCTTTTGAATTGAATTGAAGTGACAGCATCCATGAGCACTTGCTGGAAAAAAAATTCTTTGTTGGCAAAACACAATCTTCATTCCTTGTGAAATAAACTATCGCAAGAGTGTCAGAAGAATGTTTAACACCTGTAGCCTAATGTGAATTCTGTTTTCTATAAGTTTAAATTCTGATTCTCTTACAGAGGAAGAAAAGATTTCGGTTAACAATTTTAAGCTTACAAAAAAATGTGTGTATGTGATGCTTTTGTTTGTTTCCCTGCTTACAGCAGGCATCGAACTTATTTGTTAGGAAATATGTTTAGGGGCGTTTATAGCTACACTAGCTTCTAAGCCCGACTAAAATGACGAGTTGCACGCCGTGTTCTGGCAGTTAATTTCTTTCAGTTTATTATAACAGTGACGTAGAACATAGCGCAAACATCTACATCGAATATAAGTATCTAATTATAGCTAGGAAAATAAATACCTAAGTAGTCTTTCAAAAATAATGTACTGAACGCATTGTTCTGAAGGTTCATTTCATCGCAGTTGCCTAACCAAATACAAATGTTATTAAATAACTCTCATCACCTTAAAACTCATGCCGTGTGGTACATGTTTCTCAGTTTACTGTAACAGCGATATCTCTGGACAGAGAGTATATGAAAACATTCACATTTACTGAATACAAATATACAGGGCGTTCGCCGGGAAACGCTACCCTCCCAGTCTGTTGCCGTCGGCAACTTGCTGGGACAGTGTAGCCAGCACCTCCCGCCACACGGCGCCGTGAATCACCGCACTGTTTAACACCTCCGCTGCCCCAACAGTGTTGTGAATAAACGTTTCTTTGCGGATTGGCTGGTTTGGGGCTTCATACTCTTACTAATCTGTACCGTGTTTGAGTGTGAGTAAAATTATGGTACGTTACAGTTTGCAGCAAAGAATATTTCTCTACGATACATATGTGAAGAAGAAGTCGTTTAAAAAGTGTCGCAGTAAATTTCGTCGCGAATATCCTGGCGCTTTACTGCCAGCTAAATCAACAATTCTGCGTCTGGTTAAAAAAGTAAGAGAAACGGGTTCATTTTTTAACAAAAAGAGACTGTCGGTCAACCGTATTCTCACAGAGGAGAAAATTGACGATATCGCTTTTCGACTAGAACAGTCACCCAAAAAATCTTTAAGTCAGTTAGGGCAGCAGGCAGGCGTATCTAAGACGTCAGCTTGGAAAGTAACAAAGCTAGTTCACTTAAAGCCGTACAAAACAATTGTGGTGCATAAAATTACAGAAATAGACCAGGGGCCTAGGATTAAATTTTGCAACTGGTACCTGCAGGGTGTCCACGATGGCACTGTTGATCCGCAACTGACGTCACATTTAAATGCTTAGCACATACAAGTTTATGAAGCGTAATTATTATGAAATAGTCCGCGGCTGACGGTCGAACAATGCCGGAAGCTGACCGCTCGCTCGCCGGGAGCAGTTTCTTCCTTGTAGCGCTAACAGTGGGTAGCGTTCCCGGCGAACGCTCTGTACAAAAAGAAACTAATAGCTAATTGGTTAATTTAAACATACTTCATTGTTATGGCAATTTATTTCTTCGCGGTTGCTCAACTAAAGAGAATTGTTATTAAATAATGTCCATAACCTCAATTCTGCAGTGACGTCTCTGGCTGTTATGAAGTTCGAGAGCGTTACGTCAGCACTATGGACACGATGACACACTGACTAAGGTAACCTTTGATAGGGATAGACTAGGTTCAAAGCCCGTCAAAAATGGCGGGTTGAACGGAGCAGTCTGGCAAGTAATTTTTTTTTTTTTTTTTTTTTTTTTTTTTTGCAGTTGCATAACTAAATATAATTCTTATAAAATAATGCTCAACACAAATCCGTGTCCCGACTGCATTTTAATCATACTAGAAACTGCGCTAATATTGCCACTTGGAAATAAAAGCATCAATCACACGAGGATGCATATGTTATGCCTCATAATATTAGTTTTAATCGTGGTCCCGGCTACATAGATTACAATCAATGGGAAACTAATTTCGTTCAAATGAAGTAACGATTTCATATCATGACGCTCATGAAAGAATCATAAAATATTTTTAAAACTTGAATAACTCATTCCCTCTTCTGCTCGAAAATGAAAACTTCTATCGCATTCACATTAATACATTTAGTGCATTGCGATATAAATCTGATCCAATATTTCTTAGTTTACTACAACAGCCATCAAATAATAGAACGAAAACATCTACATCTAATGAAAATAAAAACCTTATAATTAATATGTTGATTTACACGAAATAGCTACTCACATTTCTTTCAGTGTTCTGTCAATACATTGTTTTTGCAGTTACTTAATTAAATAGAATTTTAGTTAATTAAAGTTAATAACTTACTATTGATTTTGATTAAAGCCATAGTTTTAAACTGAATTACCCTTGTTATACTGCTGTGCAACACTGGCCTAGTGGGGAAGCGAAGTTTTAAATACTGTAAATACTAACGTTTGGATGAACAGGTATTTTTTACTCAATCATGCCTTAACGGCTCGACGGACTGGTGTCGAATTTCTACAGATTTAGAAAATATTCTGGGTTAGCACACAAGATACTTTTCGCACTGAAAAAATGTAATTCCTTCCGGAATGGAACGAAAATGCAAACGAAACCTGCAAATAAGAGAAAAACGAAGTGAATCAAATATTGTGTTATGCTGGAATGAGAACAAAATTAAGAAATGAAACACAGGAACAAACTATGTACAAAATATCGATTTGATAATTTCTGTAAGAAGAGAAATTAATACAATGCTTGACAGAAAAGTGAAGCATCTAGGAGGGAATAAGGGGAAAAAATGAGACTTCACGGGTTGAGAGTGCATATGATGTTATTTAAGAGATTACAAAATCCAGTAAAGTTTACTCAGAGGATGTCAGTATGAGCCCACTTATCACTACCACCTATCGGCTGGAAGCATGACCTGATTCGGTTTGGAAGGGCATCGTGAAGCCATTGTGAAGCAAGATGCCAATAGTTGTTGTAATTATTCCTTGATATCCTCGCACTGAGACGGTGTTACGTCCGTGCTGGTCCCACTCGTGTTCTATCTAGGACAGATCTAGATATCTTGCTGACCACGGAAGTACCTCAACATCATAGAGACACGTGACGAGTAAGGACGAGCGTTGTCCGGTTGAAAAATGGTACCACGATACTGTCGCATGAGAGATAACATGTGAGGACGCAGGATATCCGGGACGTTCTGTTGTGCCTTCGGAGTTCTCTCAATCACTATCAGCCGTGACCTGAACTGATAGCCGATGGTTCCTTGCACCGTGATGCCAGGAGTAACACCGCTGTGCCTCTCTGTAATATTAGAAGATTGGGATCTCTACCCAGGTCGCCACCACAATCGTCGGCGATAGACATCCGAGGCAGTGCAGAACCACGATTCAATGTACTGCTGATTAATGGCGTCGCATTGTGTTCAGCGATGAATGGTGATTAGGAATTGTGCATCGTCACCTCTCCTACTCTACCGGCCAAGTCCTGCTGAAAATATCTTCCACCACCAGTGGCGTGTTAAACGTGTTTCACAAAAAAATTAGCGTAAAAATAGGGCCAAGTCTCCTTGTTGTTTATTGACAAAAAGTGATGAGATCTGGTCCTGACCCGAATGTTAGGGATAAATTATCTTTTGTGTATTTGGAAGATTAATAAGACACTTTTTTTAATCATCGGTCCATAACACCGATAAAAACCATTCTGTATCAGAAAGTAAGTGAATACGCTCTTTGAGGATATACTTCTCATATCTTTTTTCACTATTTTTATCGCTAAACATCCACGAAATTTAGCCCTATTTTTACAAGAACTGTTTTTGTGGGAACTAATTTCATTTTTAAGTTGATTGTTTTTTTTTCTGAGTCGTCACTCAATTGTAACGTTTCCATTTAAAAATTCGTGGGGTAGGAAATATTGCAATACTCAAGAGTTATCAAGATTATGGTGTTCGGTATCAACAATGCAAACGCTCTTTGCAGAAAGTAGGTGAGCTTCCTGGGAGCACGATGCCGGTTGCCGTAGAATTAACTGCTGTCATAAGTAAACTCCGAGTAACTTTTAAACTAAACAAAGGACAGTTAGCTAAGCTTGATGATGCACAACGGATGGATAGCGGAAATTAGAGGCAACCGTCGTCTAAATTTGCTACGTAACGTTTTACATTTTGGGTTGTAATTGAATAAACACATGGAAAATCATTAATATTGGACTTTTCTTATGATTTGGGCGTGAAACCATATATGTGAACTACATTATCACTGGAAGTACAGTGGAATTATGGTGTCAGGGTGTACTATTCAGTAAAAAAATTGAATTTCATTAATTTCCAAGGAAGTAGAGGAACGAAATAGAATTTAACCCATTAATCAAGCTCCACTAAAAATCTTTGGCAGATAAAGATATTTGGGTAGAATGAAATTTTATGTTTTGCGATGGATAATGGGTAAATATAAGGAAATTCAGAAATTTGAGAATTTTCTAATGATTTAACGTAAAAAGTTATATTTGTGTCAAAAATTTCAGCTTTTAACGACTACGCGAAGTAAATTAGAGTCTGAATGGCTGAATAAGAGTTAACTGTTGAGCGTAAAAGAAATTTGAGAAATTTAGCGTCATCAAAATGGAAGATATTAAGGTACAAACGTTACCAGAATCATTTCGATAATAGGGTAGAAAAGTGGAATCAACAGTTTAGCATCATCTGCAAATTTTAAGTACGGGGTTTTCACTCCACAAAAAAAAAAAAAAAAAAAAAAAAAAAAAAAAAAAAAAAAAAAATAGAAAAAAGAAACTCTTTCTGCCTAAATCTTTTTGCACCTAGTTACAAACTGCAGAGGCGTTAGTACCATTAATTACCGAGCGTGGTGGTTGAGCGGTTAACGATCTCGCATCCAGGAGGACGCTGGTTCTAATCCCTGTCCGTGAATCCAGATTTGAGTTTTCCATGGTTTCCCCAAATCACTCCAGGCGAATGCCGGGATGCTACATTCAAAAAGCTAAGGCCGAATTCCTTCCCGTTCTTTTCCACAATCATATCACAGCTCTAATGACCTCGAAGTCGACGAGGCGTAAAGCCATAAGTAAAAAAATAATAAAAATACGACTCTACCTTCTTTACCTTGAGTGCTTCAACATCAGATTTTAGAAACCAATTTTATCGCTCCCGGCGTTCGACCCCCTTCCGCACTCGTTTGTTGGTTTTCTGTGAGGACTGGAGGCGTTTGGCGGAGGTGACGCAGGCCTTCGCCTTGTCGGCTGGGCGCTATTAATCACCCGGGCCCGCGTCTCCGTGCAGGTGGGTAGGCAATCAATCGGCCGCCGGCGCCTTCGCTGCAGTCCACATGCCGCATGATTGATCGCCACGCCGAAAAAAGAGACCGCCGCTAATTGTGCAGCCACCGCGGCGGAGCCTAACGTGACGGCTCGGCGGGTCGCAGAGGAAACAACTAACAGCTATTTAGACAGCGACAAGTGTTACTAATAGCTTCCAAAGTAGAAGCTGCAATACATTGTAATCATACATCTTTTTCTGCTACTGAATAACAGTGGGGACGAAAAAAACAAATGCTTCAAAGTCAGCGGGTGATCTAGTATTTTAGGTGTAAAATATTTTCGGATTCGTTGTTCAGTCAGTCACTTTGTGTCCTTTAGCACTACAACTGAAATCGCACTGGTAATAAGAAGCACTATCTCTCAGGGACTACAGACTAAAAAACTGGAAATAAATCCTTAGGATATTGTTGGTGAAATAAGAAAGCTAAAAAGATAATTAAGAGGCTCGTGTGGATAATATCACTACAGATGTATTAAAACTAGTGGGATATAACATTTTACCTTTTCTAGAAATATTATTCAGATTGTGTTTGTGGACTTTCTGCTTACTAGTGGACTGGAAAACTGTAATCGTAGGTTTTCCCGGCGAATCTGATGCGACTGGAAAAGTGCTGTAGTAGTACCGGTCCATAATGGAGATGAGACAAATACAGTTGAAAATTACAGGTCAATTAATCTGGACATCAGTGGCGGGAAAGTTGATGCAGAGATTGGTGTGCAAACAAATCAGGAATGTCTATGAAGAAAGGGACTGGTTTGAAAAGCCGCAACGTGGATTGAGGAAATGACGCACATGAGAATCTCAGTTAGTGGGCTACAAGGAAGCTATTTCAGATGAAATGGACAAAGGAGACCAGCTTGACAGTGTAGGACTGAATCTATACGAAGAATTTGACAGAGTGAGTCATAAAATGGTGTTAGATAAGGTACAAACCATTGGAGTGGATGAAAAAGTGACTTCCTGGGTCGAGGAAATCTTAAAACGTAGAAAGCAAAGAGTTAGGGTGGCAAATGCAGTATCAAAAGAGGTAAAAGTTAATGAGGAGTGCCTCATGGTAGTGTATTTGGACCACTGCTATCATTATCCTATTGAAAGATTGTATTGATGGACTGAAGTCAGAAGATAGACTGTTTGCTATAACATAATAATGTACAAAAGTATTAAAACAGGAGAGAACCGTGAACATCTACAAGAGGATTTGAACAGAGTATCAAGATGGTTAGTTAAACATGAAATGAAAATAAATGCCTTATTAGGTACACTGGTAAAACAGTAAAGATTTTCTATGATTATATGGTAGGGAAGGAATTGCTTATGAAGATCTTAAGTGTAAATACCTTGGCATATCGTTTCATAGTAAATACAATTGGGCAGGAAAATTTGAGCAGGTGTTGAAAGAGGTTTCAAAATACTTCATTTATGGGAGAAGGTGATGAGGGAATGTACCAGGGGAGGAGGGAATTGGGTTACAATATATTGGCCATATTACTGCTTGAATATGGTGGACTGTTGTGGGAACCACATTATGGCCATCAAATTCATGAGTTGGAAGGGGTACAGAGGAGAGCAACGAGACTGCGGAAATTACCACAGGACGCAATCAGTAACTGATATGATGAAGGAGCTGGATTGGGAGTCGTTAGAAGACAGAAGGCGGAGGAAGGGAGTATTTGGTTTGTTCAAGCTTGTAATCGCGATGATGCATGGAAGTAGACGGATGAGGTGTTCTACATTGAAGGGAAGGGATGACCATGATCATAAGCTGGCACTTGAATTCAGGTGAAAGGGTATGGGAAAAGTTTCTTTTGTAGGTAATGAAGTCAGGGACTGGAATAAAGGATACTTTACGAATCACACTGAAGGTGTTTAAAGTTGTAATTCGTAAGGGGCGTGTGAAGGTGGTGGTGAAGAATCATGACATCGGAAGGTGGGTGTGAAGGATATTGCCACAGGAGAGAGTAAGCTCCTTTGCAATTGAAATTAAAATAATAATAATAATAAAAACATCTTGGTTAGCTCAAAGGTGGAGATTCGAGAGACCCTTCACATGCGTAGGAAATGTTTGGAGACAGCGACCAAACAGAAACTACTTCACAGGTAAGGTACCGAGTAACAATGGAAAAGTGCCAGGAACACGTTGTATCGATAAATTTCTCTCGAATTCACAGGTTTATTCTATGTGTCGTTATTCCTTTCTTGGGCAGCACCAGTTTGTCAGCAATTTTAATGAAGCCCAACCTCAACGAGGATGTGGATTAGTATTTTGCACAGAGCTCGGTGGGTGGTATCGCTTTGCCCTCGCATTCGGGAAAATGTGCTTTTTTTTTTTTTTTTTTTGCTAATGGTTATACCCCTCATCGACATCGAGGTCATTAGAGGCGGGATAGTATTACAAGGAACGGGAAAGAATTCTGCCATGACCTTTTGAAGGCACCATCCCGGGATTCACCTTGAGTGATTTGGGGTAACCATGGAAAACCCAAATCTGGATGCCTGGACGGGGATTCAAACTGGCGTCCTCCCGAATGCGAAGCCAGAGCGTTAACCGCTCACCCATCACGCTCGGTAACGTGGGTTCGAATCCCCATCCGAGCATCCAAATTTATTTTTCCATGGTTTCCACAAATCAATCCAGGCAAATGCAGGGATGCTTCCTTTAAAAATGCCATGGCTGAACTCCTTTCCATTCCTTGTCCACAATCCTTTCACGCCTCTAATGACCTCGACGTTGACGATGCGTAGAGCCATAAGAAAAAGACATAGTATTTTTTTTGCTAGCGAAATATTGAACTGAAGTCCATTGCGAAGAACTGATCACTGTTAATACGTCGCTATAATACGAGGATCCTATTACCCTTAATATTTTAATGTGAAGTGTCGTCCGACATGTTTCAGACGGAATAATTGCGCTATGACCTCTTCCGCACAGCATTCTCGTGTTGACGTTATGCAAGACGCCTTGTGATTATAGTTACCTTTATCTGGCCGGCCTCGGTAGCGTAGGTGCTAGAGTGCGAGTTCTACGTACCCTCGGTCGCTGGTTTGAGTCCGTCAGAGGGCATGGGTGTTTAGGTTAAGTGTCGTGTAGTGTGCGTGTCTTGTGTTGTCCTACAATTGAATGTTCACATAAAATTCGGAAAGATTCATTAACATTGGCGACATAAAAAAATACATTGAGTACTGGCTGAGTGGCTAAAGGCCGACTTAAAAATACAAAGGAGGAAAAGGGGGGGGGGAACCTTCATCTGTCTTCATACCAGTAAACACCGTCTGTAACAATATTGCAGTATCACCAAATAGTGAGATCGCCTAATTTTTGTTCCTAAAACCCAGTTTTGTCACACTTAGGCTTTTTGAAATGAATCTTGAGTTTGAATCGAACTTAAGAGTTCCAACAATGATTAGATTCATAAAGCAGTTTAAATCAGGTCACGCAGTGATGACCCGTGAATCTAATAACTTATTATTTGTCACTGAGAACAGCGCAATTTGATTACTGCGGAAGTGTTGAATGGAGAATGAGATTGCGTTTATACCACGAATAATCCTCCGAAAGCCACAAAGATGAGGCGAACTTTCTTTCAAATGGAGAGGAAGCAGTTCAATGTCATTTTGACATTTTCCATAACAATTAACAAGTGCTGTGGGAAAACCCTGTGCACAGTAGGAATTTACCTACCTGAAGTGGTCAGTCAACTCGGATTTATTATAGACCCAGTGACGATACCCAAAACAAGGTCACGGGTTTAGATAGTCTAGACATAAATACGCTGACAAAAATATAGGAATTACCCACTCTCCAAGAACCTGGCACCTCATCGACCTGGTTAGCATGGTAAGTGAAAAGTGACCAGCCCACAAAATTAAGGGTTGCTCAACGAACACTAAATAATCACTTAATTTTGAAGTAATTAACATAGATTATCGATTACTTCACATCTATAAATCGTCAAGTGATCTGTAGAATTAAGATATCTATACGATTTAAATTAAAGTTAAAGATGAGAAACTTTGTCAGTTCGCCAATAGTGTGGAGTAAATATTTAAAACCTTACAGAGTACCTGAATTTAATGTAGTGAGTATAACGAGAGGGTGCGGTCCTTACCACACTAGAAACGTTTTGGACAGAAGTGGCAACAGACTGGTAAATAGCCTATGTCACATTCACTTGCAACGCAAATGATGGATATCGACTCTGTCAGCGGATATCCACTTTCCAGCCAGTGTTTTCAGCCATTATTTCTCCTAGTACAACAAACTTTTGTTTATCTGCTCTCAGCTTCCATTCTTGCTAATTTGTACTTATAAAAATACGCTTGGATACAGTTTCAATTTTCCTGCAGTATAATTATAATAACACTGAAATTGGGCTTTGTCTGTCTTTTGTGGGTTCATGGAAAGTATGCTTAACAGGTTGTGTTGGAATTTTCATAGTTTGAAGTATTATCGTCTCATTTAAGATATCAGGTATCTTTTACGTCACTCGATACCGGAGCAGGAAATAAAATTTATCTCCAAAGTTTTTACCTTTAACCTGATATAGGCTGAATAATGATGAACCAATTTTTACCAAGTTTCCTTAGGTTGCAAGTATAGTCAGATATATCTATTGTCACAACGTACCTTCATAACGGAACGCGTAATATAAATATTTTCTGAACATCAAATTCTTTTACTTGTAATCTGGAAAAACTTCAAACTACTGAATAGAGTTTGACGGACACTTTCACCTTTGGAAATCTTACGGCCTAGCTTCAGATTTGAGGTGTGAAGCGTCAAATTTGAGGCGTGTGTCAACCTTGACTAGGGTCGGAGAAAAACTTAATATATGATTCATGCAGTAGCAAGGATATGACACGCCATACTAACACCGTCTACCACTTATTTTTATAAGTACTGACCTTTAAACCCAACAGATAACCATAGTATATGAAAGTCAGCTAGTTAAACAAATAAAGAAATTATCTGTTCTCAGAGAATAATTAACATGATACCAATTGTTTATACAGAATTTGTGACTGATCAAGGAGAATTTTTTTTTTTTTTTTTTTTTTTTTTTTTTTTTTTTTTTTTTTTATGGATACCAGCAGGTGCTGCAAATATCAATCTCATCGTAAATAAATGATAATAATTGATAAGTGGAGACAAATTTCTCATGTATAACCGTGTCGTAAACAACGTAATCTGACCAAGTGAAGGATGATCCGAGTTGATCAAATGTAATTTAGTCATTACTTCAAGCATCCATTGATGATGTTAATGTTATTAGTTCAATAAATAATGAACATAATTCTGCTGCTACGATTAATTTATGTCGTTGGACTGTTTAGTGAATTTTCTGGAAATAACAGGAAGCTGAAGTACCGTACTGGAGAATGAACCTATAATCTAAGTATATTGCACAGAAGAGCAATATGATTACAGTTTCTATTTTAATTATACCTAATTTCATTGCTTCTCCAATAGAACTGGTCCACCTGGGTGAAATCACTCAATTAACTTAACTTCACCACGGACGCCGGAAACAATAATAGGGTGCGAGGTATTCAATTCGGAGTTCATTGTTTATCCTCGAACTGAAGCGAGCGATTTGCCATTATTCTAATTCAATGTTAATTCACTTTCTTTCCTACTTGACGAAAAGCTGCACGAAATTTTTTGATATAGTCTTCTGTTTGAGAATTTCCGTTTGATCCTTGAAAGTAATTAAACTCAATTCTCGTCTTTGTAAAATACTAACGACAATATTAAAAGGAGAACAAAACAAAGTGAATCAAGTAAATATGTATTAATACATATATCTCAGCGATGTTACTCTTTTGTCCTCTCCCAGCTGAAAACTGTACATCCGTAACAGATTTCTGTAAATCTTCCCGGACGAAGTTAAGCGCACAGCAGTGAGGCAGAAACCTAATCTCGAAGATGGGAAACTGGTTTAGTGGTCTCTCCTTTCATCTTGCGGCGAATATGTCCGGGTGGGATATTAACCTCTGAGAGATGTTAGCGCATTCCTGCGAGAAACGTGAACTTTCGGCCACTTTGGAATGGCAAGGAGCGGGAATGCTTCTTCTCGGTCGCTGAAAGCCGACGAGAAGAGAATAATTCTGGTAACCAGAACAGAAAGTTATTTGCGAATAGATACAGAACCCCTGCAACCCGAATATATTCGGAGGGGAAGCGAGCGGCGACGCTGGAACAAACTCCTTTATGTGTAGCCGTGACACTCTGATTCTGCGGACTTTTTCCAGTGTTTTTAAGTGGTGGCGCATATCTGCGACTTTTTAACCCGGCGGATGCTGCAGAGTTAATGAGGACGCGTAAGCGGCTAAAATTCAGTCCCCGACGGAAACTTATTGCTGCGAGGGCCCTCACTGCCTCAAGACTTCATTAACGGGCTCTTCGACCTGCAGGGGACCACGCCAAGCCGTCTCCAGCCTACCATAAAGTCAAAGCCAATTTCTTACTCTTTGTCTCTCTGATCCACAAAAGCGCTTGTTTTGTGAAAGCGTATCTTAAAATCCCTCAAATCTATATTAAGGTATCGTCAGCAGTGCAAGTAAAGTAGAGCAATAAATATGTGAAGGATTTTGTTCACATTTTAATTCTGCTATTACTCTTTTACCATCAAGCTTTTGTAAATTTAAAAGAATACAGAGTATAGAATGATAGCTAACTCTGCTTGACTTTTGCGGGATAAGTTGGAAAACTGTGTGATTAAAAAGGTTTCCAGAGAAGGCCATTCTATCTACAAACAAATACAACTACAATGTAAGCCACCAAAGATATCACAACGTCACAGTGGCAATTCATATACAGATTTATTTTGAAGGAGCTCATGGATGATTAGAACACGTACCAAAAACAAAAAGTATGAATGAAGCAACAGAGGCCCGCCAGCACATATGGTATAAGGCTTGGTATCATAAATATGTCAGAGGGATGACAAACAAGAAAAGTATCGTAATAGAAACTAATGGAAATATGGAATACCTAGAGAAGAATGTACTGTGCAAAGCAAGACAATAGCGATACATCCCGGAGATGATTAAATAAAAAATTTGAAAAAGTAAGACATATATGATATCGCAGATGCGAGACGCGGACACATGGGCTGCAGAAAATTCTATTTCTTATTTTCTAAGAGATTACTGCATTAAATCTATTAAGCGTTGATGCGGTTATCCTACGTCAAGCAGTAGTTTTTTTTTAACGTTTTTGTCAGTATTTCAAATAAGACACCGTTTTGAAATTGCTTTTACTGGATGTTTGTCGTATACATTAACAAGTAACTTTCGGCAGATTCACCTGCTAAGTAAATAAGAGACGCGCAATGGTAGATGTTTGGATTTCCAAACAAGAATTTTATTGGAGGTTTTGGTTATGTTGAAATGCATTCTGGACCGGAATTGTTCATAACACATATCACTTATTCATTCCCTTCCAAAGGAAAACATTATCCCTGTTTTTTCTTCTGAGATCAAGTACTACTAGCTGATTGTACCCTGCTACTTACTGCTGCTAATTTTTTTACTAATATCATTTTCAAAATATAAAGCCTTACATTTATCAGTTGTGAAAGAAAAACCACAATTTTGTGAAGCGATGACCACCATCTGTGTGTAAACCGAGTAAATTTTTCGCTCAAGTCTTTTCAATTGATCTTTTCTGCAACTGTATAACTATGAGGTGGACCACACAGCTGGACGTATATGTTTTGTCTACACTGTATTCAGCATTTGAAACTGTAACAAATTTCGTACTCACAATTTTCACTTTCACCTGATCGGATACTTTACACTAACAGTTTTTGGCTGTATACTGCTGTCAGAATTTGAATCTACGCGTATATAGACTTGCACTCATAAAGTATAAATAGCAAAATCTCAAGGATAATATTTACAGAATTCAAAGAGGAAAATAAAAAATCCGTTATTTACAACAACCAAAGTTTAATAGCATGAAATTTTTAAAAACTAATTTTGTTATGTGATAAATACAAGCACAGACAAAAGTTGCATAATATTTTTACATATTTTTTCATTTTTGGAATGTTTATCGTTGAGAGAGTGCACAATTTCTGGTCAGGATTTTATTCGAAATCTTTGACGGATATGTTGTAAGTTTAATCATCATTTCCTCCTCGGGCACCCTTCACCCAGAGTTTTAAGACTTACCGCAGATTTCGAGTGACACCATTAGCTTTCAAATTGTAAAAGCGCCTCCAAATTTGGTTACATTGTTTTAGCGCGATACCATTAGAAACAACCAATGTAGGGCAACCCTGAAAGATTTTTATATGTAGAGATATTATAAATTACTTTTGTGTCAGTCTCAGAAACTGTAATTAGTGGATTTGCATAATACTTCTCAACAATGTTGGAGTCAGTTAAAACTTCAAGGACTGATAATGTTTTTGATGGTTGCATGAAACATTCTCAGTGTTCCAGGGTATTCGTTAACGAATGATCTGGCGTGCGAACCCAGTGTCGCCACAATGTCGGCAAAGTTTAAAACCTGGTAGCCTCCTTAGTACCAAGTAACAGTCTATAATTTTACTTTATTTTATGGTTGGGTAAAACTTCAGGATATATGTTCTGCGAGGATCTGAATTCCAAAGATTACAATAAGCTGACGAGTCAAACAATATGTCGGGTCTGATTCTTCAAATGTAACCTAATGTTGGTAGCAATAGTAACATTATGTTATAAGTGCGAAGAAACGCATACGTTTGTTAATTGTTGTTTCAAAGCCTCTTGAAATTAGAACTCTAAGCACGTTGGACAGCACGCGGTGAGAAATTGTCCACTTACCATAATGCTTGATAAATAAATACGATTATATAAAATGCCAAAGTAATTACTTTTGAAACAGTCTAATTACTATTGCTTCTTTCTCCCAGAATAATATGCATGCACCGCTATTAAGGACACATAGATACTTGTTTATATCTCTTTCCCTCATCAGAAAAAAGCTTTTGATCAGTCC
This sequence comes from Vandiemenella viatica, assembly GCA_031002005.1. NCBI lineage: Eukaryota > Metazoa > Arthropoda > Insecta > Orthoptera > Morabidae > Vandiemenella > Vandiemenella viatica. The sequence goes on along the minus strand of JARYHS010008075.1, from coordinate 98,467,389 downwards.
AAATACAGTGGTCTATGATACCAGTGAACCATACCAGGAGACACAGATAGATGGTTGACATATATGTTCATCTGCGTGACTCACTACTCTGAATCAAAGTTTGTGCAAGAACCATGCTCATCTTGACGATCTATTATGTTTTATCACCATCAGCGTTTTAAGGCTGTGTGTGGCATTCACAAGTCAGTCTATGTAATGTCTTGTCGGAGTATTTTTAATACGATTATTTTTATGCATTATATGTCTTAAACGTTAATGGGGATGTCTTGATGTTTAAGAATTTCAAACTTTTACATATATGAAGAAAACCACAAAAAATTTCTAGAGCTGAATATTCGTTGTGAAAAACGAGTACGAATGTTATTAAATATTTAAATGTCATTTGTTCAAACAAATAATTTCATAGTGGTTTGGTATAAGTATTTATGATTGTATTTATAAAACATTTAATATTATTTTACAGTGTTTTGCCTGCAAATGAAATCCGTAGCAATTATTAAGAATATTCCCATAAATACATACTCAATATACCCTTCGCACAATATTTATATTGGAAACAATGGCTGGATTCGTTAAAGAAGATAAAATAAAATTTTGTTTTCACCATGAGTTCACTAGTCTACTGTGATAACTTTTGCAACTTTCCTATGATTAGTTAAACATCTCCAGGGATGAGACTACATTACCTACATTGCCGACAGTTAAAGTGTACATATGTATAATGCCTAACACATCTCTGAACTTACCGGGGACGGAACCATCAGTATAGCTGGGTGGGGGTAAGCAGTAAAGGACCATTACCTGCAGTGCCAATAGAAAAAAACTTTTATTAATTATTGGCTGCAAACAATCCCATAATGTCATGCACTTAGGGAGCATGAGCACATCGCACGAGATTACTTCACTCTCTATTCTGTTCCGGACTTTTGTCGAAGTCGATAAGATTATTCGGTTTTGATTTCTTAAGCAGACCTCTGGTTATGTCCATCGGTCTGAAGTAGAACACTTTGCTTCTAGCCATCAACGTGCAATCGAATGCATGTATAAGCTCTGTTTACCGAAGGTACGTAGTCGGCTCAGTTTATCTGAGCCACGCAGCGCGGAACTTGGGGCGATGTTAGCGGCCCCAGCATCTCCTTCAGATAGCGGACCAAGTGGGGCTATCAGCGTCGCTGGTTGCGTTATGCGGGTCGCATCTGCCGTTTCCAACCGACACCGTGGCGACTCGATAAGGCGGTCACATGGGTAACTCCAACGTTCATGGAAATATCTGAGGTGTTTCGCCGGCCCCAGTGGAGCGGGGCTAGCGAGCTGGCTTTGCGTTGCAGGCTCGCCGGTTCGAGTCCGGCCAATGGCATGGGTAGTTCAATTAAGTGTAATGTCCGTCCTGTGTTGTCTTATCACTTGTTATCATCATTAATAGAATGAGAAGATTCTATATACACACGTGAGTAATTGAAGAAACATAGTTGCCGGCTCAATAGCTACAAGGCCGAATGCTACTTAAAAAAAAATAAAAAAAAATACATATGTTTCCTTCCAAAATATCAAAATGCACATCTGAGATAGAATTTATCACATTGATGTGACTTTAGTAGGAACAAATATACATAATTGATTTAATAGCAACTAATTTCACAAAGTATCAAATGATTAATTGAAATTCTCATGCCAATATTAGTTATAATAAAGTAATGTTAAAAGATTTTCATATTTCAATTACGTTTTCAACTCATATCGTAAGTCCTTCTTCTTTTTTCCATTCAAGGACTAGGCCTGCTCACCTGTTCCGGTTTCAGGGACTATTCACATCTCTTTCTTGGTTTATTTATGCTTCTTCTACCTTTAGGTCCACATTGATTTACTATTTTTGGTAATCCATTCCATACAGGTGGTATTTCCAGTTATACCTATGTTCCTCTTTCTTGTCATTCCTACTATATATTTTCAACTCCTCTCTAATTGTATCTTTTCTTATTAGATCTAGACTTGCGCATCACTTTACAGATCTTAGGAACTTCATCTCCGCTGCCTGTATGCGGCTTTTTTTCTTCTCATCATCATCCAACACTCATAGAGAAGCATAGGACAGCCTTCACATTACGAGCAGATTTTCATCTTTGTTTTTCTGCGCGTCCTATTTCCTTAGGTTTCAGCTATGGTTTCACACGTCATCTGATAATTGTTCACCTTATTATCAACACCTTCGCTTACATTACATGTAATGTCACAACCAAGGTAGTTATAGTGCAAAACTTTTTCAATCAGATAGCCATTTATAAATATTTTTGCTCTAATGGGGTCTCGAAAACAGAAAGCCATTAAATTGCATCAATAATTTATTAATGACGGTACCTGAAACTTTGTTTACGTGGGATTTTATTGGACGAACCGATTAAGTCACAGATAACACTTCGCCAGCGAGTGAGAAATATGTATCCTAATTTCTCGGAATAGTACTCTCTCACTCAATTCTTGAAATCACGACAAGTAAGTAAAAACGAACAGTAGGTTTTGCGTAAATACCATTCTTCCAAACTGACAGACCATTTAAAAAAAAATACATTGATTTCCTCACTGGGCCTTTAAATATTGCCCTAAACTCATATTTTAAAAAATATATCCTAAATATACAGACTTTCTCCCCGTAACAGTCTTAATGTAAGTATGTATTATAAGACTTTCGCCCCGTTGGCTCCGTGGGCTGCGGCACCTTGATGATGTAAAGTGCTGAAAAATATTAGCTGGTTCCAGTCCTGGTGGTAGAAGAAATTTTCACCCTCAGACTTGGCCGGTAAGGTAGGAGAGCTGGTAGAACACAATTTCTAATCACCAGATTGTGCACCAAACCACTTCGCAGTGCGTATTGAATGACGGCATAGGACAGTGCTGATGCTGATTCGCAAGATGTCTTTCGGAATAACGGCCTGAATTGTCAGGGGCAGGGTTTCACCTTCTCCGTTCTTTCATCTCTCATGCACGACACTACACTGGACACGCAAACTATCGCAGTCATCCACACTCACAGCAACACTTGCGACCTCTATCACACTGGAAAGGCGACTGGAAACCAGACCACTTCAGTTTTCCAGAAGTTTCCATGGAAATGTGAACATGCTTTCTGATAAATGCATACGCCCGGACTCGCGGAAGTCGTACATCGAAGAAGCAGATAATTAATGGTATATTAGCCGATCAATCTTTCGTTTACTTACTATTGAAAGAGTGTCTGACATTATTATCGAATGATAACCTTTTATCAACACAACTGATACGTTTCTCCTGGAATTATAGCGTGCACAAGATCCGTATAAGTGAAATTGAGTATCAGAAAAAAATGTTCATAGAAAGTCTCAGTTATCTACATTTGAAATCATTTCATGTATTTTTAAAAATATATATCTCTGCGCTTAGCATCATTAACTGACGTTAACTGTTGGTCGTTGGTATGTGTAAGCCGGAAATGCCTGTAGAAACGAAGAGGTTGGAAACTTCCTTACCCTCACCAGTTCACAGGAGCTGCTGTTGTTTTGCGTTCTCGGTTTGATCAAACGGAGTAGTGGGAGTCATTATGGTGCACTTAGCAGCTACCACATCCAATAGACTCACCGTTGTGAGGTCAGACAACGGAACTATTGTAAAATTTTTGAATTTCTCATGTGATAGAACGCCCAGCGCAACATATCTCCCTTCAGCATTCTGTTCAAGAACATTCGACGGGAACTGAGAAATTAAAACCGTATAACGAACATTGAAAATAAGTATCATTCGACAACGTTAATCCAATAAAGCTTCATACTAGGCTATATATGAGCACTATTGAGGTCATGTTTCCGTGGAAAAATAAAGAAAAATCTACTTCCTTGGCCTAGTGAAATGAGTAAAATTTTACTGCAGTATCAGTGCTATCAGTGCGATGCTGGTATAAAATGTCTTAAACTAATGTTCCATATATTAACTGCTGTACAAAATCTAGATGATCCACCATACGTGTTATAATTTTTTGTGGTCTTTTTACAACCGAGGATGTAGATTTTATCCAAACATAACAAAGGCCAATGGTTAATTCTATACCAGTTTCAATTAAAAAAAGGTGGGTGGACTCTAAAAAGTCACCACTTCCAGTCTTATCTACATATAAACTACCATTGGCTGTTACGTTAAAATCTTAATAAGCGTTACTATGACGAACCGAATAAAAAAATATGTTGTCATAGTCATCCAAGCTTACTCTAGCATTTCTAGGACGTGCTAAATAAATGACGAAATACAAAAACTGGCTAAACTGTTTCTTTCTTATGGTTTTACGCATCGTCAACGTTTAGGTCAGTAGATGCAGGAAAGAAATGGTGGCAAGGAACGGGAAGGAATTCGGCCACGGCCTTTTGTAACAACTACGCCAGCATTCGCCATGAGCGATTTGGGGAAGCCATCAGAAATCCAAATGTGGTTGTTCTGACGAGGATTCGAACCCACGTCTTCTCGAGGCCAGAACGTTACCGCCCACCCACCACGCTCCGACGCGTCGGTCTAAATTGGTGCAGGATATACAAGTCAGCAACCACTTTGATACTCGTACTGGTATGCCACAGTCTGTTTCGCGAGATTGATTGCTCTAACAGTAGTGAACGCCGTAATGTAAGTAACCCTTTATCCACTACCTGTTAGACGACTCACCGATGCGGGCCGTACGTTTGGAATTAAGTCTGCGTCAGCATTGTTCAGTTATTTTCATCCAACTCTCTTTGTTCATTTGACAGACATCAAATTTCAATCTTTCAATATTCCTTCATATGATTTATTCAGAAAAATTATACATTTGCTTTTTCACTTGAAACATACCAATATTTTTGCACAACTTCGAAGTGTGACTGCTGCATTTGAAACTACCACAGACGACTTCTATTCAACGAAATATTAATCTGCCAGTTTGATGATCTGTTTTGTTGTAAAATTCCACCGTTCTTTCTAATAAATGAATTTGGAGAAATCCGTACCTTTTTCCGATGACAGGGAATTTTTGTCGCTCATCGTCCAGCACACGATATTATTCTTAGTAAAGAATGTTAGTGAAGAATTTGCGGTGCACAGCATCCAAATAAAGAAAGGAGAGCTATTTGTTACTACTCTTTGCTAATCACCTCTAGTATTAGTACTGGAACGAATATTGTGATTGATTCTTGTCTCGTGGTCAGTGTTTAGTATTCAGTTTGTCATCTCGTAACATGAGGTGATACTATAGAAATTTATCTATAAGGTATTGTGCTGCTTGTCAATAGATAGTTCCATTGTCCTTAGAAACAAAGCATTGATCAGCGTCCATTGTAAAGCACCGATAATGCACCGCGTAGCTTTATAACTACACCTTACACCATTATCAGCAGTAATTTGAAACTTTTTAACGTAACCAAGGTCTAATATATTCCTGCCACTTGACGATCAGTGTTAGGTCAGTCGGCAAGAGGATTCTAGGACGATATACTTACATCAGACATAACTTTTGTTTTGTATACACTATATTTTAGGTTCTTATATTTTTAATAATCTTAAATGAACGTAAGATTGTTTTAAGTAAATATCATAATATCTATAAAGTATTACGATATTAACTTTACACATCATATGAATAAGGCATTAATTTTTATCAGCACAAGTTTTTAATATGAATTGGTCTGATTGATACTGAATAATGTGAATAAATTATTACTGCAGTATCATTTTTATCTGGCAAGTAAACACATGTGTTTTTCTCTTTCTTCCTTTTCTTCGCTTTCTACAGTTTTCGTGGTATTCAGTTTATTACGATTTTGATACAAGTAATTATTCTAAAGCTTTTTATGTTAAATGAATTTTTGAGTCCCACATTAGGATCTCGGATTTCCTTTCAGGCTCAAGTTTTGAAACAGAGTTAACAAAAGTTTTCAGATTAACGAAAATTTGAATCTGCACAGTTAGAGATCATTCAAGTGATGAGGAAAATGGCCGTTATAAGTGAACATACCTCAGGAGGAATAAGATTTTTGTCAAATGAAACTGCAAATCATGGTCAGCAAATTTCACTACTGTCTACTGTGTACGTATACTGAGTTTTATGACGCATGAAACTATTTCATTAACGTTGCCATAAAAATTCCCCCGTGATGTTTTGTTTATTAAATATCAATAATGTGTTATTGTCATAGTACCACTTGAATCTCCTAGTAATTTTACGGTGAAAAATGAAAATAAGTTACAATGTTTATATAAATTGATTAAATTACAAATGAGGAAATGGACTGCAGCATCAAATTGTCAGATATAAATAAACTGTACTCCTGTAATGAACCTGATGTTGACGTAAATAACGACAATACTGCGATTTTATTACCCATTAACTTTTTGGATTCCGGATTCATTTGTCTGTAATATGTCGAAATTTAAATATAACTATGAAAATACCAGGAAGTTCGTTTTATGTAAATCACAATATCAGTTGTTTTTGTTAAATTTATGTGGATCACCAATTACGGCAGTTCATGGCATTTATAACTCTCTAGATTTATCTAAATAATAAATACTTAAATGGGCATATGTTAAGAAATAATGTCAACATAATTGAGCCGTAATTTGGTATTTTTTTTTGTATAAAACTATGAAGATCATTGATGTGCGTTCATGCCGCAGAATAGGCTCTGGTGTAGTAACACAGTTTAGATCTAGTATCGGCTTCAAGAGACACTTTAGCTGGAACCATCTTCTCATTTTGAGGTCGTAGTGGCATCCTCACCCGGTCGGAATGACATTTGAAGAAACAGTATTTCCGAAATTTATAAATTACTACGTTGTCAATGTTTTCTCTTTAATTTTACAATGCCACATGAAAAGATTTACAGATGTTAGTTTGAATACAATAAATGGTGACGGGTGGGCAGAGCGGGGTGGAGTAAAGATAGTTTGGCCATCTGTCAGTGTTATAATGATTCCAGGATTCGAATTGATGCCGTTAGTGGTTTAGAAAGTCCTCTATGGTGGCTTCGTAACGTATGTAGCGAAAGGGATGGCTTAAATTTTGAGTAATATTAATCAAATAATGAAAGATGTAGAGACTTTTATCCTACAGTAATGAGTACGGGCCGTGGAAAAACTTCGCCGAGAGCGTCGTGAAAATTGGTCAGTTGACAGCCATCCAGGATGTACTTCAAACTATTCCTGCCTGAAAGCTGTTTAAGGAAGAGGTTTACTATTGCTATGTTTTAAGATTGGAAGTTCTTGTGAAGTTCTTTTGAAAGTTTAAAGTCCCACCTCTAAATATTTATAAAAATGAATGTGCATACGTTATTTTAATAAATCCACAATTTTTATCCGATCTCTATGAATCTATGCACACGTTTACTTTAAAAGAAGGGAAAAGTACAGTTTGCAATTCGTTTAGAAAAACCAACTTCTTCTTCTATACCATCGCCCTTAAGGAAAATTTACACGTGAATCCTTTCAGTTGTTTTCAAATATCTCTAAATCCGTATGGAAATTGGCCAAAGTGGACGATGATATTCTGAAAGCCCATAAAATTTACTGTTTATTGGCATTGCATCGGTCTGGTCTGGCAACTAGTGACTGCGAAATTCGAACTTGAATTTTAAAAATTGTTTTAAAGTTGGCGTTGCAACGGACAAACCCATAGTTTTATCCGAGTCTGATAAAACCTAAAACGATAGAAACAAATATTGTGTACATTTACATAACAAAAACCAACAGCTTGTCCCTTCAACAAAATTGGCAAAATTTTCTTTGTAAAAACCAACAATTTTTGTCGGATTTAGATTAAACTTGGCACATTTATACAATTAAAATTTGGCTTTAAGAAAACCAGTTCCTCTCGCCCTTTACCCCCCTTAAACAAAATCAACACTGAAACTATCCAAGTTTGCAAATATCTCGAAAACGCTAAAGAAATCATCGACCAAATTGGAAAGTAATTTTGTGAAATGCTATATCATTTCCTGTCGAACGGCGTTGGAACAATTCCAATCGAACAATTGATGACTTAGAAATTCGAACATTAATCTTAAAATGTTGTGGTGACACACAAATCTACGGTTTTTATATGAATTAGATCAAATTTTTATCACATATGTAATTTTTTTTTTTTTTTTTTTTTTTTTTTTGTAACAGTTTAACGTCCCTTTTTAACAACGTGGTCTTTAGAGACGGGAAAGGATGGGGGCAAGGAATGGGAAGGAATTCGGCCATGGCCTTTTGAAGGAAGCATCCCGGCATTCGCCTGGAGTGATTTGGGGAAACCATGGAAAACCCAAATCTGGATGCCCGGGCGGGGATTCGAACCGCCGTCCTCCCGAATGCGAGGCCAGAACGCTATCCGTTACACCACCACGCTCGGTACACATATGTAAATGAGAAAATAGAGTTTAAATTTGGTTTAAAACACAGGAAGCTCCTACCCCTAAGAATTTGCAGGTGTAACTTTTCTGATTTTTGCATATATATATATCGGAAATGGTATGGAAATCTGCCAAAGTGGATGGTGATGGGGAATGTTGACGACATTCCGATCAAACGTGATAAACATCTCCGAGTTACCGAGTTGCAAACATGCCACGTGATTTAGAGGTCACGTGTGGTGTGAGCCTGCTGCTGAGTACTCACCGCACTGCCCGACGTGAGCGACGCGCACGCCGCCGCCGCTGACGCACGCCTTCCTGCGCAGCTGACACAGGTTGCGGTAGGTGACGGCGTCGGAGCCGCACACAGGCGCCAGGTCCGACGGGCAGTCGGCGGGGCACGACGACCCTGCAACATAGGGAATATTCACAAAGATTATTTTTTATATATATATATATATAAATGGCTTTTGGCAGCTGAGGCCATACAGCCAGCTCAATGTGTTATATTAAAGCTTCCAGTGAATCAGTTAAATCCAGTGTTTATATAGTCTTCAAAGTGCGGACGCCACAGGACGTACAGGACACACACACAGACACACAGACACACAACACTTAACATCCATGCCCGCGGCCGGATTCGAACCGGCGACCTTCGGCACGTGGAGCTAGCACTCTAGCCCCTACGTTACCGAGGCCGGCCGACACAAAGATTTTGGTACCAGGCAGCTGAATAGTGTCTCTGGTCACATTTCACTAGATCTGCTTCTTTGTAAACCTACAAGCTAATGGGGCCACGTAAACCCAACACTGAGGGTACTATCCTATAAAGTATAAGGCAAAGTTTACCCAGAGAAAAATATGAGTTCACAGACCAGGAAAAATTTCATGCGAGACCGTAATATGTTCAAACAAGTTCTCCATCCCTAGTTAAGAAGCCCCTTCACAGAAGAAACACTCTACAGTGCCGGTCTCGGTAGCGTAGGGGCTAGAGTGCTAGCTCCACGTACAGATGGTCGCCGGTTCGAGTCCAGCCGAGGTAATGGGTGTTTAGGTTAAGTTTGTGTTGTGTATGTCCTCTGTTGTCCTACAAATTGAACGTTTACATAAGAAATTCGGAAAGATTCATTAACATTGAGGATATATGAAGTACATTGAGTGCTGGCTGATTGCATAAAAAAAAAACACGTCTCACCGACATTGCCTATCTAGATATCAAAGCGATTATAAACTAATCATTAAGTATGAAGATACGATTATATTAATATAAAATTTGATACTTTTTTCCAGGAGCTGTCTCTGTAAAATTCCACTCACTTTGCGGGCTTAGCTCTGCGTCAATGTTGTTGCTACAGCCAACGTCTCATAACACAAGCTGGGTTTTACTCAGCACTGTTTCTGACTGATATATCCGTCGCTGACGGCTGGTTACACAGTATCGTCGTTTGCCTGCATACAATACGGGGGTGTAACCAGCCGCTAGCTGCGGACACATCAGCCCAAAATAGTGTTGAGGAAGACATCGGGTTGGCTTTCGAAACGTTGGCAGTAGCAACAAAAATCGACGCAACACTAAATCCGTAAACCAAAATGGAATTTATCAGATATTAAAATACAACTGAATTTCATACAAAAGGAGTAGGCAAATAAAATTATATTTTTATTTCAAAATTTGTCTACGGCAGTATCTCATGAACCGTTGGAAACAGGAGATTTCTGGCATCCCTATTCAGGAAATTATTTAAAGGACGTTGAAATAAACTGAGTTTTAAGAAGTGTTGTAAGCAAATCATTAATTAATGATCATCATCAGTGTTTGGCCTAATGAAGGTTTACATGTGGCTGCTCTCCATGCTCTACAAACATGGAGATTCATATCACATTCTACTAGGTACCTAATCCCGTTACTTGCCACGTACCTACATATTGCAGATATGCTGTGTTACCATTTGTCTGTGAAACGTGTAACTATTTTTCGTGTGTGGTAAGTGTATTTTTGTTTATGAATAGGTAGACTATGAAGTGGATATTGGATACCGCCCCCGCATTCGCCTAGATTAGTTAACAGCCAATGGGATCGATCTGATGAAACAACGTCACGTATTGGTAAAGCCAGGGCTACTTTCAATAAAATGAATAACCTTTTTAAATGTCGTAATTTATCAATTACCACGAAGATGAGACTCCTGCGCTGCTATGTGTTCTCTGTCCTCCTGTAGGGTGTTGAAACGTGGACATAAACAGAAACTATCAGTAAAACGCTAGAAGCTTTTGAAATGTGGCTATTTCGAAGAATGTTGAGAATACCGTGGACAAACCACACCACAAATGCTGAAGTGCTCCGCAAAATGAAAAAAAGACATGTATATACTGACCACCAAAAAACACGAAAGCTTCAGTTCCTTGGCCACATCATGAGGAATAGTAGCCGTTATGAACTACTGCAATCTGTTCTCCAGGGAAAAATACTAGGAAAGAGAAGTGCTGGTAGAAGAGGAACTTCTTGGTTAAAAAATCTAAGAATATGGACTTACAAGACAACTACGGAGTTAATCCAAGCGTCAACCAGCAGAGACGAGACAGCCAAGATGGTTGCCGACATCCGAAACGGATAGGGACAAGAAGAAGAAGTTGTTCCCAAGGGGGCGGTACCATCCACTGATGGCTATTGTTGAGATCATAGGGGCTGTATCTGATTCAAAGCAAATTTAGGTGGAGTGAAGGACCAACCACCGTTCCGGAATTACATCCTGCTTTAAGGCCTACGTCAATGAAGTTTTTAATAGTTTTCCTATGCTAATAAGTAGCAAAAAGAGAATTTAACAGTCATAAATTTGTTAGCTAAGAAAATAAATATAGTTTAGATAGTGTAATGCGGCGATTAATAATTGCTGATGACAAATAAAGCACCAAACATCGAAAAATTAGTATAATTTATACTCCAAGCTCAGCACACCAGTTAAAATTTTTCATAATGTGTATTTGTTAATCAAACTGTGAACAATATACGAATATTCTTCATATCTTTTAATACAGTAATTTTAGAAATATGTCCTTGTTTTTCTGTATATGCACACTTCACCTGAGAGGGGCTACATTGAATCACCGTTTCAAAAAGAAAGCTACGAACCAAGGAAGTTGGTGCACTATGGGTTACTTTTATTTATTACAAGAAGGGGAGTCGTTGTACTATTTTTTCTGAGAAGGTGGCATTGAGTAAATTTCTAAAAGGGGTTTGTAGGCTAAAACATTTGGGAACCTACGGCCTAGCAGGCACACTCGATTTGGATAATTAACAACAGAAATCATACATAGGTGTTGTACGTTAAATGAACTTTTATTCAATTCTGCTATTTTAAGTAACACATTTAAGCATAGAGCATTATAATGCAAGCCCAGGTTGAAAGTTAATGATAAGAAAATCTCTCGCGAATTCTGGCGGATGAAAACAAATTATGGATCAGAGAGAAAGGTTTTTCTTCTGTCGTTTTTATTTGGAAGAATTAGCGAACTTAAAAGTGATGATTAAGTGGTGAGATCTTAATGTTGTTTATGTATACCTGCTCAAAGAAAAACAAAATAACGTAGAAGTTTGCGAGTTTATAAAAATGTGTGCAGTAAAATTAATTGAGTGGAGATAAATAAATGTAAAATCTGAGCTGTAAAAAAATAAAGAAAGTAAAGAAAGAAATGATTAGAATTTACTGATCTGAACTAAATTAAAGCATAATAACAAATTCGAGTCTTGTATAAAGAATTTTTTTTAATGAAGTTTTGCATTATGAGTCTTACGACCCAATACGACAGAGACAAAGATTATACGATCGGCAAACGTTTAATCCAAGATCGTACAATACTAGGAGCCGTTAAATCCAGACTCAAAAGGTCTAAGAAAAATGCTATTGTAAATATACGAATCATGAAATTTCACACACTCCTTTCTCCCCAAGAGAGTACTGCATTATTTAAACTTATTTATCATTTTCGTATATAATAACTGGAAGGTCTATTTGCTTTTAGTTCACTGTAGGATACACCCTTTCCTTGTTATTATTTATGCCCATCGCGATGGCACAGTTGGTTGCGCCACCGTGACGTGTCCTGATTGGGAAAGAAATTTCGTCATCAGGACTTGGTCGGCAGAGAAGGACGTGGTTATGCACAATTCCTAATCACATGATTCTGCACTACAGTCCCGGCTAATCCAACCCCTCCGCAGTGCGTATGGAGTGACGGCATACGACAGTGTTGATGGTGATTGGTCCGTAAGTTTTGTGTCTTTCGGAAGAGTAGGCCGGAAAGAGACGACATCGAATTTCACCCTCTGCCTTCTTTCATCTCCCATCCAGAACTCAAACTATCACAGTCATCTACGAGTACATTTACAACAACTCTTACGAACATTGTCACAGTGGAGAAGGCAACATGAAACTGCACCAGTTCATCCCATGGAGGGATGGACATTCCTCACGGTAAATGCTTACGCCGTGACACGGGGAAGACGTTCATGGAAGAAAAAAGTTGTTTCTATATCATCTATGATTTTTATTGTGCTATTAGATTTTGCAAATCTCTCTTTTATTTGAAAAAAAAATTAAGATTGACTAACTTCGAATTTGTTTGGACTTGTGCTATTTAGTTTACCTGTAAGGGAGGCTTTATCGTTAGGTACAATTCTAGCCAAACTTCATGAAAAGTGTTACAGAATTTAGTGAAGTGTAGGAAGATCCTACCTAGAATTCGCTTTAGTAAATCTTTAGAAAAACACACTCTCATATCATTAAATCAGCACAGTATCAGGAAACCGCAAATACACACAGACTGATCACTCTGCGCTGGACGGGACTACACAACTTCACAAGAAATGTTAGCTGCAACATACAGGATGCAGGGTGCATCAATAACGAACACAAACACTATTGCTGTACGTCTAAAACATAATTTTATCTTTTATGCATAACAAATACCGGAACTGAGCCGAACACGAAAATAGCTGGTGTTCAAACCAGAATAATGTTACTCTAACAACACAACAATCTTCATGAACGATTACTCCCTATAATATGGCCTTAAAATGTCTCATTGTATTTATAAAACGTCGATAGGGTAAACATGTAATGTGTACTCATGTTCATACTGCATAAAACGTGACTCGTAAAAGTTAGAAGCGTTTTTCATGTATACCGTATATTAATACAGCTACAACTTGCAACATTTTTGAGTTTCTAGTTGGCTGAGCGGGTGGCTCCATCTTTGAAGAAGACCGAACCTCTGTTGGAATCTTCCGAAAAAAGGAGGACTGATTGGACGCAGCATAAAATCTCGAAATATTATTAACAAGATAATGATGGCTGCAAAAACAGCAAAAATTTTATATGACATTCTTTGATACCATGTGTAGAACAGGCTGCAGAGACGTAATGTAACCAATACAATCGTTCACTGCTTTCGTGTTGTCAGGGTATCGAATTGATTGTCTTTTTAGTACTTCCAAGCTCTCTCGGTTAAAATACACTAGATACAATCGTAGAAACTATACCTGTAGACTATCGAACAATGCAGCGGTTTAATATTACGTATGGTTATTGTCACTTAATAAATTTTAATTACGCTCTCATATTAATATGATCACCGCCAGCGCATCAAACAGGGGGTTTGTAAATACTATGGATTACACATAATCTCAACTAACAATAATTCAGTTTATTTAACTAGAAAATTAGTCACCTGGTAAATAAGTGTACATGTATGTCACCGGCGACGCATGTTCATAATTACATATAAGTCGCAGGTCGTACACATTTGATTAGCTAATACATTGGAGATACAACAGTGTTCCGTATCTCATAAGCACCAATACGTTACTAAGCCTTCTATCTTCTTCCCCACGGCGTTGTGGTGGTAGTCGTGAATTTAACATTGATATTTTATCAGATGGATGTAGCCAATAAACTTCGTTTGTGCTACGCTACTCGATCCGTTCAATGTTTCCGGCCAGAGTCCCTTCTCAGGTTACTACCGCAAACTCCACCCACCCCTTCCTCCAATACAACCATGTTACTACCCCACCGCTTTCCGATGTTCTATACGTAAACCTACTATTCAAATATTCATTAATTCTACTGTTATCGTTACAACTCACTACTACCGATTAACTCCGAAAAGTTTGTTAAAAAAAAAAAAAGAAGAAGAAAGAAACGGATGTCATAAGAGAGATTTGGAAGGAAATAGGATTATCGACAACTCTTATATGAACACTAAAAGATTCTGACAACGACTGAAAATATTTATTTAAGCAATATCAAAGATTGTGCTTTCAGGTTACACTCCTTGCCACATTGCTGTTATTTCCACACCAATAGTAAAAATACAACAAGAAGCAGTCGATCATTCAAATAAAGAAATCACACTAAAGTTCTTGGAGCAGAACTGAGGATAACATATATGAGTGGGAACTGATTCTAACAACTGGGAGGCGTAGTTACCGTTCCATGTTATTTGCTAAGAAATGAAGGAAAGAAAAAAAACTGATAGTATGAAGGGGTTGGAAGAGAGATGCACATTAGATTATAAGAATATTAAAATTTTAATCATGATATAGAACTGTCTCACTAATTATTATTTTTCACACTAATTTGAGAATGTATGTAACTAAATACCATCAGGGCTCCAATAGGTATCTTGCAAACTGGATAGGTATCATAAAGCACATAATAAAGAACAGTAAAGTGAGCAATAACAGCACGTGATCTGATCCACTATGGTGGTTCAGTGCTCTCAGGGCCACACACTGTATCGAGGAGGTACAGTACGAGGGGCCGACCCACCCGATTGTGGATTTTAGGTGGTTTGCCGCAAAAATCTAGGCAACGATCCCCACTATCCGCCTAACAAACTACACATCTCACATACGAAAATACACTTATCATACAGAAAACAATAAGTTACATTTTCTCAGACAGATGTCACACAGACTTTTCTCTAGTAGGTTATGTACGGCGGGTCTAACGAGGCAGGCTTGAGTTTGGGCAGGACAATGCAATCCTACTGGCGAAAAACAACCTGTCACAATATTGTCATATGAACTTACGACAGATTTAACGTTGTAAATATGCTAAAAATTATGTATTAATGATATTAAAAATTGACAGTAGAAATAATTTTATGTTACCAAAATTTACTTTGAGGCAATAGAAAATCACTAATGTTCGAAAAAGGTCCCATTAGCATCTAGTTTGTGACGTTTTCACATACTACTTCGGTCTTGACCAGCATTAGCTTGTACCACTTATCTACCGATTCATCTGTTAGACAACAATATTATTAAGATTTTAGTTACTTATTTGTATATGAACTTATGAAATGTCTATTGTAACCTGTTAATTTATGCAAAATGTAAATTACCTATATAAACACCTGGTATGTTGTTGAAACTTCTTGACAGGCGTAATATTGCCAGACTAAATAAAGCTTTAAATAAATAAATAATTGCATATTGAAAAGACTTAATAATAAACACGTTCATTAATTTTTTATAACACAATAAAATCATATACTTCGACATTTTGATGTGTAATCTTTCTAAAACCCTGATAAACAAACTGGAACTAATTCAATGATCTGTTAATGTTTACATTATATATTAGAGAATATACTGTAATTCCTCATTAAAACGGAATATAGTCGATATTATTATGCTAGCAAGGCCAATTTCATTTCATCTGGGAGAGACCTGAATGGTGTACGTATAAAGGCTACCTTGCAGGAGGTGCAATAATCGGGACGTTATATCATCAGAGGTTGTGAATTAAGGAAGCCACGCCGGCAATTGTCAAGGCACGGAGCGCCAAAGGCCTAGTTGTGAGGTTCGGGAGGGCGGGGAGGGAGGGGGGCAGTAACCGTTGCCGTAAAACAAACTCGATTATCGGGCCCTTTTGTTGCAGGTGCCCGCCCCGGCCGTTAACCGACTGCAAACAGCGCCTCTGGCGGCAGTCGCAGAGACCACGGGCGCTCTGCGGGACGTCGCGGATATTAGGCGCAAATGAGAACTTACCTGTATCGCGCCTTTCTTGCTGCCTCACATATGCAAATACGACCAGCGAAATGTCGGGTCAAATACCGCAGATAGTGCGGCGCGTAATACTAAAGGAGACCTCTTCACGAGGTTCATTGAAAATAATTGCTGCGCACCTCATATTTCCAATCATTCTGCTGAATTTGGATGACCCAGCTAAGCGCACTCCAAAGAATCCCAAGAAATATTCTCTAACAAGACAGCAGGTATCAACGTGAATGATTAATCAATAAACAAATAACTTAGCCTACAACCCGAAAGTTGGTTGGATCCTCCCGAAGAAGACGTTTAAAGCCATTGTGTCAGAGCTAGGACAGCCAGTTCTTTTCCTCTAGGCACCTACAGTTTAACGTGGAATCCGAACCACGGAACGACCTGTCTTAACTCATATAATCAAATACAACTCTCAAAAATTCCTGCGCCCTTTTGGATTGGAACTGGAAACCGGTGCAGTGAATGTTTGAAAGCAAAGGCCTGATGACTGAGCTACCAGGCTGCTCGATTAAATAACAACTACTCTAAATAGTTAAGGTAAGAAATTTTTTTTTACGAAAGGGTCTCCGACATTCTCTTTTCAAAATTACTGAATTAGATACTCAGGGTGTATTGTCGTTGTTCCAATTTTATAGTGATAAATAATATAAAGCCCTGTTTTGATTTTTAAAAGACACCTGTGAATGGTTTACTACAAATCTGGACACATTTGTAGTTGATGTGAAATTGGAATGTATTTCATTTATATCGGTATGAAGCACAATTACGTAATTAATTCGTATCAAACGTATTTTACTGCTGAAGTCAGGTATAAATACTCATGATTTTCATTATCAATACTAGTAAAAGTGTAAGCTTGATCATTCTGTCCGTAACGCTGACACTAGCTCTGGGCCTTCGTTGCCGAACCAGCATTGGCCAGAGTAATTACTACCAAATCGAGGTTATGCTCGTTACTTAACCACAAATTTGCTTAGCTAAGCAACTGCGACGAAATGATTGCCAGGACACTGAAAGAACAGTAGGTATTTCGTTTAAATGAACATATTGATTTTTAATTGCTTTTTTATTTATATTCGTTCGATTCTGATGCCTTCGCCCTATTTTCTGATCGCTCTTGTACTAAACTAAGAATCATGGGATCAAGTGAATGTATTAATGGGCGAACGATGGAAGCTTCTACTTTAGAGCAGAAATACTCATATCAACATTGATTATTACCGCAGAGGGAAGGAGTTTTTAATTTAAAGTAAGTTAAGTTGCTATCATGCATGCCATGTTGCTGAAATCATTACTTCGTTTGACTGAAACTAGTTCTAAATCGGCATCTATGTTCCCTAGATGACCAATAAAACTAATATTACGTGGTATATTTTCAAGTTTTATTTTTTATTTCCTTTACTTCCATTGACGCCATATTACTGAGGTCATTGTTTCAGCCGCCTGTAAGTAGTTTCAACTATGTAAGCCTTCAAACGTTGTAATGAGGATCTGGAACACGAAAAATAAACATATAAGAATTCGTGAAGATTTTGATTCAAATTTATATCGCGATGCATGATGCCACTAACATTCGATATACTCAATAATTACTTACTTTCCGTGTATCCGGACTGTTTTATATTGCATCTTTTCAGAAACCATCTGCTTGGATTGATTTGTCATTGCCTAAGAATAGGTCTTTTAGGCACACGCAGCCCATGTCTCCGCACTCGAGCAGGTGTCTGACTGGAGCCACTATCACAGTTGTTGACGACCATATATCTACATTTTTCCAGAGTACTCCTGCATCTTGATACTCCTGATCTGAGCGTATCCAAGCCCTTCCATTCTCCTTTTGGTAGATTTCACCCAGAAGCCACTTTTTTTTCAGTCCTGAATATTGAAGGGGTGCGAAGCACCTCGTCCGATAAGGATAGTTTTTTCTTCTGGCTTTCTACAGAGGGCCAAAATTCTTTTAAGAGCGGAGGCGTGGTGCTGCCATGGTTGATTGTATATCGGGTGCGTTGGGTCTATCTCTTATTTGAGCTTCTCCTTCTTATTCTCGGTGGCGCTATTCACACGAGTGCATATATTGTTTGTGTAGGAGTTGGTCTCATGCATCAGGGTACCAATCTCTCTAGAGTAAGTGGAGGATTCCGAATCCGGTGCGCAATATTCTGCGGCTGAAATCAAAGATCCTTCAATGTGGATCTTAAAACGTCATTGTACGTGATAGTTTAACTCCCAAGTATTTTGTATGGCTAGTGTGTTCCATACTATCTTTAGTGCTCCATTGCTTCTCAAATGGAAGGCACAGATCTGACTTTTCCTTGGGTTTGCTCGTAGCATATTGTCATCATAGTAAACTGATAACCCCTCATGGACTTCGGTAAGCTTTCTTTTAATCTGTTCTGCTTTGTACAGTGATAGCCGTGTCATCAGCATAAATGAAGTTTCTTACGCCGGTGTATCTCAACTGGTCGTTTGTTAAAGAGTATTAGGGGCAACGCACTTCCTTAGGGTAGTCAATTCTGGTTTCTCCATCTAATTTTCTTGCCCTGTGCATACACGCAGACCCCTCTATTTTATAGGATCGTTTTAGTGGTTTGTGTAATTAGATTTTTGTAAATGATTATACTTTAGAGCTAAATTTCTGATAATCGAGGGTGTCATAGGCAGTGGTAACATCTATGAAACCGCTCCGGTGATAAGTTTTACCTATTAGCCATCTTCTTTGTGTTGGGGTAAGTCAAAACTTGATGATTGCATGTCTTTCCAGCTCTAAAACCTGCTTGCTCTGGGATGAATACTTACACCAAAAGTAGCTCCTTTCCACTCTAGAATCATTCATTCGAATTAAGTCTTGCACAAGTGGCCGAGAAGTGAGATTGGAAACAGTTCATGTATTAAAGCACGCGTGATTGAAGCTGAACCAGGATGAAAACTGAAACTTTTCGTTACAGGAGGAATTATATTGAGCGTTATCTTATACCAATTCTATTTACTAAAGCAACTGCGAATATATGACTTGCCCTGATCACTCTGCTCAATTCCATTAGTTTTTGCCGGGCTTTGTGAGGCTAGCCTCTCAATAGCAAGGAAAGATTATCAGACAGAAATTACTTTAGTTAGGCGAATATTCGGAACCAGAGTAGAGAAACATTCATTACTATATTTCTTAATATTTAATCTTAAATGGTGCGGAGATATTGAAATATTGATTATGTTATTTTGCATAGCCGTATGATGTTCCTGCCATCCGATAGAA
The DNA here is from genome assembly GCA_031002005.1 of Vandiemenella viatica. Lineage (NCBI taxonomy): Eukaryota > Metazoa > Arthropoda > Insecta > Orthoptera > Morabidae > Vandiemenella > Vandiemenella viatica. Next base: position 98,447,693 of record JARYHS010008075.1, on the reverse strand, counting down.
GTTCTTGCGAATGACAATTCGGATGTTTATTACAAATACTTAAAAAGAGAATTATGGCGAAACTTGTAAATTTATGACTATAATGGTATTGCGACCACACCACAAAATCTGTTTTATAATTCTCTTAACTTTCAAGCACCATCCCTAGAAGGTAATCTTTAGGAGCCGTTTCGCCTCCTGTCTTCGCCATTTTACTACAGGCCTTTAGGATTCACAAGTTTCTCCTCTTCTTCTTATTATTTTCGCCCCTTTTATATTAAACACCTTTCTTCTCCAAGACGTCCTCTGTTTTGAAGAGCCTTTCCTATGTTTAAGGCCGTAATTTTCGAAGTAGCGGCGCAGATTACTTACGCGTTTTTGCGTCACTCCTTTTCAATTCTGTAAGGAAAATTTCTCGTGCGACAGAAATAAGGCGACGCCCTGTTTTAAAATGAATTCTGACAGCTCTTACACGTCTTTTTAATACGCTTGCGTATTCATCAGTCCCGGTTTCATTAAGTAAGAACAACAGACGACGGTAAAATTGGAAAGCCTAACTAGCAATAAAGAGCCTCTCAAAGAAACTTTCTGAGAGATATACTCTTTCAAAGCGGAATTTCTTCTTTTGAGAGTCATCTATTTTGCCTTTTGGGAAATTCAGATAACTATCTGTAATAGTGACTCCGTTGAAAATCTTGTTCGCCTTTTAGGCTTAGAGGGGAAATTAGGTACCTTAGGCTCGATTATGTCCTTTTCTGCGTTATGGTTCTTGGTACTGTTCGTTAAATTTTTCGGTTTCAGTTAGCACTGGCAGTGTTATACAGTTTTAAAAATTAATATATTATGTAAAATTTAATTTTAAATCATATGTGGTTGATAAATATGTAATTGTGTTGAATTCTATGGCCTTAAAAATATTAGAAGAAAAGTAACAGAATGAGGTTATAACTTAACAACTTATTTACCAACGCCAACATACAAAATGATCACGTTTTAATTTTTACTTTTGCTTCCGGAGGCCATTCATACTTTCCTAGTTTCTGACATGAGTGTCAATCATTCTGTTTTCCACGTCTATAAAAAATCTTACGAAGTACACATGAGTGTAAGCAACGACTGTTTGTAGTTCTCTTTATATTTCAACCATGCATATTTATTTGTTCAGTTTCATTTATAAGGATTTTCGCTTCAAAACGTCTATAATTTGAGAGGTTAGTCTATCAGAAGAACGGCTTCATTATAATACATCGTAAATATAATCTTTATATATAAAGATGAATGTATGTATGTTTGTTTGTTCTTCATACAAATCCACAGTTTTTATCCGATCTCGATGAAACTTTGCACACTTATCCTTTGAAACAAGGAGAAAAATACTCTCTACATTTGGTTGAAAAATTATCTGAATAAATAACACATGTTGTCTCATAACTTTGAAATACGGCGATAGACAGACACGTTGGATATGGACGTCTCCGTACCGTGTTTCCGCGTAGTGGACTGGCAGCTCAGTGGTTAAAGCGCTTGCTTGCGTACGTCGTGGTCTCCGGTTCAAATCTCCGTGGAAGCTAATACTTTTTTAAATTGTTTTTCATCGTAAGAGTCAGGCCTGGGCCGAAGGTTATTCGGATTGAATGTTATACTGTAGATATTAGAAAGTTAGGGGTGCAATGCGAGGCAAATTTTAGGTAGTCTTGCAATGTTGTAGGTGTACACTTTTTTGCGTTATAATGATCCCTCAGGTGTTGTTCGCAGTCAGTGTGTGAGTGTGAACCACAGTAATATTATTATAAATACGGAAGTAAGTCTCCGTCTTTTTGTTACGTTTTGACGACTAGATGGCTATATCGTTGTGATAGAATTTTATAAGGAAATCTGTATGAAGGGCACAGGAAATTTTTTCCAGTATGATTAACAGTTGTAGTCACGAAATTTTGATACCTTATCGAATGGTGACAGAAATATGTTGGAAATTGATTCTCTTCAAGAGACAGGTACCAATACCACCATCACTAGTTTCATTTTCATTTTCGGCATCTATTTCTTGAGGAGCGTGAATTGAAAATTCAAGCTCCCTGTAGATGTTTCTGTTGCATGGGATGAGACCTGTTTTTCTGAAGACATTCACAGATGCTTCCATTGTTGCTACTGGGTTGTAGGCTGCCCCAAATAACCTGGCTATTAATAATGGGGTGATAACACGACCTGGGTTACTTGCCAACCATGTTTCTATCTATTGGGCGTAGTAGGTTTTCAAAGGCCCCATAAATCCGACGTCAAGTAGCCATTTTATGCGTTGAGTGAGGTGGCAAACATACAATATGAACATTATTTTCACGTGCTTTATCTAACACGTCGAGATTCTTCGTGTGGGAATAATTCCCATCAAGAATCAAAATGACAGGGTCATTTGAAGATGGCTTTACGTGGCTCACAAAATGATCAAACCACTGAGTAAAAATATGAGTTTTTATCCAACCACTTAAATGACAAGCTGATAAAATTGACCCTGCAGGTGCACCGTCCATCAATTCTTGCTTCATATTCTTCCTTGGGAAGACCATTAGTGGCGGAACATATGTGCCAGCTGCGTTCATACACGTCACAACTGTGATGAGATTTCCTCTCTCTGCCGAAGTCAAGGCAGCAACTTGTCTCTTTCCTTTCATAGCAATAATCTTGCTGTGTTTGTGCTGCACAGACGTCAACCCAGTTTCGTCAACATTGAAGACTCGGTGTGGGTTATGGTTGACTTTAGATAACACAGATTCGTAAATATCAAAAAATTTCCCCACAGTTTCTGGAGTAAAAGCTTTCACTCTTGCTGCTGCAAGACCCTGAGGAGTTCCCACTGATAAAATGGGATGTCTCTTAAGGAAAGCTCGGAGCCATTTCTTCTCTGCTGAAACCTTTTCTGAATTGAAGGGATTCTTCAGCCTATTCCTAACAGCTACCTGGAAGGCCATGCTTCTGATATCCTTAGATTTAAGAGCATAAAATCGCTCTTCCATTGCAAGGCAATATTTCACTAGTTCATCTTCCAGTTGAGATGAAAGAACAGGCCTTCTGCCAAGATTAACCTGTACCAACTCCCTAATAGAATGGTCCAGAAAACATTCCAATTTCTGATCATAAGACTAGTCAAAGTAATCTCTATTTATGGTAATTTAATCAAAATAAATACAATTTCAATATTTTACTACAATATATGATAAAATTTTGTTATCTTATGATAGTATTGTATAAACTACGTATAAAACAAATTGTGAGAGAACGAGTTCCCCCAATATGCGATAGGTATCGTAATATGCGACACTGTCGCATATTTGAATCCCCTTACTATCGCATATTAGGAATCTCGCCATCTTACACAAAGAGTCACGCACATGCTAACAACGTTCGATGGAAAATGAAACTAATTGTCAATAATTATAGGTAATACCGTCACAAATAACATCAATAAAAGAGTACAGTAATATCCACTCGCCTTTTAGCAGAGATAATGTCTTAACACCGATGTCACAAAAACTCCAAACCCTATAAATTTTATAAAAGCCTCTAGGTACTATGTCCGACTCAACAATGGCATCCCACTCACCGTGTCGTCGTCGGACAAGCTAGAGATGTGTTTAAGAAACTTTCCACCAGATTTCAGCACCTACCATGAGCACAGTTGAGGTGTCTCATATTAGGGAACTATCGCATAATAGGCACCTTTCCTCTACTTAATAAACTTGTGATAACCCACATGCGCCATCAGTAAACTCCAAAATAATGTAAAGTAAGATTCATAATTATTGAGCGTTCGGTGTATCTTAGGATACGTAAATCTAATGTTTTTATAATCTTCGTTGAAATTAGTGAAATGTGTTTTGATTTCAATAGTTGAGTTATTATTTGAACTGGAACAAACTCTCATCAGTGCAGTTTAATTGTTCAAGGCATGAGCGACGTATTAAAAGAAAAGGTTGAACTAAGTAAAAAACACTGCTAGATAAATGTTGCGAATGCAACCGAGATCACAACAACTGCAGATTAATTATAAAAATACGATTAAAGGTAATAGAAATAAGGAAGTCCTTTTTCTTACAAAAAAGAAACAGAATAGTATTAGCGAAAACAGTCGTCTTCAAAAAGATAAATGTTTATTCAAGTGTTCGAAATGTGCTGCTATAGGAGGATGCTGATAATTTAACTTAATTTAGTTCCACGGAGCGTGTGCTCTGGTGGCAGTTTGCCTACACACCCATACCCACCTAATTTCGCCCTTTTCAACTTTAAATTCTGTTAGTGTATTTGGTAACTTATTTCTCTTGGTAACTTATTCCAAATCCTGACCCCCTCACCTACAAAAGAAAATCTTCCGAAACCCTTGTGCCTCAAATCGAGTGACGGCTTGTGGTCATGGTCATCTTTTCCCGTCCATGCATCACTCTAATTCTTACACCAATATCATTCCATGCCTCATCACCAATAATACGCCTTGTGAACACCTAGGACTCTCTTCACCTTACTCCTACCTTCCAATGAATCCCATTCCAGCTCCTTTAGATTGTGTTCTGTGGTAATTTCCAGAGACAAATCTAGCAGCCCTTCTTTGAACCCTCTCCAACTAATATATTTAATACCCAAAATGAGGGTCCCAAACGTGGACTGATAAAATGTTAAATGATTTTGTTTTGGAAACTTAAGAAATGAAAGAAATGTTTTGAGAAATCTAGTAGAAGGAAGAGAATGTGTGGTGGTTCAAGATTGGTTAATTTTTTAGACAACGGAACAATGGAAGGATCATGTTTTAGACGACGACGATGGTTAAATATATCATGTAGATAACCGTGTGTGCAATGGGTATACTGAGGTGAACATTGGACGAGCTGGAGAAAGGCATCAAACCAGTTGAGAGACAGAAAACAGAAAAAAATAATTCGGTGACAGTACGCTCTCCTGGCGACCATGAAATCTACGAGACTCATGATACAGCGTATTTAATAGTATCATATAACCGGACCTTGACGCTACACTTTGAGACAACATGGATTCGATAATATCCGGAATGAAATCTACCTTTTGATATTGTAACAAACGATATTCCAGACAAAAAATGAAATCAATGTGCCACTCAGTATCATCATCTTCATCTTTGACTGTTTTCAAAATTCATTCCGAGGGAAGAAAGATGCTGAGTTTCACACTGCTGTTGGCAAGAATTCATTTATTTTTGGAAAATTCTTCAAACAAGTCGTATAAATTCAGTCAGATTATAATATCTATAAAGGTCACACGTCCGGCCGCCCTGGAAAATGCATAACCCGCGTTAACAAAATTCTGCCAGGCCTACCATTCATATTCCCAATAACAGAAAACAGAACCGGACTGAATCGCCTCCATCTCCCTTCTTCTCCCGCTTCCTCCCGTATATCTCTATTCCTTCTGTTTTCTCCCTCTTCTACTTCTATCTCTTTCTGTCTCCCCTTCTAAACTTATCACTGCTATACTTTCAGTCCCGGACAGGAGGAAAAAGCCGTCACCACTGGTAAGTGGAAATGTCATCGCCAATACACTCCACGTAAGGTTCAGGAAAATACCGTCCGGCTCATAAAAGAAAGTTGTTCTAGTGAAAAGTATCCCTTTTATGATTGTTTTCTTGGAAAAACTGCTCGTGAGTCGTTTCTATTACACCATTATGGCATCATATGGCAAAACATCCATTGGTTACTACGTAAAAAATACAACTTGCCTATTGTTTTGTAAAATGAATTACTTTTAATGACATTGCAGATCTTCTAAATATGAATCGCATCATGTCACCACGATCTGAATTTCATTGACAACAATGCACACACTGCATAATTACTGCCTGCAGCAAGAAAGTAAACACGTCGACCCAGCCACTGTAAAAAATATTCCAGGCATCAATATTAATGAGCAGACGAATTTAAATTTATGAATTATCATTAGATTCGCTAACGATGCTTCCAGGTTTGAATTAAGCAGTCGTAATGACTCTGAACGTAAATAGGGAAGGACTATAGAGTGATGGAAGCAAAGTATAAAATACGCTGTGGTATAACTAATTATTGTTCAAACGCAGTTGCCACGAATACTGTCATTGTTTCCGTGATGTGTTCCAGCCTCTCTTTGGAAGGAATATCCAATTTGCTTGGGATATACATAAGTGATTTTTAGCTCAAATAAAAATGAATGGTGTCCAGTAGTTCTAAATCTGATCGTTTGATGTCGTAATCAAGTTAGTACTTTACTTAACAATTCGTCTTATGTTATATTTTGATTGAATTTAGCAAACAAATATAATCATTTTACGTTTTCAGAAATGTTTTGCAACAAAGAGGGAAATGAGCTGTACACGTTATTTCTTTTGATTTCACTAATTACGAGGCTTGTTGATGACTGCAGCAGGTCACAATACTGAACTGCGTTGGTGGGCTGCTTCACCAGAGCCCCATTTGGCGTCACGTTTTAGGGCCTTCACAGCTTTCGTAACGGTCACAGGGTGTACGTACTGCCCCCTCCCCCCTCTTCCCGCCGCTATACTTGCCTCCCACGGGTACTTCCTTGCTTTATGGCATTTCCCCTCTCCCACGACGTGGTCTAGAGGTAGGACTTTGGGGTTTAGGTCTTTGGAGGAAAATCAAACCACTGACACTAAAGTTAGAACTGCATAGAACTGAAGTAGTTCAATAGTTCATATACCTCTGCTGTTGTATGTCAACTGACAATAGAAATAGGTAATAAGATTAAAACCACTTTAAGCTTTTATTGTTTTGATTCGAAAGCAGTATGGCACTGAACCTTCTCACTGGCAGCGAAAGTATATTGAGATAATACTTACCTGCAGAGATGTACAAAATAGTTTTTAAAAAGCATTTAATTACAAAATACAAATAGCTTTTTGTTTTTTGTATTTCGAATACAAAATGCAAAATAGTTTAAGATGTAGGTGTTTAAATACAAATAGGTATTTTCAAAATACCTTTTTTAAAATAAAATACTTTTAGTGTTCATTTATTCTGTATGTTATTTATTTCATGAAATTTAATACAACTATTTGTTCAAAAGCTCCCTAATATATATATATACAAGAATTGCTCGTTTAAAGATATAAGATTTATTAAAAAATTCGGATGAAACAGTTTCAAAAATAAAAAAGATTGTTGTGCGTGTGGCGGAGAAGCTTTGAATTATGAGATGTAGAAACCAAGCACTAATTCAATTAAAGCAAAATTGTTTCGCCAAATCACTACAAGCCGATGCCGGGATGGTCCGTGCAAAAGGCCCATTCCTTCCCCTCAGTGCTTTCCTGCCTCTTACGAACTCGGCGTCGTCGAGGGGTAAAGCCAGAACCAAAAAAGGAAAAGAAAGCAAATTCGACTTATTCAAGCCATTTTGTTAGCAAGATGACTCTTTTACTTATGTGTAAATCGTTGATATTAGAGAAAAACTAAAAATTAACCCGTTTTGAGAAGTGGATGAACCTTGTGAGGATGTTTGTAACATTAAAAACGTAGTGAAGGAAACAGTGCAGAAAAAGACAACACCGTTACAGAAATGGCACAATATATTTCAAAATCAATCTGGAAAAAAAATGCTTTTGTGGCATCAATACCTAATTAAAACTCGGCAGCTGAAAGTAAAATTTCCCAGACTATTATAATTTGGCTTGAAAGCGATTTTCACTCGACCATATTAAAGCAGAGTTACAAATTAAAACCAACTTCAGTTTGTCTTGTGGCGAATCTTGTAACTAATTTATAAAAAACAAAGCTATGAAAAAGCAGTATAATCAAACACCAAACAGTTTAATAAAAATAAATACTGTATACTTATTAACAGCATAAAATTACTTAGAATTAAACTACAAAGTACAATTGTAATTGTTATTTGAGTGTGTGCAGAGGTGTGAAGAGTGTCTCTGGCCGTGAGCGGGAGTGAGAGGTCGTGCGCCAAAGTTGTGGCGGCGATCTAATATTTTGTATTATGCCAGATGAATCAGTGATTGTTTCTTAATATACAGAACGAGTGTATTTACAATTGTAGTTTTGTGCCTTGTGTAAATAACATTTTGTTACTTATCCTGCTCAACAAGCCGGACTTATTATATGTCGAGTAATAGGACTGATAAGTTCTTATAATATGACAGAAAGATACCTATAGAAATTACCTCTGTCCTGCCAAAATTATAAAAATAAACGTGAGGAATACAAAAACCTATTTATCCCGATTTGTAATTATGATTCATGATATTTTTTTTTTTTTGCCTTCCCTCCTGATTTTTAGAAAACTGGACCTGCCAGCACTAATCCTACCTCTGACACAATTGCTTAGTATGCCTCCTATGGGAGGATCCAACCAACTTATGGTTATGGACAACGTTAGTTTACACCACATATAACACTTATTCCTAAATTAAAATTAAATCGGCAACGAAATTAATGTTTGTGTTACGAAAATTCTTGATGATTTGTCAAATTTATAAAATATTATTATTAGTTAGTTTAGCATATTGTGCGATGTGTTTTGTATGGTGAGCAGTAGTAAGTAAAAACTTATTTTTTATGTTTTACTTACATTTTGATAACTTTCAAACAGCAAGTGAACAAAACTGGCACACAAACGACAAACCAAACATCACAACAGGGGACAGGCTGTAAACGTTTCATTATTGCCAATGTCATTGTTACTTGCACAACAGACGGAATTCTCATTTGAATTTTGTGGCATTGTTGTCACTAGTTTGAATTTACTGATACATCAGCATTTATGAGGATCAATATGAAATACAAATTTATAAAAATCTGAGAAAAGTATTTTGCATTTTTCAAATACAAAATATATTTCAAAAAGTATTTCGAATAAAATACAAAATGCTTTTTATATCGGGATACTTAAAATACAAAATGAAATTAGTTATTTTGTATTTCTATTTGAAATACTTGTATTTCAAATAATGCACAAATCTTATCTGATCAGTGGCGTAGCTAGGTCAACAAGGGCCCTGGTGTAAAAAATTTATTTTGGGCCCTCAGGCCAGACGGGCGACCTTTTTTTTGTTTTGTGTGCTGATAGGGGCCCCCTGAACTGAGGATGGGGCCCTTGAATTGTTCAAAAAAAAAAAAGGTCGCCAGTTTGCCGTGAAGCCTCGTGGGCCCTCTAAACTGCGCTCTAGGGCCCCTAGAGGGGCGCTTAGGGGCACCCTGAGGTATGCTTGGGGGCTCCCTGAGCGTGAGGGCCCTGGTGCATTGCACCGCCTAGCCCCATAGTAGCTACGCCCCTGTATCTGATCCCCATCCAGTCCAGAAGCTGCCAACAACTTAGGTGTGTGAGCTACAATGTGCTGGCCTTGAATTCAGGAGGATGTGGGACGTAATACCTCTCCGAAAATCCAGAATCGGTTTTCCATGATTTCTCGAAGTCAGTCCAGGTGAATACTGTGAAGGTTCTTTCAAAATGCAATGTGCAAATTCTTGTAATGACTTCAACGTCGGCAAGACATAAAGGCATAAAAAAAGTTTCCTAAATCAGACGACTGAAATGTAATTCCTCAGGTCAAATAAAAAGGATACCAGATGAAATATATATATATATATATATATATATATATATATATATATATATATATGTATATGGATCAGTCCGATTTTTTTTTGTTTTTTTGTTTTTTGTTTTGTTTATGGCTTTACCCGTCGTTGACGTCGAGGTCATTAGAACTGGAAGGGATTCGGCCAAGACCTTCTGAAGAGTGCATCTCGGCATTCGGATCGAGTGATTTGGGGAAATAATGGAAAACCCAAATCTGGATGCGTGGCCGGGGATTCGAACCCACGTCCTCCCAAATGCGAGGCCAGAGTGTTATCCGCTCAACCATAACGCTCGGTGATCAGCCGGAATCAGATAGGACTACAAACAAGGAACTAGGCATCTAGACATCTTATGCAAACCAGGCTGAAATTATTTGGCCACATGATGATAATGGCGGCAAATAGATTATCCAAGTAATCTTTTTTATAAATAAATAAGTAAAAAGTAAACGGAAAATGTTAATTGGTAGATTTCGAGTTATATCCATGAAGCAAAGAAAGATCTAGTTGTAGTTCAGACTGAGAGAAGATGCTGAAAGAGAAGTTGTGTTAAGGCAGGAGATTAAGGAATATCATTACCACACTCGGTGATGATAAAGATGACGAAATAATCCCGATTTTGCCGCAATTATGCTTAAAATTTATTTTAGTATACTCCATCAAATTTTTTTCCGAATACGAATAATGGTCACCCAGTGAAACCATTGTTGAAAAACGTTCCATGGAACAAAGGGACAACTGGCAGCAACAAAACATTATTTCTCCACTACGACAGTGTTTCAGTTATAATAACCACATCACAAAGTGGCATGGCTTCCAAGAATATTTTGAATTATTCTTTCCAAAGGCAACAGAGTGATATTTTCACTGCAGAACTTTTGTTTCTGCCCACTTATTGTAAAAACCGTCTAAAGATACCCGGCCAGAAATTATTAATGTTAATAACTCCAAATTTTTTAAGCTTAGATTCTGAGACAAATATGTTTACTGGAAATAATTTAATAACAATATGTAATTACTAAATAACAGCATTTATATAAATTAGATGACACGTGCGAAAATTTCTCGAATGTGATGAGTAGTAAGGTTGGTGGTTAATGAGAATATGAAAGTAAAACCGCCTCATTTGTAGCAATTGTTCATTTGTTTAGTGTAATAGATACATAATAAACGTTGACGCCAGTGAAGCAGTTTATTAATATCTCTGTGATACGTGCTGCTGCTGCTATCTCTGAACTGTCTCATAAGCGCGACTTTCACAGTAATTACTTTAGACCTTCAAGGGTCAAACTGCGAAAAATTTCGTTCTTAATTTAGAATGTCGCCTAAGTAGAGACTTTAATCCATAAAATGATACCTCATTTATCTATTACGGTTATATATTGTAATGACACATTACAGCCGTGTGATGTTGCAGGCACGTAAGTTTGCTAACGGATTTGTGAGGCTGCAGCTAGATGCAGACAGGTAGCTGTCGCCCACAGGAATGTGGCAACCCCTCGTATTTCCCCGAATCCGCTGGACCGCTAGGCGAAGGGGTGGGGGACTCGCTTGGAGGACACTCGGGTGTGCACCTCGTGGCTGTACGCACGGACGTTGGAAGAATACGCGAGTGCGAGTGTGAGTTCGCGCTTCTGCTGGAAGAGTTTTTCCAGTCCGTATCTGCAAGGAGCAGGTTCGTCGCCAGACTGCGTCGACATCTTCCCGTCCTAGCTGCTTGAGGGGTCACTCTACGTCTGTGCTGCGTCGAACGTGAGGCGAACACGACGCCACCCGTGAACTGATCAGACCACTTCCCGCAGTCGTGTCGTAAGAAGCCCCACCACGGACCTGCCCGCAGCTGCCGTCACAGGAGCAACAAACGGTATTGTGTGTGTTGAGTGCATTCACCTTCCGCGTCCACTAGCCCAGTAACGACCCTGATGAACAACAATGTATGCCGGACAGTTTACAATAAAAATCACATCTCTGAATCACGTCTAACTAATTAATACATCCATATGAGTGATCTAATAAATAGTAATTTTAAATTGGTGCCTTGATGATCAATTCACATCCCTCATGATAAATATTAATAATTGATAAGTTTTTAATAATTTAAAGTAATTAAACATTTTCTGATGTCGCAATTAGCGTGATACTTCAATATCAAAGCAGGTAAATAGCTTGTGATAAAAAAATACGTTATGGAAATAATGATACTTTTGCCCTGTAAGGGCCTACTTTGCAAAAATTACTTTGTTCAAATATAAAACCTTGATCTTTAACGTGATATTTCATTTATCGATTTCGGTTAGGTATGAAGGGAAATAGTGGCTTGTAATAAAAAGAAAACACCTTTTAGAAATAACATATGCTAGATGGCCGATGCGAAAATTTCGCTAATGAAAGAAAAACCGGCTCATTTGTTTCAACTGTTTATTTGTTTAATGTAATAGGTATGTAACAAACGCCGACACGCCAGTGGAGCAGTTTAGTAATATGTGCTACTGCTATCTGGCGGCTTGGCTCTGAACTGTCTGATACGCGCAACATTCACGGTTACTACTTTTTCCTTTAATAATGATACCTTTGCCCTTGAAGGGTCGAGTTCCGAAAAATTCCTCTTTTAAGATATGAAATGCTTAAAGCAAGGATCTTAATATTTAATATAATAGCTCATTTATCTATTTCGATTAGGTATCAAGGGAGATAAATAGATCATGACAAAAAAATGCGTTGTAGAAATGTTGATACTTTTGGTATTAAAGGGCCGATTTCCGAAAACTTCCTTTTTTAAAATATGATTTGACCAAATCGAAGACCTTTTTCTCTAAAATAATTCCTTATTTCTCGATTTCGGTTAGATGCTAAGGGAAATAAATGGCTCGTGGCAAAAAAGGCATTATGGAAATCATGATAATTTTGCCCTTTAGGAGTGGAATACAGAAAAAAATTCTTGTTTTAAAATATAATGTGACCACGACGGAGTCTTTATTCTTGAAAATGGTACCTCATTTATGTATATCGGTTAGATATCAGGGGAGATAAATGGCTCGTGGCAAGAAACTGCACTACAAAAATATTGATACTTTTGCCGTTTAAAGGTAGAATTCCAAAAAATTCCTGTCTTAATATATGATGTGACCAAAGCGGAGATCTTAATCTTTAAAATGATACTTCATTTAATGATTTCAGTCAGGAATCTCGTGACACAAGATATTGCATTTCAGAAATATTGACATTTTTTCCCTTTAAGGGTCAAATTGGAAAAAATTACTTTCTTAAAATGTGATATGATCAAAGTGGATACCTTAATATTTAAAATGATTCCTCGTTAATCGATTTCGGATTAGGTATGAAGCGATATAATGGGTTGGAAAAAAAAACACCTTATAGAAAATATATATATGTGTTGGCATAAACTCTAATTCTAAACTGAACAATAGTTGGCAAGATAAATGTGTCCACTGAAAAATTGATTTTGAGTAAAAGGTTGTCCGCTTTGAAATTTGGTTAAATCAACAGAGACTAAATCAACATGTTTCATGTCAGCCCGATCTTAGCTACTGATAAAAAAAACAAGTCCAATTTCTTTCCTTCACAAATGAAGTGTTTTAATTTCTACACTGTAATGGACGAAATTGTTTTGTGCCTAAGAATATAAAACTATGACAGTTTCCAGCTTCTTGCGTAGATCATTTCTTAATGAAAGTCATGCACGGTCGTATGTAGCTTCTGCACCTGCCTCTTACTGACAGCGCGGCGTGCAATATTAATTCGCGTTGCGTGCGGACAATGCCGGGAAGCCGTATCCCTCCCTAGGGAGCAGTTAGCCTGTTGCTCGGGGAGAAGGAGCTCCAGAGGGGGGAAGGGGGGGGATGTTAGGACTGAGATGGACTCAACTTTATTCGACTGCCAGGGAACTTTTTCTTGCTTGTTCACAAACATTACATCATAAATGAGTTATTTTTATTTTAAAAACAAATAGTAATTACGTTGGAAGTAATATCAGAGTGAATAAAATTAAGTAAGTGCTGCAGATAGTGGATGCAGAGTTCACTTATTACACTCTCGTAATTTTAATTATTTCTGAGTGCAGCTTGTTTGTGTACGTCCATTATGAGAATTATGAAGATACCGAGAAATAGCATTCCGTACATCTGAGATGACATCTACAGTTTTCGTTAGAGTTTGTTGGGGCTTTCTAAGAGTTTACTGTAAAGAAGCAGATAATTTAAATCAAAGGTGTTGGTGAGAATAGCTTACCAGTTTTTTTGAATGGAGTTACTAACAGAAAAAAAAAAAATCTTCCAGAGACGTTTATTTCTCCCATCTGTGAATATATCTGCTGATGAGGTTTATGTGAAGAAAATTGGCTGCTGAGGACAGTTTGCACGATTTTGTGATCTAGATTTTTTTTCGGATTAACTTTCTTTCTGTGATCTGTTGTTACTTACGTGTGGTACTAATTGTATATCAAGGATTTATTTGTTTCTAATAACATCTCCCAGATCTAGAAACATATTTCATTTCTACGAATAATGTAGATTATTCGTTAATTTTTTTCAGTAGTATTTACTTGCAACATTTGAATTATTAATATGTTCTAGTAAACGCGACGATTTCATATTTAGAATATTGTATTTAAAGACCAAATTTATAGTGAAAATAACGTAAACGTAAATTTAATATGTTGTTTGTTATACGTTGTCTTGTATTCTTAACTAGAGCTTATTTTTAAATTAAAAGACATCAATTCTAATGAAAAACAACACAAATGTGATGTGACATTTCAAATTCTCAGACGCGAAATTTCTTTTTTCATGCCTTCCATTAATAATGATATTGCAGCAGGTAACTGCTGCATGTTTCTAATTACCAGCAAACAGAATAAAACTTTGGATCCAATAAATCATGTGTGTTTCAGTTATTTATTTAGCTCATTTTAACATTGATAATTTCAAAGTCAAATACTTTTTTTCCTGTACTACTAACGAACATATGAGTAATGTTCTGAACACTTTTATATTTATATGTAAATAGAGCAACCATTAGACGTTGGAAATAAAAGAGGGAAAGTACGTTTACAAGTAGAGTGTGTTATTCAGAATGTTTCCTGTAATCGTCGAGATCGTTTGATAAGCACATGCTGCCACTACTGTAACGTTTGTATTCTTGCAAGTTAAGTAATGTCCATTCGAAAGACTCTTCTTTTTTATGTATTCAAAACAACGGGAGATTCTCTGTTCTTGCCTGCTGTGGACTGGCTTGTTGCACAATGAGAATTTATAGAGCAACGTTAACGACTGCACACTTAACTGTGAATTATATTCTATACCATAGTAAATAAAATAGATGAATATACAATTCTAAAAATGAAAAGTGGGCGCCTGTTGCCGAAATATTGCATGAAAAATTGAAATAAATTTGACGTATTCCATTACCTCTGCGAGTTTCTTCTCGTTATGGCTGGCATCCAAAATTTAGACTATGCGCCGTAAAAATATAAAGGACTTGTGCCCATGTGTTATACTTAGCATGATGTAAATAATAAAAATGTTTTTCTGAATGTAGTGCCACTTCATGAAATATTAATCGCTGTGGTTTTTCATCAACGTTGGGGGTCGGGTAATGTGAATGAATTGCGGCTCTTTACGCTGATAACATAGGAGGTGCTTCTTAGACAACATCACAGTAAATTTGAAGTTCCTCCTGGATCTTTCTATTTTATTTGCTTTCAGAACGACTTCACGAACTTCTGAGAAACTGACAGATATTTGTCATGGCGTGTCTGAAAAATGAACGCCTGAATCAATGTGTTGAGAGATAATATATCAATCGTGGTACCTACTCGAATATTTTAATAGTTTTTCAGGCCATTTCATCAAATAACTGTGGCTACGCGAAATACCCTTTTTATGGCTACTGTCCAATTGCAGTAGCTAAAGTTGTTATTTTTCTAATGAATCGTCTACAGTTTATTTTTGCAGTTAAATCCAGTCGAAATAGGCAAATAAAATTAAGATACCATTATGCATACAATTTTTGTAAAAGCCACATCGTAAAATCTTAATTACTAGTTATCCAGTACTCAAGTTGCAGCTATTACTCTATTATTTACCTAATGATACTTTTAGTTCAGTTGTAATTGCAGAGAAGAATGTAATTTAGTCTAAATGTTTATTAACATGAAACCAGTCTCAAAATAATTTTCTTTTGATTAAAATTTAATAATATGCAATATTTTCAATTAAAGATTTAAAAAGTTGGTGGCTAGATTCAGGGTTTCGTTCCAAAAGAATTGTTCATAAATACAGCTAAGACCGAAAGCATATCAATTAAATGGATTAAGCCTTAATCGATTTGCTGGGAAAACGGCGTTTGCTTTGATTTCAAAATAATATCAAAGGCTGGGTTGAAGGGAATGCTTCGTAGTCCGCTTTGAACGATTCTTAAACAGATGAGTAAAAACATATTCTCACCTTACGACCGACATGGAACGAAGAACAGCGACAGGGATAACTATCTGGATCTCCTAGGTATCAGCACTTTCTTACCTCACCCCCTCCCTCCCCTCTCGCATTCCCAAAAAGATATCTGGCGAAGTTGATTGAAATGCAAATAGAAATTCACATACTCGCAAATTTTCATTTGATTTCTTCCTCTTGAAATATTATGGAGTATGAATATCAACAACCATAAACGTCGTATTATGTTCTCTATTTTCAAAGCCTTTTCTCTTTTGATGTTTCATTCCCGTTTTCAATCTTCGTGAATGCTGCTCCTGGTCAAATACGATACGCGCGGGAAAGAGGGCGAGGGGTCTATAGCCACCTATACGTGAAGATTTTTTTTTTTTTTTGTTTTTTGTTTTTTGTTTTTTTTTTGTTTTGTTTTGTGCATGTTTCGTTGTTTGTGAATCGTATAATTTTTATAGCAGAAATTGGGTGACATCCCAGCATTAGCCTAGTTGTTCACACGGAAACAGAAATCAGAAAGGGGTTTATGCAAGCTCATGCAGATCATACCTCATCCATTGAAATATAGAACACGTTAAACATTCATGGGAATACAGAGGTGCTGATTGAATATCTATATAAGAACCTTATGGAGAGATTTTATGCACGTTTCATATTAAGTTCCAACTGTTGTAAAAGTCTAATTAGGTCTAGAGAGAATAAAATGGATTTTGTGTATCGTAAAGACTCGCCAGTTGGTATGTGGTCGTTAAAGCTCTTCTGTACAAGACTTAGGGAGGTGCTACGGATCTTGAACCTGATTTCTAGCCTGAATTTCTAGTTCCACCAATTGCAGATTTTTATGATCACCTGGGTGAATGAGATGATCTCCAAGTTTCGACTCAAAACTAAACAAAACAAACAAATTAAATTTTACCGTACAGAACATATCTTACAGATGTTCATCTATTAGTTGATGAGTAAATACGAATTCACAGGATACCAACTGCTAACATCAATCCTAATAGCGGAGACATTCCCGACATATGGTTGAAATGAAATCTTCACGAATGTACTGTCAGATTGTGTTGGGTACATCCATGAAGATGTAATTGCAACGTCAGACGTATCTGATAGAGCAAAAAAACAAATAAGAACATGTTAATAGTAAATCCACTTTTTATTTTATTTATCTTGCGACAAACCGATTTTGCGTTGAGGATGTAACAGTTTTTGACAGAAAGTTAGATTAAACGTTTGATTATTATTAGTAAATTTCACATCGCAGTTACGGAGAAATCAACATTATCTCAGTACAGTTAGGTAGAAATTTCGTACCAGCTGTGACGTCTAAATTAAATTTGTTTTAAGACATACTGCGGTTGGTATGATGGCTTCAAATTTTAATCTTGTACTGTGGAGCATCTGTAAATACGAAACTTTAAACTGAAATTGTAACTAAATGAATAATTTTCATTTTATTTAATAATGAGAACTTATGACAGATGATACGGAAACTGCCTGCGAAAGAAACAAAAAAATTCTTAGATTTACGGTTTAGGCCTTGAACTATGTAATTTACCGGGATAAGAAGTACCTTGTATGTTAATCCATGGGTTATAGAATTCCTCTGAATAATTTCTTTTTATATTTGTTCAATAATTTTTGCGTGATGCTGGGACAGACAGACAGATGAATAGACGCAGGCAGTTTGTGTTTGATCTCTGATAAGCTATTCCACAGACATGTTTTTCAACACTTTCAGTAAATTTAACAAATATTTCTAAGACAAAAACGTATTTTTTTAATTTTGGTTTATATACATATAACAGCTAATGAATTAATTTCGACGGAAATACATACTATGACAGTATATGTTATCAATTAGTATATAGGATACATTTCATTCCGATGAATTACATGCAAGTATTTACGATGATACGGTGGTCAAACCCTTTAAGATTGGAATTTTTGACTGTTCACGCAGGACGCAGATACAAATGAAGATATTTCAACTAAACTATACATAGTGATAGCTTGAGTAATCAATTAACAAATTAATTAAATAGTTCCAGATGATGCTAAAGTGAAAACCGTGAAAATTGGAAATTTTGTCTTCGCAGACATCAGGCAAAACAAAACGAACGGAATTCAAAAATATTACGGGCAGTAATAGTTTATGACATGTGCTGATGTACAGAATACTTTTTATCCCCGTTACATACATAGTTCCTCATGATGCATCGACCAAAACCATACATTTTGGAGTTTCTGTCAGCCTGTGCATGCATCGCACAAAAAGTAATCAACGAAACCACACAAATTCATAGCTTATGCTATCGTTTAACACACAGGATCCCCGTAATTTACATCTTCTTAGATTATGCCAGAAACTTAAGTTTTGGAAGTTGTTCCTGTCTTTATATAATTCATTCAAAATTTAATTAATAATTTTCAAGTAAACTGCATATAATAATAGCTTATTTCACTGGTTAACGTGTAAGACACCTTTTGTTCCTAGAAATTACACTGTTGAGGCCAGTACTAAAACACTTCGAAGTTTTGTCTGTATGTGCTCAGATCAGAAAAATCTAACTACTGGAGTTCATCGAAACATGTTGACGACTCAATCCATTAGTTAATATATAGAATACCTTTTAGTCCGATAAGTTACAGATTCCCTGCAAAATTAGGAACTTTGGAGTTTTTTTCCGCTTGCTTCTTTCTCACGCAATTGATAATAAGCTGGTTTCGACAAAACCTTAAACACAGTGATAGCTTACGTAAAGTGTTAACAAATAGGAGACTATTAATTCGATAAGGTATACATTTCCAAACAAAACTGCGGCCAGAACGATAATTTTTATTTTTTTATTTTTTTGTAAGTTAGTGAAAGGGTAATCCATGAAAAAAGTAACAGATTTTAACGAACTTACATACGATGATAGCTGATGCTGTGGGTTAAAATAACTCACTGTTTTTATTTCGATAAATTTCTTCGCTACACGAAATCACTGTACGGATTTTAATGAGACTTAGTACAGTGATAGTACAAGTATCGTATGCACTAACTAGCTGCTACCCACAACATCGCTTACGTGGACTGCTAATGGACGTATGGATTGAACAGACTATGACACTGTTAACACAACGCCAGTGAGAAAAAAAATTAATTCCTCTGAATAAAGCAATGCCGTTCGTACGCTGAAAACACGATATGAATTTCGACTGTCAGAATTAACTAAATCCCTTCCAGTTCAACGAAAAAATGAATACTAATTTCTGGGCAGTTCCATCCAAAATATATCCCCTCTTCAGGTTTACGCCAAAATGAAACATTAACTGTTTTACTCTTTATACAGTTTGTAGTGTACCCTTCGTGTAGGATTGCTGCCAACTGTTATTATTATTCTCAGCTTATTAAAATTTTGTATGTCATTCCTTTTCGTAGAATACTGCCTGAGTGCCCTGGAAAAGGGACTTCCAAAAATTAACTTGAGCAATCCAACATTTAAAATTCAATTACTCTCATGGGAATTATAATCGTCAAAGGAGATACCTTTACTTTCAGGGCAATACAACTTACATTTGTTATCACAAAAAAACCAAGCGAAAGAATATAGATTGTTCCAAAACAAATACAAAAAATTTACATCTACATATTATTCATATACAAAGCATTGATTAAAAGAAAAGACATTGCAGACCATTTACACAAAAAATTGCGGCTAGCTCAACTGATAGTCAGAGAGCACGGATTCCTTCTCTGTGAGGTATCGTTTACGGGTTCCTAAAATGCACCACATTCAGAGTTAGTTTGTTCTTGCGGGTAAAAGATTCTTTATATTTACCATATGATTACAGTCGTCACTGGGAAGCGTAGCCTTGATCTCGGAGCTTCTCCTGTAATACCCGTACCTCACTCACACAATTTTGTATTCGACACACTGTGTCAAACAAATTGGAGCAACACTTCGTATGTTAAAACACTGAACTCGCATGGTCTCATCCGACAGGATGAGGGATTCTTCAAGTTCCGGGTCGGAGGTGAGACGGTGATATCAGAATCATTACGAGTGACCGACTCCGTGATCCAGCCCCACTCGTTCCATTCGTAGTTTATCTACCACCTCTCCTCAAACCTGAAATGTTTTCTATTATGCTGTGGGATAATAGTTCTGGGGAGAACACAAAAGCTCATTTGTTATAGTTACAGAGCGTGGTGGGTGAGTGGTTGACGCTCTGGCCTCGCATTTGGGAGGACGGCGGTTCGAATCCCCGTCCGGGCAACCAGATTTGGGTTTTCCATGGTTTCTCCAAATCACTCCAGGTGAATGCTGGGATGCTTCCTTCAAAAGGCTATGGCCGAATTCCTTCCTGCTCCTTGCCCGAGTTCCATCCCACCTCTAATGACCTCGACGTCGACGAGGCGTAAAGCCATAAGTAAAAAAAAAGTTATAGTTGACAAACAAAAGCTCAAGGCTTTATTTACCTTATTATTTCCTTTTCAACACATTATAATTAAAAGATCATTTGCCTTGGCTAGTAACAGATAGGGGTAGGGCATGGGTAATTAGGGCGTGGTTAATAGATTCTTGCATGTGCTTTACCGTTTCCTGTTAGTCGAACCGCACTGTTGGACGAGATGTGTTGGAGGCAGCCCCGTCGTTGCTGTCCCCGGGGTTGGCTGTTTAGACTCCAGCTGACGTCTCCAACAAAAAAGACCAACCTGCCGGGTTGAGTGTCTGGCCCCGAATAACCTTCTTGTATGGCTGCCCTCAATGTTTTCCGTCGTCCAAGCAGAGGGAGTAGACGAACCAATCAGGGCCCGATCCAGTGTCCCGTTGTACTCGGTCGACGGTAATAGAATAATGAAACATTTAAATGGGTGTTTAATTGAGGCCATGTATGATGTCTATTTGCACGCCTCATTGAACATTCATTTCACTGCTAAGAAGCTTGGTGTTACACCACAAACCAGATGCACCAATACAAGCAGAAGAGGCCGGGGTTTGTTCAGGTTTTCACATGAAAATATAAACAAAAACATGTTTTAATTCATAACGAATAAACAATGTGTTTTCATCCACTATTACAATACACACTATCGCACAGCATATCGCCGTGTCTCTTCTCGGAGCGTTCTTGTCGCATTCTACCCGGCTCATCTCTGGACCGCGTGGACGGACCAGCTCACCGAAGGAATGTGAGGTTCCGTTATCTCCTGCCCCATTTGCAAACACCTGCACTTCACTACAAAGAGTGCCACAACCTTGCATTCCGCAGATGGTTACACTGTGTTGGGGCTCCACCGCTCGAACCGACGAACGAAACAAAGAACTGTTCCACACATTTTCTCAATAGTCTTACTAATAAATAAGTGCGCTTGAAGCGGACGCTTCAAGTTTAAAACCAATCCAAATGAGACCAATACAGTGGAAACTTTTTATCCTAAATTTCACAGGTTTCAAACTTCACAAAATGAAACATGCCATGTGGTACCCTCATGAACGTAGAATAAATATTGAAAACCCTATTAAAATTTGGCCAATGGTTTTTGTGCAAAATCGATCTTCATTTTTTAGTTTTTTTTACTAAATTTCTCAGGTTTACAACATCATACCCTATTTTACCCTAATGATCAATGGATGCATATTATTCGAAACACCGTCAACATCCGACCAGTGGTTTTTCCGTGAATGCTGTTTATCCAAACAGACTGACAGAGAGACAGAAAGACAGGCATAGATTTTGAAAAGAGTTTATTCCTTTTCTGTAGGTCACTAACAATGTTCCAGACTTATTTTAAAATTATAGACTCTTTTCCGACTGAAGTCCGTTTATATGTGTAGATAAGTTGCCACGGTAATAATCAGAAAATCTATCCAAGCAAGAAAAAATAGTGGATGCTTTTACTTTTGTGTAATTCTGTTTCTCTGATCATCTCTTTGTGGCCTCCCTGTGGCTCTTCTACCTGTAGGCTAGTTCTTTATAGTTAGTTTTGGAAGGTGTTCATCATTATTTATTTTATTATTTCTGCATTTATCTACTTCGACAAAGAATTTCAAAATCTCTGATTTGTCCCTTGCTACATCGTAACCGTAAATTTTAAAAGTTTTTAGGAATTAAATATATTTAACTTGTATTCGGTTTGTATTTTTCTAGGTAAGGAACCATTTTTCACTTTCATTTATGTGTTGAAACTGCCATTATTTTATAGAAATTCATTTGGGTTTCTTTACGTCAAATTTTGCTCAGCGTGCTTTTAACTGTCCAACACATTCTTGAAAATATGCGTAACATATATTTAATGCCCTTGCTGTGTTGGTGCGTGACATTACATCCAAGATAATTAAATTCTGAAGACTGTTCCACGCAGGCAGAAACTAGAAACATATTTTCGATTTCATCGTATGTTTCCCTCTAAAGCCATCATTGGGATTATTCTTTTAGAGATTTCACAATATTGTAGCTATTAAATTTAGTTGATATATAGTTGTTTCTAGATTATTTTCTGAAGAGATTAAACTTACTTGATCGTAAAGCAACATTTATAGCGGTTTCTTATTTCGATTTTAATATATTTTGGTGTTAGTTCCTTCCTTTTCTTTACCATATCGTCAGGATATAATATAAACATTACTTGATACATACAGAAATCATGGATATCCCCTTGGTTAGTTTTTATTTCTTCGTAGTTTCTTCATTAAGGTGGTCTAAGATTACGCTGGTGTCTCTGTATAAATGTTTACTGACGAGTATTAAAAGTTTTAGAAAGGTTTTTTATTTAAGTATAGTTGATTCCATTTTACCTTAAAAAAAATCCTTGGAGCAGTCAATAAAAGCAATATGTGTTTCAAAATTCAATCCATACCGTAATATGTAGGTTCTTGTATAGTAAATACTGCGTCGATACGTAAACGGTCTTTGTAAAAACTCGTTGATTCTTCTTCTAGTCAACATTTCTTTGGTGGTTTATTAGTCAAATAACAACAGCCGTCTCAACTTACAAGTGGACGAAGGCACGGGCACAGATAATAAAATTAAAAAATAAATAAATGTAGTTGCGATTCCGACAAACTGAAATGCCTTCCACGAAGTTTTGCTGGATAGTGTTCATAGTAATTTCAAAAAAATTCCGAATACTTCAATCCTATATCAGTCACGGAGGTTTACACAGATTTTTGTTTAATTCATTCACACTCTCTATAACTTTGAACAGTCCTCCATGGTATAATGTTCTATTAATCGAGGACAGTAATTTTATAGAATATATTACTTTAAACGATTAGCTAACGCATCAGAGGTCTGATTTGAAAAGGAAAAAAAATAGGTGTTTGAGGAGGTCAAGCGAACGCCGTCACATCGACTTCAACGTTTTTGTGCGGCCAAACATTTTGGCCTCGCGAGCGTTGGACCGTGTATACGTCAACTGCAGCCAACGGGAGGGGCGAAGTAGGCAACCGTGCGGAACCAGTTGTGTGAGGCGTAGCCTCAGGAAGTACAGCTTTTCAATCTTTCTTATTTTTTTAAAAAAAAATCGATTTAAGGCACAAAGATATTCACCGCTAAATAATGCGCGTTCCAATAATTGAAAGTCATTCAGTACTGAGAAAAATCACTTTGACCATTTTCGCAAATTTTTTAGATTTGAAAATGAGCCTCTGAGGTGATCGGCTTCTGAAAATTATTTTGAAAGCAGCTAAAATCATAATTAATAATAATAAATATGGAAAATGTGTATAGTCACGTTTTTATAGTTTTAAATGGAGAGGTGCCAGGGTTAACTCTTGCTTAACGCCGTAATTTTTGCAGTCACTTATCATAACCTATAACTATTGCTTTGTGCATAAAAAACGCGCTGTCAACGCTCTATGGCTCGGAGCCCCCATAAAGTGCAGCTTCGGGTGGAAAGAATCGAACTGCCTCACTTCTGATACACTAGCATATCATGCATCCAGTTTTTAAGCACGGTTAGTTTAGTAGGATCTGCCAGGAGAGGAAACACTTTGTTTTCAAACACCTTATAGCTGACGAATTTTCTTCTTGATATCTTGTTTTTTGACAAATAACGTAGCCGGACGAAAGACATGTTCCGCATTCGGTTTGTAATATGTGTCACGTAACTACAATCATTTAAATTTCTTACCAAGTAAATAACGGCGTCATTACAACAGGTCAGTATTGATTTGTCTGGGCTTGCCTCCTGGAAACTCAGAATTACTGACAATAGTGTTAAATAATTGGTTGAATGGGAATTTCAATGCAGCAACCAAGTTTATAGTAGCACGGACTTGTGTAGCTATTTTTTTAATAAACTCTCGAGGATAAGAACAATAATTTAGTGTTCATGTGAGATGTGTGACGACTCATAAAGTGATCGCCTGTTAAAGTAATTATCTGAATAAATTAAGTGATTTTTGTCAATATAATTTGCTATTAATAGAAGTTATGGATAAAAATGGTTCTTCTGCAATAAATAACATTAAACGCGATCTGTACTCAATTATTTTATTTCACTGACGATAAAATCTTTAAATTACCTAGAATATTAAATAGTTTTTTTTAAGTTAGGTTTACCCTTAAGAAAGTGTTGCAAGACTTATTTTCGTACAATACTAAATAATGATAACGTATTTAATGGGTGATTAGAAAAATGAAATATCTAAGTATTTCAAACGTTTGTAATATCGACCTTTCCGGTCATCATCGATACTCATAATAATGCCATTAAAGCAGTTTCAATAAGAGTCACTCAGTTACTGGGGCAAATAAAAGGCTTTTTGCCTTCTATGATGATCCACGGTAGAAAATTATGCCCGGGTTTATTTGTGGATTGTGAACACTACACGCGGAGATGCACGAGCGGGGGCTGGAACCTCGGCACCGGCTTGCTAGCCATCCTGATTACGGGGCTGAGCTGAGCTCCGTAATCACCCGGGCAAGGCTTGGATGTACCCCGCTTCCCACCTAATAAGCTACACGTTTCACAAACAGAATAGCGCCAAATACATTAGCACGGGGCTCACAAGATTCGCAAACAGGCGGATGCACTGATTGTCCTTAATCACCAGGATTTTAGCTGCGTGTGAAGTTACTCGTACTGTGAAAAAATACAAACAAACCTATAGTCCGCACACCCACTGCTGGTATCACATCCGTATTGCACAGCACAATGTCACACGTCAAGTTGCAGTAATGATTTCACTTAGTTCATTGTTTATTTTGCTACTATCAAATAATCAGTATTGTGCAGTTAAATCAACAGAGTATGACAAAAAAATGTATAAGTATTAAACATTTGTGCTGCAACACCACGTTGTTAAATAGATATTGAATACGAATATTGTGGAGTGTTTAACTGGTCATGCATGGACAGGGTATTTCAGCAATTATTAATGAGCTCCACTGATCAGTCAGAACATTCTGACTACCTACCTACTATCGATATAAACCCATCCAGGCGAAAGCAGCGTCACCTGAGGTAGAATGACTGCAAGTCAGACAGACGCACGGTGCATGTATGTAGTATCAGTGATCATGCTATCCGTGTTTAGAATGGAGAAGGCGTGCGATCTATCTGAGTTTGACTGAGGGCAGATTGTGATGGCCCGGAGGCTCGGCTCGAGCATTTCGGAAACAACTCGAATTGTCGGGTGTTCGAGGAGTTCTGTGGTGAGTGTCTTCAGCAAGTGGCAAAACCAAGGTGAAACCACGTCCAAACGTCGTGGGGTTTGGCGGCCACCCCTCATTACAGATGTCGGACTTAGGAGGCTGGGCAGACTGGTAAAATAGGACAGGCGGCGAACTGTGGCGGAACTAACATTAGACTTTAATTGCTGGGCAGAGTACAAGTGCGTCTAAACACACAGTGCACCGAACACTCCTAACGCTGGGCCTCCGCCGCCGACGACCCATACAAGTGCCAAAGTTAACACCACGACATCGGCAATTACGACTGAAGTTGGTAGGTGACCATCATCAAGGGACGTCGGCGCAGTGGCAGAGTGTTGCATGGTCTGATGAATCCCGATACTTTCTTCATCATGCCGATGGGAGGGTGCAAATCCGTCGTTTTTCGGGGAAAAAGCTTCTTGACACCTGTACTGTAGGAAGGAGACAAGCTGGCGACGGTTCAGTTATGCTCTGTTTAACATATACGTTGGCATCCATGGGTCCATTGGAGCTCGTGCAAGGCACTATGACGGCCAATAAGTATCGTACACTGTTTGCAGATCACGTACACCCCTTCATGACAACCACGGTTCCCAGCGGCAGTGGCATTTTTCAACTAGGTAATGCGCAATGTCACAAGGACAAGAGTAAGAGGGAGTAATTCGAGGAACACAATGGCGAGTTGCAATTGATGTGCTGGACCCCCAACTCACCAGGTCTGAACCCGATCAAAGACATCTGGGATGTGATTGAACGGGGCGTCAGAGATCATCACCCCCTCTCCGTAATTTATATAATGACAGAACATTGTATAGTCTACCTATTAATCATCGTAGAACTCGTCATTGCATACATGGTTTTAGAGGAGAGGAAAATGTCTTTAAATAAGCTGAGGTGAAAGTTCAGCTACCAAAGAAAATGATAAAGTCTAGTAAAAATGTTTTTCTAGCAATCTAGAAAAAAATTACAACTTAGATGGTTCATATATATGTTCCAACATCTCCCGTGAATTTGTTCTTGTTTAACTGAAGACTCATTGGACAGGAAGGCTTCAAAGAACATTTACAGTTTTTATTATTTCCCGGGCTCTGTGAGAAACCACGACTATCTTCTGCTTTGACTGTTATACTATCTTCGTCGTGGACGTTTTGACGGCCATTTTTAAACTCTCTAACCCATTGACGCACTTTACCTTCACTCATTGCATTCAAGCCATAAACTTCTGTTAACTGACGATGAATTTCTGCAGCTGATAGGCTTCTCGCGGTCAAAAAACTTATCACTGACCGTATCTCACACGTGGCGGGCGATTCAATAATCGTAAACATTATAAAGTAGTACAGCGATGCGTACCAGCACCTTCTAAATCAAAGCCTGCGCACCGGCGCGTGACGTCATCATATGTAGTCCGCTTGGCTATACCGCGCGTAAGTTCGTACGAGCGTGAAAAAATGGAATTTCACTTCTTGATGATAAATGAAACTGCAACATTTCCTCTTTGAAATTACAATTCTTTTGTTCGTAATTTATTTAGAATATTTTTAAATAAGTTCTAAGCAAACTGCTGTTGTAATATAGGACTAATTACGTGATTCCCAACAGTTAATACATCATTTACTAGAAATCTTTATCCTCCCGAAAGTCCCAAATATTCGAGATGAGTATACATGATGTTGCTAGAATGTTTATGGACAGGCTTACTTTCTGAATTTCGTCGATTCTTCTTTTATTTGTAAGCTAACTTCATTTCAGTCAGGCTCTAATTACAATTTTTCGGTAAAGATTTCACTGTTCCAGCGTAATATATTTGCAGGCAAATTGTTTTTCCGTTTCTGAAAGTGAGGAAAACATTTTTTTGGCTAAATTTTTTCCAGGAAATTGCTAGTCATACAGCTATGAAAGTTTGTTGTGGCAGAAGCACCAAAAAATAATACAACTTTAGGCAAAAATCATACTCATATCAAGTTCATAAATGACACTACACAGTACCAGAAGCTGTTATGGACATTACAAAGGCAGCTTTCAGATATATTTCTCACACTTAAATTCTAAAGAGATGTCTCCATGGTCGAACACAGAACTTAAATGAAGAGCGAACAATGTAATTTGCACAAGAATCCCTGAAAAAGAATACCTGGAAATATGTACTCAATGGTTTAGAGAATATAATGCAGCAGCAACCTACAATAAAGGACACTTTATGAGGAAGTGTTCAGTAGCTCAGGATGGGGGAGGAGGAGGAGGTGGTGAAGTTTACAGAACAGGATTGCGCTAATCTTGTGTCAAAACCTTGAAACCCAGTTTTCAAATATATCTGTGATTTTTTTTTTTTTCTCACCTTTGTAAGGAAATGTTCTCAAAAATATGAAAACTTAAAATTTTTAGGATACTTGCATAATGTCAAACTATAATTTGTATCATTGCCATTCCTTTATTTTGCATTATTTAAAACCTGAAGCTGCAAGCCGTTATTAAAAACAAAATCTCTGTAACATTCTTTACATTAAAAATAACTGCAATAAAAATTTCAAGTTCTTAAAATATCTATCACACAAAGCAGGTTAATATACTTGTTAAATTACATTAAAAAGAGCCTAAGGTGCTAATAATTAAGGAGGAAATGTTCCCTTACTTAGAGACTCTTTTTTTTTTTAATATTATCATATAAACCAAAGCAATATGGAAGTCTACATGTTAGAAAGGTATGAAGATAAAAATACAGTATTACTGCAAATTAATAGTTTATTTTACAATCTGTACCAATTACATACAGGAAATATCATGAAATAGAATACGATTCATAAGTACACATTCAACACATAGACAGTACAAAAGAATAAATGCAATATTTCAGCTACATAAATAAATATGTCTTAACAGCCCATGATAGTACAAAATTAAGTACACATAGTTTGCAGTTTTCGCTGGGTATTCTTTGAAACTTTGTTTGCATTTACTTTCTTACAATAATTATTCAAAAATGTGTTCACAGCAACCCAAACAATACATTTGATTATTGTCTGTGATGAATGTCCATCGCAGCAAACCCCGTCAAATAAAATAAAGTCATTTTCACTTAGAGTTGCAAGTGATATTGCACATGCTGTAGCACGTTGATTTCTGCAGGAAAGGAAACTGTTTCATGTTCTGAAAGAAGTTTGCTTACAACAATGTAAGTGTAAACAATTATGTCAAAAACAATGTCTGATGGGTATTTTAGGCCACCACAGTCAAGTCGTCGTATTAAAATAAAATGGTCATTTAGTGGCAGCTCTTCATCAATCACCATTTCGCAAAGGCAAATCTCACATTTCAGTTTCTTAATTACTGCATGGGCACAATAGCCTGCAATAAAAGTTAAAGGAGGAACACATTTCTTTTAAAGCAAGAATGTCATCTTCATTTACGCCAACTTCTACGTCTAATGAGTCTACTTCCTCCATCTCAGAAAACAAAATTTTTGATGGGTTCCACTGAGATACAGCCATAAGAGGGTGAACTTAAAACCAGAGGCATTACACTTTGGATGCGAAGCTTCTTTTCTGCTTCATACACCTGTGTCACAGAAACATTATATTGCGACCCTGCCAGCTGTCGGTACTTGCCGAAACGGCGCTCAAGCACATCT
Source organism: Vandiemenella viatica (assembly GCA_031002005.1). Classification (NCBI taxonomy): domain Eukaryota; kingdom Metazoa; phylum Arthropoda; class Insecta; order Orthoptera; family Morabidae; genus Vandiemenella; species Vandiemenella viatica. The sequence continues at coordinate 98,418,375 of JARYHS010008075.1, read as the reverse complement.
GTTTGAAGTTTGCCCGTCAACAGGTATGTCATACCTAGTTCTTCAAAGCAATAACGTGCAATTTCTATCACAGCATATGTTGTATGTCGAATGGCAAAAAATGTCTCTTTGTGAGAAACCCAGTTGAAAGACCTTTAGCTTTCCATACATCAAGCCAATCTATAAAATCATATAGAAATTGCATAGAACACTTTCTGCCATTAATGGTTCCATAAATGGATTCTGCTTGTGCATAAGATAGGAAATTACTTCCCTCAAGCTTTTCATGTGATGGATTTACATTAAATTTGCTACAGATTCTACGTAAAGTACTAGGATGTGGCATTTTCATTAAAGAACTGTTACGTACAAACTTATAAGCATGAGAGGAAATGGAAAAAAATAAACAACAAAATATCATGAATGTGGAACTAAACCTAAAGATTAAATCTCTTGACATTTATGAGCCCACTTGCTCAGATATAAATTCTACCATCTCCTTTTCACAATCCTCTACTTTACCTTGCAATACCTCTAAACTTTCTTTATACCATATGTACAATATTATTGACACAGAATTCTGAGCACCCAGAATCTAAATCTGAAAACTCTTGCAATATACTCACAATGTTATGTATATTATTTATCTTTTGAGGAAAAGATAACCTTCCTAATGTCTTTAATTCCAAATTTCCCCTAAACAGTGAAACATTTAAATTTTTATCTACAACAGCAGAGATGTGTGATTAATGGTGCTGGGTTTCTTGTGATCTTCAGAAAATACACAAATTCACTGTTCACTTCAATTACATTCCAATCACAGGGTAATTTCACTTCCTTGGTGCGTAACAATAACTCTTCTAAAGAACAGAAGCTGAAATTATTTGTCATACTGTTGTTGAGGAAGATAAGCTACACTGTAATGCTGCTGCTAGTTGTTTCATTTTCAGTCGCAGCTTCTTTTACTCTGGTCCTTCTCTCCTCATCTCTTCTTTGGAGAGGTATGCAGGACAGTTTGGGAGTACCAATGGAGCTGCACCTGGCTTCAAACGTAGTTTTTGAAGGGGGGGCACTTAATAATTTGACCTGTGCTTTCATCCCAAACTTGTGTTTTCCCAAATGATATCATCTTTCTGGAAGTGGGCCTGGCATACCTGTAAATAAAAATTCTTTAAAAAATGGAATACCCACAATCACAGAATTTAAAAAGGCTACTCATACTTCATGAGTTATCAAAAGTACTGCAAAGTTAGCCATAAATGATCATGAAGAGTAACATATTTCTGGGTGTGCCCACATATACAAAGTCCTCTTTGAAAACAAAAACAAAATGAACAAATGACCATGTCACATCCAACATTGTCCAGATTAACAGAACAAATAACTGAATAATAAATGTACATACTGCTAGAGAATAAATACTGGATTTTGTTAAGAAAAAAATAATTAAATAAACATTGAAATGGAATAAAAATATCAAAAATCAAAACCTATCTTCCATACCAATTTACAGCATTCCTAAGATACTCATGGTCCACCAGACCATACATAAATAAACATGTTCCACTCCCATCCTAACACTCCACCCCCCCCCCCCACACACACACACATAACACACATTATTTTATCATATAATACAAATTTATACATAAACAAACAAAAACAATGACACTCCCAACCACAAAATTATTTCGTTTGAGCCACATATTTGCACTTGATTCATTTTCAACGTAGAGGTAATAGATCAATGCAAGGAAAAATTTCGAATGTTGCGAAAATGTATTAAGACTTACTTTCAAAGGGAAAAATACAATTAAATAAATACACATGAACTCATGAAACGACAATAATCCTGAGCATGAATGAACTTCTTGTAATCTATTACAGCCAAAATATTGATGTAAAACATGAGCTACTTTTTTCGTAAACATTCTAAATTGTTAAATAGAACAATAAGTGCCACAGCTGAGCAGTTAAAGATGCTTTAAATAAGAAGCGGAACTCGTTAAAAAATCCGATTTTATTTGTAGTGTGCGTATTAGACATTACACCACAGAAACATCCATACAAGCGAACTTAAAAAAATCCGATTTTTATTTGTAGTGTGCGTATCAGACATTACAGCACAGAAACATCCATACAAGTGAACTTAACCTCTTAATTATGTAATCAAAACAATAACTTACCCTAGAACTTGAAGAAGGAACAAAGTAATCCCTGTGTATACTTGATATCCATTTCTTCCTCATGGCTTCATCATCCGGAAATTTAAATACCGTAACTTTTGGTTCACCTGCATAATTTCCTCTACAATTCGGCACACAACAGCGATACGGCATATTAGGAGGCCACAAGAAAATCACAAGTAGATAAAACACAAATATATCGTAGAAACTAAGGCACTCGAAGTATCGATAACAAGCGTTCCATACAAGCGCATACAACCCACATGTATTCAATGGACTACATTGGACGCCATGACACTGACGTCACGCGCCGGTGCGCAGGCTTTGATTTTAGAAGGCGCTGTGCGTACACGTCAGCTACAGAGCTGCAACTGGCATCAGTGTGAAACGGGAAGGATGCCGGCAAGTGGCGCGGTGGATTGTTGAGGCGTCCGCGCGAACTACGGGACTATACGCGCGAATGGCCCTTACTTAAAAAACAACCCTCGTACAAGTGATAAATGTAAAGGCCAATATGAATTAGTGTAATATTCCTTTAAAAAAGGCAACGAAATAAATAGCTTTTTCGGAAACAATTTGTAATTGAATTATTTGCGTTGTATAGAATGTTTCATTATTTTATGTACATCTATGAAATGTATAAATGGATTGTTATATGAAATTACCAGAAATTTATTTAATTGTTTATATTTTCTAGTACTTTATGGTGATTTTAAAAGTTATTTCGCATTTCAGTTCCTTTGCAAAAATAATTTTATTGTATCCAGATTCTGATTTTCCATGCGTTCCCAAAATCACTCCAGGTTATAGTAATCATGGTTCCTACAAAAGGCCATGAGCGAAAACCTTCCCGTTAATTTCTCCCTAGTTATTTTCCTTCTCTAATGATCTCAAGAACTTCGTTTCTTGATTAATTTCAACAGATACAAATAATTTGTGAGTATGTAGTTGACAACAATTTGACATTTGCAATATGACATAAGCGTTGCAGTCTGCATTGGGTGAACTAGAAGACTTATCCTTCCTCTGGGCGAAGTTGTTTTAGAAACAAAGTAGCGTGTGCCTTGATTTGAGTAAATACATGCATGGCAGGAACTACGATCAAGTTCGGTTCACCTAAGCTACGAGGTAGCAAATGCACGCTGACAAATATGATTTCAGATTTATGTTCTAATAGGAGTGCCTGCATACATAATTTACCAGTGAATGTGGCACTCTTTGGTGGAGGCTGGAGGCGAAGTGAATTGAAAGTCGATCTGGTTGTTATTCCCGCAGCAAGGCGCGCACAATGATGGCTGTGCGGAACGTGTGCGGCAGGGCAGCTCCTGGGCCGATCGGTATTCAGACTCGGCTTGCCAGCCACTTGGAGCACGTATTGTATGCGCTCTCAGCTCATCACATGCAGCCAAGTCGCCGCTTGTACACACGAGTACCGTTCCAGTGGCCCCGCGTTCGCATTCTGCATGCAAATATTTTATCCGTTTCCTTACTTCTTCCGGTCAAAGTTGCGGAAATATTTTTTTGACATATCTTATATATGTGTGTGTAATCGCAGATGATGGGAGATTATTCTTCCGAAATGTCGCTAACATTTTTCGAAACTAATACACTCTGTAATTCACAAATTTTTAGGTAGCAGCGAGTGCTTTGCACCAAAGTTAATCACTGCTCTGTGCATTCCAATCCCGAATAGCACGAGGAAAAGGAATAATTCATATAAGAATCAGTGCGGCATCTTATTTCTCTAATCTTATCACCCCTGGTAGTCAAAGATTTCTACGACCATCAGTTATTTGATTGAAATGCCATTTTTTACGTATAATTATTAGAAGGAGAATATGATTCTGCGGAGTTGCCTGTCACAATATGCCCGCAAGTATTTTTAATTAAATTATCACAAAATTAAAAAATCATTCACTTGCTTTAAAAAAAATTATAATTCATTTCAAAGAGAGACATCTAAAGAACATAAAAAGTTTGGGTTGGCTATGTAGGGATTACCAGTTGTTAAAGTTCGAGAGAGAGTTAGCGCCACATCGTCTGTCACACTTACTTGCGCTTTTATGTTCTTTACATGTCTCTCTTTGAAATGAATTATTAATTTATTTTAATTTTTTGAAAATTTAATTAAAAATCCTTGCAGCCATATTTTGATGGGCCACCAGCTGAATCGTATCCTGCTACTAATAATTAAACATAAATATTTTGTTTCAACCAGATAAGAGACGGACGTAGAAATCACGCTGCCAGATCTTAGGCGATGTTACTGCGGCCCAAATAGGTTGCTGGACAAAGTATTTCATAGCACTCATAAATGAAAGTGGGTATACGTATGTTTACCAGTAGGTTCAAACGACACCTATACACACCTATCACAGCCCCATCTACAAATCAGTTCTGTGACGCTTTAATAAGGACTGTAGCAATCAGTCACGAATTGAGAGGCTCTTCTTTGAACGTTCTCTATACTGTCAATCAGCCCCTTCGAAACGGGTCCCAAACTCCACCACAGTAATCCAAATGGGGACGCACAAGAGTTTTGTACGCTCTCTGCTTTGTTTGTGCATTACAATTATTCATGATTCAACATATGAATCACAGTATAGAATTAGCTCCGCCTGCGATCAAATGAATGTGCAAGTCCCATTTCATGTTGTTTTGTACTGTTACGCCCAAATACTTCACGGAATCGGCCATACCAATAACTGAACTGTTTGTTTTGTATCTCTGAAGAAACGGATTCTTTTCGTTAGTTATGCGCGTTGCCTTGCACTTTTTACAGTTTAGTTTAATTTTCCATTTGTAGCACCATGCCGAAATAACATCTTGAATTTCTAAGGAATTGGCCGAATTCCTTGCTCCCCTACAGATGACCGGATCATCAGCGAACAACCTGAAAGTGTTCTTCACGTTGTCTCCAAGACCCTTTATGAAAATTAAGAAACGAAATGGTCCTCTTACACTTACCAGTAGGACACCGAATGTAACCTCTAGTTTAGAAGAGGCTTCTCCATCAACGACGACATATTGCGACCAATCAGTTTAAAAAATCATTTATCCATTCACAAAGGTGATCCGATATGCCGTACGCTCGAATCCCCGTTAAATTCGGTTGTGAGGTACTGAGCCGAAGTCTTTATAAATAAAAGATGAGGCTAGAAAAAGATACAAATTTCAGATAAAAATAAAAACGCAGGGGTAGATATTGTTACTAAAATAGTTTCAAACAGAAATATTTTCTTGCTTAAATAACATCTTTGATAATTGCCCTTTAAATTTCAGTATCAGTATGTTAGAGGTTCCATGCATATGTAACCGCCTAAACATGAAGAATTAATACCGCTTCCATCTATTCTTTATCCTGTTATTCCAATTTGCCATTTACTGAGAATGTTTCCATAAGTTAGCTTCATGGAGTGCGCCTTGTGATTCTTCAATTTACCACAAAGTCTTCTAAAAACTACGTTAGTTGACATTCATCGGAATGGTCAACATGAAATCTGAGTGGGTGGTTGTTTGTATTCAAAGCATTTCCAAGGGTTATACATGGATTTTATAGTGTTTGTCTATCTCTTACCACATCTTGCATATCTTACAAACGAAGTTAATGCTTTTCTGTATGGAATGAAAGGAGAAATGTTTATATATATATATATATATATAAAGGTTTTATATGATATGGTATGTTAATTAATTTTTTTAATGCTAACAAGGTGCATAAAGTAATTTTAACGGAATAGTTGATGAAATATTAAATAGCTTTTTATAGAGCCAATGATCGAGAATGCAGGAAAAACAATGCTTGACAGTTTTTTTTTCAACAAAATGATCTCTATTCGTATTGTATGAACTATGCGTTGAAACTCCATGTGTGGGAGTAGCCAACTGATTTTATGCGAAGAAAAGTATGTCGGTTGTCAATGAACTAATTTGTTTGAAATGTTAGAAAAAGTTTTGCATCAACGAATTTTCTATCCAATTTACATTTTCAATCTCAAATTCATACGTTCTCCTTGGTTAGAAAATGCGCGCGAAATTTCATAATACCATACATCAAAAACGTCGATATCATTTGCGATGTTCTTGATATTTGGAATAATCTAATTTATAGTTGCTACAATTAAACAGTCCTATTGTTAAATTGTTTAGAAAAGGAATAATTTGGAACCTAACCGATTTGCTTTTCCAGTAATAAACCGCTTTATTGACTGATGCTAAGCAACTCTCTCTCTTTTTTTTTTTTTACTGCTTTACGCCTCACCCCCTGCTAAGGTCATTACAGGCGGGATGTTACTGGGGACAAGGAACAGGAAGGAATTCGGCCATGGCATTTTTGAAGGAAGTATTCCGGCATTCGCCTGGAGTGATTTGGGGAAACCACGGAAAAACCCATATCTGGTTCCCCAGACGGGGATTCGAGCCCGCGTCTTCTCGAATGCGAGGCCAGAACGCTAACCGTTCACTCACCACTCTCGGTCAACTGATGTCAACACATCCATCACATCCTAGTGCCTCAATTGTTTTCTTCGGATGTTTCAATCCTTGCCTCTTGTACAATTCTGTCCTTCGACTGGTATTCCCAATAACATGTTAAACAGTTCCACATGTCTGAATGTGACTGTATTTTCTTTTTGTAAGATTCTTCCAGATAATTCTTTCATTTTCCATCATTTTTCTTCATGTATCAAAGTGAGATTTGTTTTAATATTCAGTGCTTCTTAGGCAATCGATGCAACTTTAAATAATCTTGTTAAAATTAGTACAGAAATTAAAATAAATATGTTTATTAATACGAAAGGATTGGAGGAAATTGTAAAAGACTCAACAGATCAAAATTCATTAAAACTCATGTCGAAGTATTATTAAACTTGTATATAAAACTTACAATGGAAGATGGTGGCAGAGTATGCGGCCGAAAGCTCGTCTGTCATCAACATCATACGGAAGCGAACCCGCAAAGATTATATTTCAGCGACACGTCGGGAAAGCCTTCATTCACACATCAAAACTTACAATCATTTGCGATAAAAATCGTTTCGTATATTTTCAGTAACATACCAATGACCATTGGTGATATATTTTTGTTAACATGAAACATTTTAAAACTGTCGACAGCTTCCTAGCGTGGCGGTTGAGCAGTAACCATGAATTTGGTAGGACGTAGGTTCGAATCCAGATTTCTTTCTTCCATGTTTTCCGAAATTTCTCCAAGCGAATACTTTCAAATGGCAGTAGCCGAATTCCTTGCCGTTCCTTGACACCAGTCCTCTCCCGCCTCTAATGAACTAGAATTCAACGAGACGCAAATCGATAAAAATGTAGACAGCTATACAGGAAGTTTTATTTGAGATGCTTGCTGTTGCTTATACTTTTTAACATCCGTGAAGAAAAATACTGCAGCCATCAACAGCATTTTCCTGTTTGGTATCCATTGCAGCTTCAAAGCTGATATTTGCTGTACAGATCCGCTTTTATTCGTGATTTGCTGATAGCAGCTTTTGTGTCAGTATAATCAATGTTACCGTTGCGTTAAAATATACTGGAACTAATGGCAGTTATTAGCATTGCACATACGTCCACCAACGGTAGCTTTGGAAAGGGTGAATGTGTAATGTATTGTACTTTACGGAATATCGTTAGGTAGTTACTTTATGGAAATTTTCTATGATGGCAGCCTGCATTTAAAAAATAAAATATATATTTGGTTTAGAACGATTTAATTTATGTCTAAAGTTTGTTTAATACTGCCATTTACTATATTTCTTTATAAATCTAGCCATACTATCAAATTTGCAACATTTGAATACTAATTATTTCGCCATTATTCTTTATATTGTTTGTTGAATTATATTTACAGAATTTTCAACTTTATAAATTTAAATTTCAGTGTATTAGCGTGAAGGGTGTTTCGTTTTTTTTGCGAAATTTGATTCAGCCTTTTTTATTACAGGAATTAATTATTTCTATTTTTAGTATTCGATGTATTGATTTCTTATTCAATTCTTAAAAATTATATCTACTAAACAATACATTTGCAGGTGGAAATTTCGCTGTAAATCTTCCTTTTCATTTAAATTCTTTCGTGTTGATGCCAGCATCAAATACAAGAAAGATTTTTCGCCAATCCGATGGCTTTTTCACTAGCTGATTGAAAGTATGACTAAAATACATTTTGCATTTCAATAAGTTTTCATTAAATTATTTAAACTTTTGACGTTTATTTTGTGCATCCTTCCGTAATTTATTCCATTCTCTGATCTCTGTCCCTACTAGAGAATATTTACCACTGTCTTCTGTCAGTAATCTGGTTAATGCTCGTAGTCATCGAATCCCCTTCGAGAACTTATCGATAGTTAAACAAAACTTAAGTATCGATAAAATGTGACAAATTGTGACTCGAAATGTAGTTTTTCAAAATCACAGATTTTTTAAATAAATGAATCACGAATCCATGTCTCAGGGAAGAGAGTTATATAATTCCGTTCTTCTGTTCCTGCTTTTGGAACAGTACCTTTGTTTCTTGTTTTGTATTTATCTTGTAAATTGTCTTATTACAATTACTAAGCACTATTGTCCTGTGAAATGCTATTTCACTTAATGAGGATATAATTTAATAGTTTTCAAAGATGTTAATCACTTCTTTTCACATAAATAACCAGCAAAATAAAAGTCATATTCATACTTTGCTTGATCTTGTGTAAAAGTATCTCGGGTAGATGTAGAGGTCTATATTTCTAAAAAAAAGTAAGAGGAATAATGACTGACTAAAAGGAAGTAACCTCGGAGCTCAGTTGCTTGCTGATTTAACTGGAAAGACATGTAACTGGCAAAGATTTAAAAATCCAATCCGTGCTGTAATCAAGTGTCACATATTATTAGTTTTCAAGTGTTAAACATACAGTTAACACTGGTGCTTAAAAGTTAACGCCTTTACTAGCGTAGAAGGTGCTGGAGGAAATCGATTGTAAGGCAGTTCTGGATCACATTCATTCGTCTTGTGAAGGGATGCGCACTTGAAATTGTGACCCCGAGTGGATGTATACCTGCCTTTTAACAGCATTTTGCAGCAACACCAATTTCTTTAAGTTTTTTTGACGGTCTGTATTAATACCTAAAAAAAAAAAGAGCAGCTCCTCTTTAAGCTGGTAAAGTTAAACGATATTCAACGGGTCGCCTTTATGCCCATAATGCGCGTCCGCCGCGTCGGGTTGCAAATTGCGTGTCGTCGCGCGACTGCGAAATGTAATTTCGCGTCCCCTCCCGCGCGGACGGACGGATACATATTTATGGCGCCGTGGCGTGCGGCCGTTGTCTCTCTCTCTCTCGCTTCCTTCCCGACCGTCACCTCTGGCCGCACATCTGGGCCAGGCAATTTACACTACATCATTACGAGTCCTTTCAGTGGTGTTTCAACACTAGTGCGACTACTGGCTGCCGGCCTCTCCCACTCAGAGCGAGAGAGAAGCAGAGGCGTGACTGAGGTGAGGCGAAGAAAAAGAGGAGCCGGGATGAACGGCGCGAAGCCACGGCCGCGTGCTAACGAGCCACCCGCAGAGCACCAATGGCGCTGGCCCTGACACGCCACGACAGCCGTTCCTCCTGTCCGCCCGCCTCTGTCTTTTACAGATTCATGACTTAACCGGCAGATTCGGCAGAAACTTCGAGACAGAGGGAAAACAGCAGGCGACTGCGCTACGAAATACGTATTCAAAGAGCACTGTCCCGTGGCCGAGGTCGCTAAGGTGGAGTGACTCGGACAGCTACTCAACCTCTGCCTTGCAGGTTTAAGTTCTGGAAAAAAACTTTTATTATCCAGGACTCTACAGACAGGATGTGATATTACAGTTGTAACTTAAATATTAATACAAGAGAATACAACTTGCTTTGAAAATAAACAGCTTCTTTTACTACACGTACCTTTAATTTAATTCTATGGAGCACACACTTCGGTGGTAATATCACTACACAACCATTCTTCCCCTTTCCTGTATCTTCCTTCAAATTTCAACTTTAAATTCTTTCAACGTTTTTGGTAGATTATTCGTCACCTCTGAATCGGCTGCCAGCCTGTGTTAACGGTCAAATTTTCTCTTCCATGCACCTCTCCCAATTCTTCCACTAATATCATTCCACGCCTCGTCACCAATATAAGCCTTATAAAATCCATGGCTCTCGTTTTTATGGCTTTACGCATCGTCGACGTCGAGATTATTAGAGGCAGGAATGGAATGGGAACGAGGAACGGGGGGGGATTCGTCCATGACCTTCTTAAAGGAACCATCCCGGCATTCGCCTGGAGTGATTTGGGGAAACAATCGAAAACCCAAATCTGGATGCCCGGACGGGGATTCGAACCCGCGTCCTCCAGAATGCAAGGCCAGAACGTTACGGGAAAACCACCGCAACGTGTAAATTTTCCAAAGACGTTATATCAATTGAATAAAACATTCTTCGGAAGTAACAGCCAGTACCCAAAGTACATGGCGTAAAAATTATCTCATGCAAAAGCCAATCGATAAATTAGCAAAGGATCCTTCGCGATTGTGAGCTGCCACCTGCGAGTATCGAAGGGTTCCTATCTGATATTATGAGATTCTGTAGCAACTACTTCCTTGGCTTCAATCATTTTTTCCTTCACTGCAACTACCACTCCTAATTAAATATAATATTTTACAACTGATATAAAGCAAGTTTTACTGCAACCTAATCATCAGGAGCATGTTAGTGTCTCCTCGCTTTCGTCGTCTGAAGCAGGGAGGAAAATGGTGAAAGAGAAATCCAGCTAGGACTGCATAAGCAGCTCCACGCTGGTTAACTGAGAGCCATTTTCCCGATTATCATTCAGATACTTCGGTCTTTGTAAAGCAGTCCATAATAATGCTTGTCTGTGAACACATATTCTTCTTGTACGTGGAGCACGGCTATCGGTGATCCACATTTCCACATGGTTATAAGTCATAAAACGGCATGTTACATTACTTCAATAACCATGGATATGTTGCTTTCTGCCATATACTGAGTCAGTTTAAAATATCAGTTCAAGTGCTAAAAATACAATACAGCGATGCAGTCCATAAAAATCAGTAAGAACTCAACCCCATTCAGTCTCTTAGGAGGTAGGCTGTTTGTTATTCATTGTTTTTATATCTCGAGAATATTATTTACGACGTGTACTGATATGTGGTGTGGCAATTTCGATATTATATTGTGCATAAATTAAATAACAGCGTTGCTTTCACGTTCAGGAAGAATACAATCGATTTATTCTGCTGAGCAAACATACCCATTTTTGTTGTTTCCGTGGTGGTGCATGTCAGCAGACTGTCGGACAGGGCGATTACTATGTTGTGCGAAGTGAAACCAAAGCAAGTTCCAGAAAAGCAACAATGGACGCATGTTCGTAGAATTCTAGAACCCTTTTTCTTGCAGTTGTATTGCTGTTTCTTCGCTTTCTTATTTCACAAGACTATGCAGATCATTTAAATATTATCGCTGTATCTCCTTTTGACGATTATTTCTTTTCTATCTCATAATGTAAAATGCAGGTTTTTACTGCTGCCATTGTAGTGTGAGATACATAACGTATTAAATATCGAAAGGGTGTTATACGCATTATCAAAGTGTAGAACTACAGCAGTCACTAACACGACATAGTTCCTAATACTGGGGTACTTACTTCTAGTGTCAGAAACGATATATTATAATTTCGTTTACTGTTGTTAGTTTAAATGTACTAAGCATAATACAGACTAGCCAGTAGCAGATTCTGTATGTTTGAAATATTTGACAGCATTAGAGACAGAACTGTGGCTAAGGCAGTTTCCTTCTTTGCTTAAAACTGTAAAATATTTTCGCGCTGTTTCCATTAGTATTTCTAATTTTTGATGATAATTACGCGTATCGGCAAAGATGGACATCTGTGTTTGCAACTTAAATGTTCTACGATATGAGTAGTCTGGTTGACGTTTCATATTCCTTCTAGAATGTTCCATGTTTAATAAGTTTTAAAGTGACTTGGCGCACAGGGCCAATCTTGCGAAATGTTTCAGTAAAAACTAATACTGCCTGTCATTTTAAAGAAATATTTCATACAAGTTAATAATCAGCCCTACTGGCAGAACACTAAATACTCGTAGTAATTAATATACATTTTCTAAATTATATCGGCTATGATATCTGAAAATTTTCGGACATGTTTGTACATTGTGATTTTTAAATGCAAGGAGTTCAGTAAAAGAAAAAGTGCGATAGCTAATACCACGTTTTCAGAAATAATAACATGGTATGGTGATCATATATTCACCGGCGAGAACACGAGAAAGAAATACATGTTAACAGAACCAGTTTAACGAGTAGTTTAGTCCATTCACGTATGAAACAAGTTGAAAAAATGAGAAATGATTCAAGTATTGAAATGGAACAGTGGGAATATAACTCTTACCACGGTATACTTAATAAAAAAAATAGTTCGAAGGTTTGCTTCACTGATTGAGTGAAAAATTTGGTCTCCGAGTATGTCATAAGTTTTTTACTAATTTATAATGAACATTTCTTGTCTACAAGTAGTGTCTTTAACTTGATGAGGACACTGTTCGAGAAGGATTGAGGGTTTTAATTCATGACATCTTTATGAGTCTATAAACTTTAACCACAGCACGTCAAGCAACGAGCGAATTAGTTGAAGAATAGCATTGGTTGGTTATTTTGTCAGAGGAGAAATTTTAAAGAATTGGTCGTGTTTACCGTGTGAGGTTTTGGTCTATTCACCACACGAGATAGAATTCTCTGACCAAAGAAAAGTGCGTAAAACATGTTAGCGGATAACAATATTGACAGCGAACATCGCTTTTTGTCTCATAACCAACATCGCTAAATTCCAAGCGGTTTAAAAGTTATATATACGAAAATGAATTCTGACATTTGGTGATGGTGGTGCGCAGAATCAACCTGATCCTACAGATAGATTCTTTATGAACCTTAATCATCCGACACAGTACACCAACAATTAAATATCGCTGGTAGAATTATAAAAGCTCTGAAGAAATCAGAAAACAGTTTCTGATTGTTTTTGGTTAAGATTTAATAGCTTTTGCATCTCTAAATGAAGCAGCTGTTTCAAGAAAGATCAAGCTGTGATAGCAGCACAATTAACTTTAACGATATTAATAAAAGGCTAAGATTGGTCTCTGAGTCATCGTGTAGTCGTGAGACGTAACGTGCCAGGCCTTGAATAGCGGACTAACTGTGGCCGAAGATGTTAAATTGAGGTTATGGGAATTATCTAATAACAATTCTATTTCGTTAAGCATCCGTGAAGAAATGAATTTCCAGAACACTGAAAACGAATGTATTGCATTTAAATTAACATATTAATTATTATTTGTTTATCTTCAGTTGATGTAGATATTTTCTTATACAATCTGTTCAGAGACATCGCCGTTACGGTAATGTAAAAATATATACCAAATTACAGCATGTTTAAGGTTATGAGCCTTATTCGATAACAGCTGTATTTAGTTAAACGAGTACGAGGAAATGACTGCCAGAACACATTGTTCAACGTGTAATTTTTGATAGACTTTCAAGGTATTTATATCCTATGTACATGTTTCCGCTATGTTTTATGTCACTGTTATGGTAAACTTTAAGAAATTAACTACCAGAATTCTGTGTTTAACCCATCATATTTGACGGGCTATTTGACATAAAAAGCACTCACTTCTTTGCATAACAGCAAAATGATTAGGGCCGGAAAAGTAGGTAAAACACGTGCGAGACTTTTGATGGAAACTCAAGAAGTACCTCAGTATTATTTTTTACTGCTCTGTTGCAAATTAGGTTTATAATTAGAATCACCTCTGAACCATGTATAAATGAAATCCAACTCCAGTATCACGGTCAACGAAACCGTTGAACGCTTCTTTGAATTAAATTCGCAACGTGCAAAAAGAAAGTAAAATTCTCGACACGGCGGTGTCGAGGGCGGCGTACATTTATTTCTGCATTAAGCACTGCACATCAGGCAGAAGTTTTCAAGTAATTCCCAAGATGGAAGCGCTAACGAGATTTCTGTCGGTTCCAAATTTCTTCTTGCAATATTTTACGTCTTGTGTCGCATTTTACTTTATAAATTTACGGTGAAGAGAAAACTACAACGAGCGCTGAAATTGTAACATCACAGAACACGTGACAAGTTCTCACAAAGTGAGATATTTTTGGACGGCATCAAGGCCCGAATAGTGAGTGCCCTCTATCCAATAAAAGGCACAAGCAAACAGCTGCCTTTCACGAATGTTTGTATTATTTCATCTGTACTGAAAAGACAACAATGTATCTCCTAAATGATTCCTCAGCGTAATAGAAGTATGCAAATAGAATCTAACCGAGATCTTTCCTACAAAAAATAACTTTAAAATATTATTTTGATTTCATCTTCCGATTAATATTTTTAAACCTGGAAAATTACTCTTCCTTCTTTAATGAAATAAGATGCAATTTCCCCTTTTCCTAGAGGTTTAAACCTCGTCGACCTGAGGTCATTGGAGGTGGTAGATGGTCGATGATAAAGTACGGAAGGAAATTGGCCATGGCCTTTTGAAGGAACCATTCAGGCGTTTGCCAAGAGTGAAACGATGGAAAATCGAAATCGGGATTTCTGGATGGGGATTTGAACCTGCGTCCTCCAGAATGCCAAACCAAACGTTACCGGGAATTATCCCGTTAATCAAACAAATTATTTGCAGTGGAAAACATACCGAAAGTGGTACTTTTTGGATAGGAGACCTATCATCTGAATATATTCTAGGGATATCTGCCATTCTAAAAGTGCGATCTTTTATGTACGTTCTACTTGCAACTGATTTTTTAAAATATGTTTTAATTGAGAGCCACATACTACACTCAAATCAAATGCATTTTTCGCAACTCAACCAATTGGCGTAGAATTCTTATCTACTGTGCATCACATACGTAATATATGTCTTGAAACGTGCGGAAAATACATTTTTCTTAACAAAAGAGATAGAATTTTTCGCAAATCAAATTAGCCATGTTTCTTGATGGAGAAACATTCAGAGCCGTCTGATAAATTTTTGTAATAACGTTAGTTCAAAGTCGTATACATAGCTTTTGAGAATTTCAAATAGATAGGACTATATAATGGTCATGGTGAAAATATGTTCTTATCCATTATTACAATGAAGGGAAACATAATAAATAAGGATGAATGTAAAACTGCTGGATTATCCTTGTTACATACATTTTCTGAAATGCTAAAATGCTTGTTTGGTCTCCTAACATATTTGTTTTGTAGTGTCTAGAGGTTTAATTCGTGTCAACGGCTGAAGTAATTGACTACATATATGGCAGGGGAAGAGAGTGAAGGTACACATGAACTGATGAACTGAGTTGCTGCTGTGATAATTTTTTAACTGAAATTTGAGAACGTTGCACAATTCGTCAAGTTCATTAAGGAAGACCACCCAAGACAATAAATTCGATAACAGGAATAAGATGAAAGGATTATATAGAGCGCCTACTGTAGCTGAACAAAAATGTCGTGTCTTCGCATCTCACCACGCTCAGTGAAACTGCTATATTGAGGTAATGAAATGATCATCAATATTACCCTAAATCTAACTGTAGCCTCATAGGCGAATAACACTATGCTATTCTGCAAAGTCAGAAAATAAGCTCAACACTAATATTTCCTCAGTGTTCACGGATTTATGAAGCTCTGAGTGGAACATGTTATTATTATTAAGAGGAATTTTTCCTCACTACAGAGGTTTTACTCCAACATAACAATAAAAACTCGGAACACAGAACTTGACTTGATCTTCTTTAAATACCTGTACATATACCTGACCAATTATTTCTCATCACGTTCCACAGTACGATAAAAACAATTTAACTTTCTGCATAAGGTCTCAAGATAATCCTGAACCTTATGTGCCAGAAGTGTGGTGCCCTTTTCAAAGGTAGCAGTGGTAAGTTGGGAAAATGGTTTGAGGAATCACAATACAAGCAAAGAATAACAGAAGTTGTCTAATTTCAACCGCACCATCAATCTATTCCACCTAGCATTTGACATAAGACAAGTTATGGCATTAGTGGAGCTGACCACACAACTTCCAAACAAAGTTTCTCTCTTCATCCAGGCAAAGATCAAAGCTGAACTGTTCACTGCAGGCCACACCCTGAGAGTGTGGGCGCCTTAATGTCTCTCTGTCACGATACCCTTACAACCGACGTGGTAGGCGATATGCGTGTGCAGTCGGATAGGGCCTGGTGGCTCAGATGCTCACGGCGTGTTACTAACCAACACAAGGTCCCCGGTTCGAATGCTGAAATTCTTTTATTTTTTAGGTCAAAACTGCATTAGAGAATTTGTACGATTTTTGGACGAGTAAAATCTTATGACTTCGTGTCACCGACATGCTGTGACGTGTTGCGCGTATTATGCGCATTGGACACTTTTTTGATGGGTAAAATCTTATGACTTCGCGTTTCCGACATGCTGTTACAGCAGTATATCTGTAGCTATAAGTATGACGTGTTGAGCTTGGACAACACTGAAAGTATAGATTATACTTGTACCTAATATATAGAAATGTTCAAATTTCGTGGTGAGCAGGAGTTTTTAGTAAGTTGTCGGTAGTTTCTCTCTCCAGTCGTCGATTAAAATTCTGTGGTGAGCATGAGTTTTTAGAAATTGTATTTGATCGTATGGGCTTCGCCCGGACGATTCGTGAAATTCCACAACCGCCCGATGATGACAAACGGGCGGGTGGCAGGGAAAGTTTGAGTTGATTTTAACACAGAATGCGGTCAGACTGAGACCTAGCTCCAATTGGGCTAAATATTAGTATCGAACGATTAGAACACGGATACCGAAATTTCGCAATCCAGGAATCAGGGACTGATTTTCCGTTATTTTGGTTCCGGAATTGAGTGCCCCTAAAAATCATAGGATCGCAATGAAATGTATATGGGACTATTTTGAAAATATACGCTATACAACACAACAAAAAAGTTTCATTAGAATCAGTTCACAGCTGGCAATGATTTCACTGAACACACACAAATACAATTGAATTGAGAACCTTCTACTTTCTTTAATTCGGTTGAAAATAACTCATATTGCTATTTTTTCCGACTGCCGTACTGATTACGATTACAGCCTCTTAAAAAAAGAAATAACCGCTGTTATATATAGTGAGTTGGTGATATCTTCTTATTCTAAAAAGAGTTATTTCCACGGAAGAAAAATGTTTTCGAACGATTCTCCCGATGAAGTTATTTTTTCTGCAGCTTGCCGGCGATTTTTTTATGCATTCTGATCCATCTCCCATATTCGGAACACAGAATTTCATTAAAACTTTATTCTGTTCCATACGTGCCCGGTCCGAACATAAAAGTAACCTCTCGCATCACTCCCCCTTCCTATACCGCTAGGCAGCAGCATGAGCCGCCGAGGTAACTGGAAAAAGAAAAAACGCAGGCAGAAAAAGAGAGAGAGAGACATAGAACTTGGGGCAACTTGTCTCTCAACTTATGGGATTTAATTTTCGAGCGTTGACGGCGTTATAAGTTGCCATCCGTCGGCGGCGCTGTTGGCAATTTATGTGGTGGGTGTGCCCTACGTGCGGGCCCTTCATTTCCCGCGGGCGACTGACGACCTCTGAGCAGAGTGCAGGCCCCGGCTCCGCGTACACGAAGTCTCTCTGGACACACTACAAAGGGGGGTACGGCTGTGTCATCCCTTACACAACTCAAACAAAGGGATAGTGTGGCTAGCAGACGCTTGTACAAACGATGATTTTTTTGCTTGGTTTAATCCCTTCTTATGCCTATTTGTAACGAAAAGAATTTTTTTACCTTCGATCCATGAAGCTGCAACGAATCAATTACAATAATTCAGCAGTCCGATGTCCCATGATTATATTCCTTACTATTTATATTGTGACTTCACACATGATATCATTAGCGCCGAAGGCAATAATCAGGAAGGAAATCGACAACAGCCTTGTTAACGTTAATCCCGGTTCGGATGTGTTACCCTGGGACACCACTGTGTCACATTTTCTTGAGTGGTTATACAATCAGAGAATATTTTTTGTTGGAATTTCTCGCAGTTTGACCGGTGACTAATGGTGAATCCGAGCTCTAGCCTGGCATTCGGGAGGACGCCGGTTCGAATTCCCATCCGGGCATCCCGATTTGGGTTTTCCATGGTTTCCCAAAATCACTCAAGGCGAATGCCGGGATGCTTCCTTCATAAGGCCATGGTCAAATCCATCCCGTTCCTTGTCCCCAGCCCCATCCCGCCTCTAATGACCTAGACGTTGACGAGGCGTAAAGCCATAAGTAAAAATAAAATAAGAAGGTTAATCCGAGAGACTGCGAGCCTCCAAAAATTGATTGATGAAGTTGGAAAATTTTTACAAAAGGAAATGTCTGTGCATAGTGAAGGCCATGTTAAAATCTGGGTGCAATGGGAGCAAACTGAACCATTGGTTTGTTGACGGTGCTGTCATAACATTTATGGCGATCTGCTTGTAGACCGAGAAAAAAAAAGAAACTGAATCTTATCAAAAACTTAAAACATTGGTGTATCATATAGGAAACACAACTGTTTTGCACAGGAAAATTTGATAATGTCTCCGAGGTCATTTCTGGTCTGTCTTAATTACTTGCATTAATGTTAATGCATATATAAATTAGAATAAGATAATTCCATTTCTGACATAGCAATTGATGCATTGAAAAAATGGACGAACGTCGGAGGCCATTCAAGAAGCTGTTAAAATAACAAAACTGCCGTATTTCACAAATACCTGTTCTGAATACTCTAAAAAATCTGGACACTTAAACAAAGGATTCTGGGTCATGCGTTAAGAACATCAATCGTGTTGGATATCAATCTTTTTGTTTATTCAAATTATAACTGAAAGCAATCAAAGATATTACTCAAAACCTTCCTTATGTTTTCAGACTGATACAAAGATATAAGAAATATGAGTATAATTAAATTTTGTGACCATATAAAGTTGTTTAGATTAGTTGAACTTCTGGAACATACAAAAATTAAAATTCTTAGGGCATACAGAGATTATCTCGTCATAACCTAGGTCGGTCACCTTAAGGTGACACTTCCCGACACTGTTAAAAACTGTGTGTCGTCACCAATTTGAAGACCGCGTCTAGATGACATAAACGAATAAATTTGTGGATTATATATATAACAAAGAAACTTTCAGCGCTTCATGGTCGATGCTGTCTTTGTTGTTAGGACCATTGGGCGTTTTCACCGTGACCTGAACACGGCTTATCATCCTTAAATCACGAGAAGTTTTCGGAAGTACGATAGGGAAGAGTGATGGGCTCTGAGCGGTTAAAGAATTTCTTCCATTTTCCTCTTAATTCCTGTAAATGACTACCACTTGTTACCTAGAGAAATGTTCTCGTATTGTTGTCTGTTTTCCCCGTTATTGTAAGAGCATCTGATGAAGTTGTCATATTTTTATAAGCAACAAGCTGATACCCGCGATTTCGTACGCGTCGATTAGGAATTTCATTGCCAGAATGTTGTTGGTAACGAAGGATTGGTCCCAAACAACACCGAGTCGGCATAATATGACAGGAAAGCCATCATATTTAAAAACAGAAAAACAAACGTAGGTGAGGGGATGTGTGGTTGGGGGGAGGGGTAATTGACTAAGGGCAACTTTATTTCAGCTTGGTCTTTTCTTCTTCCTTCAGCATGAGCATCCGATTCTTGGGTTCTAATAACTTTAGCTGCTCGTGCTCTGCTAGAGCTACAACTTAGGACAGTTTACGCCCGCAAGACATGTCAAAAAAGAAGACAAAATAAACTAATGCCAGAATCATTTAAGCAGACACAAAATAATAGGACAGAGAAAATAGACATCTATACTAAATAATACCTTTTCTCTAAACTAAATTTATTAACACATTATACACTAACATAATGCGCGAGAAGCACAGCTTGAGCAACCGACGCAACATTATAGACTAACACACATCCGTTTCTCTGTCAACATTCGATAAGTTTTCAAAAGTTTTGTGACTACAACTGTTAGTCATACAGAAAAGAAATGTCCTGTGCCCTCCCTACAGATTTACTTGTCAAATTCCGTCAATATCGATATAGGCATTTAGTCGTCAAAACGTAACAAAAGACAGAGATTTACTTCCGCATTTATAGTATTATTACGGCAGATCACACACACACACTGACTGCGAATCACCCCTGAGGGATTAATATAACGTAAAAAAGTATACACCTACAGCATTGCAAAACTACATACGATTTGCCTCGCATTGCACCCCTAAATTAGTGATATCTACAGTTTAACATTCAATCCGAATAACCGGCGGCTCAGGCTTAACTCTTACGATCAAACACAATTTTTTAAAATCTTAGCCTCTATGGAGATTTGAACCGGAGACCACGACCCAAACATTAGTAAGCATGCGTTTTAACCACTGAGCTGTCTGACCGATACACGGAAAAAAGCAGTATACAGACGTCCATATCCAACGCGTCTGTCTATCGCCGTTCAGTAATTTTTCGTAATTATAAGACAACATGTATTATTAATACAAATAATTTTTCAACCAAATGTAGACAGTACTTTTCTCCTTGTTTCAAAGGATAAGTGTGCAAAGTTTTATCGAGATCGGATGAAAACTGTGGATTTGTTTGAAGAACAAACAAACTAACAAACAAATAAACAAACATACATAAATTCATCTTTATATATATAGATTTGTCGCCGAGTATTGCGTGTTTGCAGTTTGGTCTGCATTTTATTAATAATAATGCACGAAGGAGGTTTTTTTTCATTTCCCCTTCCTGCTTGTTTAATACACATTTACGAGCTACAACTGTTTGAGGTGGAACTAAGCTTTTATCTTTTTCTGTAAATGAAATGTTAATACACTGATCAGCCAGAACATTATGATCACATACCTACTATGGATATAAACCCGTCCAGGTGATAGCAGCGTCACCTGACGAGAAATGACTTCCAATCAGACACACGTACGCTGCATGTAATATCAGTGAGCGTGCTGTCCATGTTTAGAATGGCGAAAGCGCACGCACTGAGTTTGACCGCGGGCAGACTGTGATGGCCGGGAGGCTCGGCACGAGCATTTCGGAAACTGCACGAATTGTTGGGTGCTCCAGGAGTGCTGTGGCGAGTGTCTTACACAAGTGGCGAAACCAAGGTGAAACCACGTCCTGACACCGACTGGTTGGGCGGCCACCTCTCATTACAGAGGTCGGATGTCGTAGGCTTGGCAGACTAGTAAACCAGGACAAGCGGCGAACTGTGGCGGAATTAACATGAGATTTTAATGTTGGGCAGAGTGCTGCTGTTGGCGGCCAGAGTCTGGGAGCCTCTTAAACGGGAAATGACACATTGTGAAACTGCCGAGTGCTGTTTTCTCGAACGTCGGGGCGAGAATTATTGCAGGTAGATTCAGTGCAGCGTGGGCCGGTAGCGAGACAGTTTGTAAGGACACGGGCAGAGGGTAGAGATTGGAAATTATGGGCTGTATGAGAAATCATTTGCGACTATTGTCCAGCAGTGACTTAGTTTGAGATGGACTGATAGACAATTCAGCAGTAACGAGACAGGGAAATGCGGATCCGCGAAAATGCTCAATAGTCTAGAAGAAGTGCATCCAGGAATGCAGATGCAACAGTGATATTGTGACATTTCGCGTAAGCTAGCCATGCAGTCCGAGTAAGTACGAGTATATAGGAAATAAATTAGCAGGAACGTAGTGAAGGAGCGTCAGTCACGGATTACACCGGTTGTTAGTATCTTGGGGGACCGTATCGGTCATCAAAAAAGTGGATAGATCTTCGTTTATCCGCGGGGAGCAAAACATTTATAAAGATGGAAGAATTCGGTGGCAAAGGTTTTATTTTTTTACTTACTTATTGCTTTACGCCTCATCGACGGCTAAGGTCATTAGAGGCGGGGTGAGAATGGGGACTAGGAACGGGAAGGAATTTGGCCATGGCCTTTTTGAAGGAAGCATCCCGGCATTCCCCTGGAGTGATTTGGGGGAAAACATGGAAAACCCAAATCTGGATGCCCGGACGGGGATTCGAACCCACGTCCTCCCGAATGCGAGGGCCAGAACGTTAACCGTTCACCTACCACGCTCGGTAAAAATGTTTTATGAAATGCAATAAATACAGTTATCTATTTTCTTCAAACAGATATACACTACTGAACAATAGTATCTGGACACCTATCTGAAACTGCACTTAGACCATACCCATGTCACGTTCCCTACTATTGCACAATAATTTGTGGTCGGCGCACCATTTGCCTTTATGACGACTTTAACACTGTTGGGAACACTTTCAATGACTTGTCTGATTGTTTGTGGATGAATGATAGTCCATTCTTCCTCAAAAGCTAAATCTAAAGAAGGTAGTGATATTCAACGCTGGGATCCGTCAAAATTCTAACGCTTCCAAAAGATCTTGCATTGGGTTCAGGTCGGGACTTTGGACAGGCCAGTCAATTTCAGGAATGTTATTGTCCACAAACCATTGCCTCTCAGATGCCAGTTTTTTGTTATTCTGATACAAACATTCTTGTTCCGAACTGGTGCTTTACTGTACGAAGCAAACAATACTTTAAAATGTATGCATATCCTTCCACATTTAAAGGTTTTTTAAGCGCAGTAAGGGCACCACACCCTAAACATGGACATCACCCCTATTCCATAACCGAACATCCAACGCGCATACTTTACTGTTGGCACTATACATGATGGCAGGTAACGTTCTCCAGGCATTCGCCGAACCAAAACCCTTCTATCTAACTTTCACAGGGTAAAGCATGATTCATCACGCCAAATCTCTCTATTCCATTAATCCACTATCCATTGACGCCGTTCGTTACACCACCTCAAACATCGCTTGGCATTAACTACAGAAATGTTTGGCTTTGAGCAGCAGCTTGAACTATGTATCCCATTCTTTTTAGCTTCCGACGCACAGTCGTTGGGCTGCCTAGATTGGTGATAGCACTTTGGAACTCAAGAGTGATTCATTCCGCTGATTTCCTGCTATTTTCACAACTACACTCCACAATGCTCGACGGTGCCCGTCAATTATTAAACGAGATTTGGCTGGTCTTAATTTAGTTGTGATTATTCTTTCGCGCTTCCACCACAATGGACTTTGTCAGATTTAGAAGTGTTGAAATGTCCTTGATGAAATTCTTACACGGTGACATCTAATGACTATTCCACGTTTAAATCGCTGAGCTCTCCGACTGACCCAATCTGCGGTTACTGCTACTCAATTGGCAACACAACCCGCCTCCTTTTTTACTGGCGGGTCAGCCTGTTGTGGTATGCAGTGTTTAATGTCTCAGTACCTGGGAGCCCGATCTTCACTCGGCCAATTTCGATTTCTGTTCAACATGCAAGATTTTGCGTAAAGTTTGATTAAAGTTAAACGTTTTCCTTGAAGGCTTACTAGGTATTTTGAAGTGCATAGTTCATTGCCCTAACCCAAGAAAAGCTTAACTAACATCAGTAGGCTTATTGGTACCTGGAACTTATACAGGATGAGGTTAGAGCCGTTTCAGAAATACCGAATACAAGAATTACAGGGTTTTTTTTTGCAAAATCGATGTGTTTGTGTTAAGGACACATGCAGTCAAAAAGTAACACATGATCACATTATAACTGCTAATATTGTTTTCAAACAATTTTTTTAAAGTAAAGATTTTTTTTTAAATCACATCTTACCCAAAGCCAATAACTATTTTTTAAATATCTACTTTTTAAATGTTTTACAATTAAAGATATAGTATTTAATGATGACGACTTTTCAGAATGAAAGTGATATTTATTACTACTCTTCAAAATAATATACCTTTCATTAATAAATATTCTTGCATAAGTTATTTACACATTATTATATTACCATTCGGTACTGACCACGGTACTGTGTGAAATATTCGCACGGGTCAACTACTATACGAGAGTTGTTCGTTTAAAGATATAAGAGTTCCTTGTTCTAACCAAAGAAAACTTAACTAATATCAGTAGGTTACTGGTACCTGAAATTTCTGCTAGATGGCGTTAGAGAAACCAAATACAAGAATTGCTATTTTTTTTGTAAAATCGCTGTTTTGCTTAGACATCACCTATTTAGATATAGGCTACTTGAAAACCAAAATGTTATCTATGAAATTTCATCCAAATCATTGTAGCCGTTTCCGAGATACAATATATATATATATGCAAAAATTGCTCGTTAAGGATATTGGATTACATTGGGGTGACCATTCAGATACTGTATATGTCACGAGTTGTTCGAAATGTAATAAGACAGCTGTTAAGAATTTTGTCAGTCGCCTTATTAACATTTCAGCCATGTTTCTTTCCTTCACAATGGTAACGTCGGCACCGCATATGTGTATTCCTGTAGGCCCTGTTGTACGTGCTGAAGGCTGTAGGGTCCTCCAGTTTCAGCCACTGTGCGGCGGCCCGTGTGGCGGAGGCCTTTCATTGGGTGTCTGCTAAGTAGAGGGCAGCCGGCCGTGGTATCTCGCCCCGCCTGACTTATGTGCCGCCGTACGTCTCCTTTCGACGGCGCCCGCCCTGATAACTCGACTCACGGCCCGCCTATCGTCTTTAACGGCGGATAATCGGAAATCCGTTATGACCTACATTTGTCACGAGACTGCTGCACTTTATGTCGCTCGCCCATACTTCAGGCCAGCCGCTCCGCCGACTAATTTTTACCGCCTATTGAACCGCGTATTTTATCGCACGTGCCACACGGTCTGTGAAAGGCTAAAATATCTGCCCGAATAATCCGGCAGTATATCGGTTAGAAGAGCGCAGATGGCGGTGTCACGACACATTCCATTCTTACATAAAATAGTCTTACACTTTACTTCATTCTGAAGAAAGGGATGGATTGCTTGCTACACATTTTCATTCAGCAGTTATATATAACGATAGTGAAGTGCTGAAGATATCCGCATCTATTTATATTTTAATTTTTCGCCAAAATTACACAGCATTGTTACCGCGTGATAACTTGTTTTCAAACACGGATGCCCTGCTTCTGATTGTCTCCAGGTGTTAAGGAAACATCCAAATCACGGATTATGTGAAGTCACAGCAACGCGTAGTCAGAAGTCTCGTATGTTAATAATATTCACTACAAATGACCAGCATTTATAATAACTTTTGTGTTTAAAAGTTAAAAAAAAATATGGAAAAATTGAACTTGTATGTTATAATCATAAATTCTAAAGCATTTGACAGTTAAATAATGTTGCTAATCTATACATTAAACGCTTTATATACCATTCGCGTTTGCTCGTATTTAGCAAACTTTCACGATCATCAGCTATGCAGCATTTCTGTTTGGGAGAGTGCAATTTAGGAGAAAATAGATTAAGAATTTAATGAAAAATACGAATTAATTGTATGAGGAACAACACAAATATCAACCAAGAGATAGTTGAGAATATTATGTGTACAAATAGATATCAGCGGAGGAATGAAAAGTATTTTTGGATTTTAAGTCTGATAACAACTTGACAACAATTAATACCGGATTCAAATTCGGAAGTATAAAGAAGAAACACGGAGAAAAATTACAGACTGAAAGAGAATAATTAGCTGTCGGAATAAACCGTGTAAGGAATTCAATTAAATAGAAAAGTTCACACTGAAACAAGGATGATTGAAGACAGTAATAAAAAATTGGCATAAGTAAAAAATCTGACATAAAACTACGGATGTAAAATGAAATTCGGAAAATGTTGGTTCAGAGAAGGAAGATAAAAAATGTTAGAAATTGAACATTAATGTTTTTCAAAAACAAAAAGAATGCCAAGAGGAAAACGTAGGAAGAGGAGAGGAATATAAGAAGTTGAAATAGAATTTTGGAAAACTGCAAAAACAAACCTAAGCATCGAAGGTGCTACAACCTGGACAGTATCATTCTGGAACTGAAGACAAAAAAAGATTTCGTAAAATATTAAAAGGAGAAATCACAAGCCGAGAAATGGGAAAAATATCATACCACCATTCACTGTCTTCAAAAATATTTCTTGGCATTATATTTGGGTGCACGGCAGTGCACCCGCCAAGTTGAGTCAATGACGGCACTGCCTACCCTTTTCTCGAAGCGATTCCTGCCATTTTTGAACCTCAATTTCTTCCGTTGTATTCATGCTACATCTCTCAAATTTCTGTTATGCATAGATATCAGCAATCTTAGAAAACGTACTAAATTTTATTTTGTCACTGTTCTTAGTTCGGATGTTATTCGGATGCAAACTTTAGCGATTTTCTCACTGACTGACTGACTGATGATCATCAAAACTACAAGGCACTTCCTTTAGCCGTAAAAAGCTGAAATTTGGTACACAGATAAAATTTTACCCACATGTTATAAGAAAAGTCAGAAACTCGTAAATTTCCATACCTACACCTTACCTACCCCTAACGTGAAATCGCTTTCTACACTCTTAACTTTATATACCTCAGTTTTTCATTGTGGAGTGAGCTTACTATATTTAACTAATGTGTTAAATATTACTTATTTCCTTTTATTACTTTGGAAGTTATTGAAATTCAAAATTTTATTTCGGCACGATACCCCAACATCAAAATTCCACTGTACTTCCAGTAATCCTAGAAACAAGTAATTTGGTACGCATATATGGTTTCATCCCTAAATCATAAGAAAAATCTAATATTGGAGTTTTTCTCCGTATTTAATTAATTACATAAAAATTCTGGCACATATTTGCAACTTAATTGTTTTGCTACGGATGAAGCTATAAACCTGATATTTCTATAGTAGATAGAGGTGAGCAAGTTGAACCAAAGTCTTAAATTTTACTTTGTTCCTATGGTTTGTTTGGAAGTTACTAGTACGTTTGTTTATGGCTGTCGTGAAACTAATGGCAATTACTAGGCTACGGCGCACACCCATTGTTTTCAGAGAGTGGGTCATTGTTGGTTACGTATACTGATGTCTTAAATTCTGAAATGTTCTTATTTACCGATTTCCAAATGGAATCATTACATTTAAGCGGTGATTCAAAATAAGCGTTATACGTACAAAAAGAAATGAGATCCCACAAAAACCATTCTTGTAAAAATTGGCCAAGTCTTGTGTTCATATAGTGACAAAAAGTTACGAGATCTTCTTCCGACCCAACTCTACACTTTACAGTGTGTATTCAGTTCACTTTTTCAAACAGAAGGGTTTCTCTCGGTCTCATAGATCGTTTATTTAGGATTAAAGAAATCTGATGACTCGGCCATTATGCAGGCCATGTTTCAGTTAACTTATATAAATACCATAAATGTGTTTGATATAAATACCTAAAAGCCAAGATTTCCCTCACTCTTTTTCGAATTTAACGAGTATTTATTATCACTCAATTTCAGTACAAATTATGACGTGTATAATGGCCAAGTCATCAGATTTTTTTTAATCCTAAATAAACGATCTATGACACCGAGAGAAACCATTCTGTTTCACAAAGTGAAAAGAATACACACTGTAAAGTTTAGACTTGGCTCAGAAGAAGATCTCATAACTTTTTGTCACTACATCAACACCAGACTTGGTCTATTTTTACAAGAATTGTTTTTGTGGGATATAGAGAAGAGCAGAAACGTATGAGATTTTAGTATCAAAAGAAGGCCATTTCAATTTAAAACAAAATCAAAAATGAAGGAAATTGCGAATTATGATCTTGTTAGATAAAGACGGAAGAAGGTAAGGCAACATTAATGACATTCGGAAAAAAATGTTTTGAGATGTTAACTGAAGAAGAGATTTTTAAAACTTGGAAGACGTTAGGCTAAATATAAGAATATCCTTAAAATCCTTTTAATTATAGAAACCTCACAGTAAACCATAAAGAATCTTGAAAGATAATACACAGTAAAAAAGGACAATAATCAAAGACAATAAAAAAAAAATCTTGTCATCACAGAAATCCAAAAGTGAATGAAGTGATTGCTGACCGAATTATTCTACTGTTGGAAAAGAATGAGAATTTAACGAATACGCTAAATAACAAGAAAAATTGGTAAAATAATTTGGACTAATCCTCAAAAAATCTAAATAGAAATCAGAAAGTGAATAACAAAATTAAAACAATAATAATATGGAAAAAAGTAAAACCCCAACGAAGATAATAGTGGAAGTAAATTAATTTTAGTGTTTGTGAAGTAAAACCACAGAAGAAAAGAGATCTTCAAGATTTATAGTACAAGTAGACCTCTTTTCGAATGTAGAATCCTCTTGCCGTTACACATACTCGGAAAGAAATTTCTGAAGCTGGAACTGAGAAGCACAGCGCTTTACAGTAGCGAGCCTTGAACTCTGAGGAGACCAGTAGGTAGAATAACTGAAAGATAAGGAATTTGGTGGTAAAAAGCATACTAGAAATTTCTGAATTGATAAAAGGAAAAGGCGAGTTTAAGAAAAGGATTTATTCGACTTGTTTAGTAACACTTTGCCTCTGAACAAACTAATTATTAGAAAGCTCGATTAGTATCTATTAAGTACTATATATATATCACCTTGAGCAAGGGTCATCCTTGCGTAGATTATATTGATTGATTTTGGTGTTTTTACAAGTGTGTGTATATAAGTACTGACTGCGTTTGAGGGAACTCGAGTTAGAGTGTGTTCTTTGTTTTCTTCTGACTTATGCTTGTAATTTCATTGTTAAATTCATGTTATTAATTAGGAAGAAATATTGTGGTTTAAAGTGCAGGAGGTGCGCATGGCTGGGAAGTAAGTAGTCTAAAAGTATTTGTTTGGTTGAATATAAATCTGTAACATCTTTCTGTTAGAGTTGGTTGGATAGCACCGTGAGGTAGTTTGGTGCAAATATCCTTGTCATTATGGCATTCCTTATGGATAGCTTTCCATGTAATGAATTGGAAGGGGGAAAGGGTTAATTCAATTATATTTAATTGCTGTATATATTTTAATGTCTTGGTATTTCGTGTATTATTTCGTAAAACCAGTGAACTCATAGCAAAAGGTTTTAAACCTAACAGGTGCTGTGAAATGATATCACAGAAATTAAACTCTCGTAAGGGACTTTGCAATAACACAAACCGCTGTTATGTTTGTGCATTCAGAGTAATTTTCCATAAATTTTTGAATAAATAAATTACAAGGGCTTAAAGGAACTACGTGATTAAATAGCCTATAAATAATAATAATAATAACAAATTGTAAAACAGTATGGTACGCAGGGCAGCTGAACGGGAAAACTGATAATTACTGTCTACTTCTTCCTTGAAATTTCCCATCATTTGCAAAGTCTACATTACTGGACTTCTTCTTCCATCTAAGCCGATCTTGTGCATGTTCAGGTGAGGCATTCACCTGCGAGGCATTATGCCAGTGTTTCCTAGGCAGTCATCGTGACCTACAGCCCACTGGACTTAATAGCATTTGTGCGCCAGCAATTCCGTGGCGATCCATATAGACGATAAAATGTGTGTGTTAATTGTCTAACGACGAGCCGCATCACAAGCCAATAACAATCGTTATATATTTAAACGTGGCGAGCATGCGTGACGGTAAACATACACACAGATATCTCTCTTAAGAATTTACTCGCGGCAGATAAGACTTGCTGAGTGTCTAAGATGAGCAGAAAATTCGTGGATGATTTCATTGCGACATATCGGCAACATACTGCATTTGGAAGGTAAAACAAAAAAGTACGTGAACAGAAATATAAAAAAATTAGGATATATTGCATTGATAGAGGTTTATGAAAATATAACATAAAAGTTGATAGTGCATTAATAAAAAAGAAAATCCACTCTTTGTGGAGTGCTTTTCGCAAGAAATATATATATAATGAAAACTCAACAAGAATTGGAATAGGCGAAGACGAAATCTACAAAACACATTTACGCTATTACTACGACTTAGTACTGCTGATGAGAGATCAACACGAACTAATGGATAGTATCAGCAATATAGGTAGCCCATATTATGAAGGGGAAGATCAAGGATATTGAGGAAATGCATAGGAATATATGTCTGTGCATTTATGTAATACTGAATAAATCGAATAAAATGCTTTTCAAATAGTACAAGTAGCAGTATATGATCGTGTTTATAATATTCCTGCAACCACTTTTTTTGTCATACTGCCCGTTTCTTTATCTCTTTTACAGCTCTAATATAAGCTGCTGCACGAATAATTTTTTTTGTTTATAACTTAAAAACCTGTTTCAGTTCAACATTGTCACCTTGCTTGTAACATAATCACACTAAACTTGGCTCGTGATGTTTTGGAATTCTCATTGAGCCGCGAGCCAGGAAATCATGACTGATAAATCCGTAGACCACTACCATAAATACAATTTGAGCGCTGCGAGCCAGCTGAACGACAAATGTGTTAAACTGATGTTCCTGTGTATGGGCTGCCACAAGTACAGGATCGTCACGAGAATATCTGCGCGCAAATCTTCAGCGAGCTTACTCGCGCACAAATGTGTGTGTGTATGGGCGGCTTATTAAGTACTCGCAGGCTGCGCATTGCATGGGAGTACCATCGCAGACGATCCTCACGCATTTTCTCAGGACTGGAGTTACACCAAATGCCACGTGAACGTTGCCATTCCTGATGCAGTCAAATCTAGTGAGTCCCTGAGGCCAGCGAATCATCTTTATCTCCATGACATGCAGTAGTTGTTAATGTCTTTTCGTGACACATTCAGATCCTTATAGTGCCACTGGTTGAACGATGATTCTGTAAATCTTTGATTGTGGTATCGTTCGGTCGAAAACTATCCAGGCTGTGTTGACACTGTTTCGGACGTCTGGGATTATCTGACCATCCGAATAAATTATCGTTCGCAAGGTGTTTGAATCCAAACGACATTCACAGTTCAACGCCGTCTATGTTGACAGACCCATCACTTGGAACTCCAAACTTTCCTTAAGTCAGAGACCATTTTTGCCCAGGGAAATTTTACACCGTTACACTTCTTGTTACAACTTCTGACGAGAATCGTAGGCGACCATGATATCGTCAGCACGCAGCAATACTTGTGGGTGTGGAATGATTAATTCTTCAGCAATAGTATTAAGCCATAGGGTAAACAAGAGCAGGGACAAAACCGATCCCTGATGAACACCAACATTGATGGAAAAAGTTGCCGAATTTCCTGTAGCATGTCAGACATAGCTGCAGCCATTTAACGTATACTTCTGATAACTTCCAAAAACTTTCAAACGAGGATATCAATCGTCAATCTGATAATATTCTGAAAGTGTTCATGTGATTTTCGTAACGTGCATACCATTTCATAGTTTTCCCCTTTGTTTATATCCCGCAATTTTCATCGCTAAAAACAAAAAATCTTAGTGATACATTAGAAGTTTTGAATTTCATAAATAGTTACAGTGTTCAGAGATGATTTACGTAACGAGGAACAAGCAGGACACGACGAGCTCAGCTGACAAATTATCAGGGAATGAGCCATCTTTGTGCTGTTGGCCAATAACGAGTATAATAACAGGCCTAGTTGATACTCATTGTATCCCTTCAGTATGTAACCTAACAAGTGTCACAAACTGCCGTAATATTCCGTGACACACTTCAGAGCTTCGATTAATGACTCGAAACTCGAGGACAGAGGTAGACGTTTATACAGTTACCTGTTAAACACACAATCCTTATATACGAGCAATTTAATGTGTAGCATGGAGTATGAAGAGAAACTATTTCAAATATTTTTGCGTTTCAACACAGGGATGCACGATTTCTTTAAACATTTTTCGCATACATCTGTAATTACAGAACCATATTATAACTTAAATTTTGACTGGTATCTAATAACAAATGAGCTTATTTGCTAAAGACATACGCAAAATTTGGGGTTTTTGTACTGGGATAATCATCTATTACAATGACGACTTTTTTTCTCCCCTTTCCCAGGTCTTATAGGATTGAAATTTATGGAGGTAGCGCTCCGAATTTTCAGAGTCAGCGTCATAACACGTCCATTTCTTACCTCACCTTCGTACACCCAGCGTTGTGGGTGAGCGGTAACGCTCTAGCCTCGCATTCGGTAGGAAATGAATCCGAATCCCCGACCAGCCAAATTACTCAAGGTGAACGCCGGGACAGGTCCTTCAAAAAAGCTATGGTCAAACTCCTTCACATTACTTGCTGTCATTTCATGGCCTAGTCGACGAGTTGGAAAACCAGAAAAAAAGTACAACATTGGACCATTGGACCACAGTCCGAAGGATGAGTGTCTGGTGTCTGTGGAGCTTTTCCGAACGTTCAGCTTGAAAATACATATATATAGAGAGATAAAAAATAAAAAAAATAAAAAAGATCCTGCGTTTCGTCACATATCACGTCTGCCTGACCACAGTCAGTCATTGCACCGACTGAGCTGCTGTACGTGGCTCACCTTTAAGACTGTAGTTTAGTTTCGATGATGATAATAGAAATACGAGAGGAGCTGTGTGTGAAGCTATCAGTAACAATAACAAGGATTTAGAAGGAAACTGCGACATCCCTGTCAGTGGTAAGAGATGGAGCAGTTTAGATGGTCGTGTGGCAATTCATTTTGTTGATTGATACCCTCTCTGGTTGGTGTTAGTCGACAGCGTATCGAGGGACTGTCAGATCGTTCATTTTTCGCCGTTGGTGGAGCAGGTTGACTCCGCGCTGCCGCCTGGCGGTAATGGATGCGCCGGATGGAGCTGACGCCGGCGCTTTCAGCAGATGCCGGGTCTGCTCTTGAGGAGCACGGTGATTTATGGAGCGACTCGAGTCGCTCTCAACAACCAAATAAGTAATACCCGCGGCGTACACGACGTCCCACTTTACCAGCCTGCTCTGCTAAACGGGGAGTTAGATTACATTCTCAACTAGGTCAACCGAGCTCGTTATCCGCAGGCGAAAATGTGGATTGGCACTGCATGACATCGCAAATCAAATGAAACTTCTCAGAATAAAGAGAGAATAACAAGCAGTAAACGAAGAACGTTCTGAAGTGGTGTTTCCTTTTAGTGTTATCAGATTGTAAGAAATTTTTGCTTGTTTACATCTGAACAAATATTGATAATATTAACATGGTTGTAGGTCATTTTTTTGTAACTGCTCAGCAATATTTTTTAAAAATAAAACATCGTCTACGAACTATTGTTTTGGTTAATGTTTTTACTCCGCAGACGCGTTTCGCCTCTATATATCGAGTGTAGTTACAGGTAAGATGGTAACCCTCACATGGCGGCCTGGAGCACCACTTCACGAACCTTTTAACTGCAGCCTTAAAACACGGGTGTATAAAAGTGAATAAATTGCTGTTCAAACACGCCAAGTGAGGATTACCACTAAAGTTGTAATTATATTTAACGATTTATATTGCTTATAGTAATAATTGTAATTATAGATATTAACACAACATGCGTTTACAGCCACTGACGATGCCCCACACCATAAGGATGAAACGCGTATGGGGAATCAAAAACATTCCCCATTTTTTAAATGTAATGTAATTTTATCAATTTCAGTTGCTGTTAGTTTGGTTTATATACACGTAAGGACAATATTTCAGGCATAACGTAGGATCTTTCCTGCCATTATACTTTGACTATGGAGTCATTAGTCCTTCATTTCAGCTATCATATTCTTTTACACAACTATACCAGTACAATTTTTGCGGAAATTATTTATTTACAAGTACGAATAATCCTTCTTTTAGATTTCTTATATAATTTATTAAATGGTTTAAACGGAGGTTGCTAGGTGATATGATATTTCCAAGTGAATTATTACTAGACTAGACCTGGCTCATTAATAGTTAAAGAAATCCAAGTCGTCTACAGAAAATATTCTCTGTAAAACAAAGTGCGAACCGTATTAAAAGGTTTTAACTGTCGAAGTAATACACTTTCGAGACCATTAACATTTCTAGATATAATTTTATTCATAATAACCACGAAATTAGTAACAATAAACAGCCTAGTCTACTGATCTATTGCATAATCCATCAACAAATTTATACAAAATAATTAATTATATTAATGAAATGAAGGTGTAAATTTTTGTGCCTGTAGCGTATAAATAGTTTTTTTTCTGTATAATTCACCATGTACAAAATTATGCGAATATCTTAACTGTGGCATGTAGTAAAATCCGTACAGCTTTCGTCAGCACTGCTTGGTTGAATATCAGCAGTGATATGTGGAACAAGTACAAAAATGTGCAGTTGTCATTATTGGTCTGTAGGATGACACCAAACAGTCGTAGGATGAGCATACAAACGTGAAGACACTCATTCATTTACACACGGTCAAACAAATTTTAGCAGAGAGGTATTTCATAATTTAACGTAATAAAAAAATTATGTGCACGGTCAGATATAATACCAAAAATAATGAAAATATCTTCACAATGAATTAATTCGATAATGCTTTGAACTATCGATTTTGTTTTGTAAATTCCAAAATCACCATTGACGTCATCAGAGACGTTACATCAGCTATTGTAGCACGAGGGAACGAATTGTGTTTGTCTCTGTCAGCCCGCCTACGTACTAGCATGTGATATTCCTCTCCGTATATGAAAATAATATTTTCCACGCTTAAAAGGATCATTCGAATACATCACTCTACAAATTAAAGTTTAAAATGCCCGCCAGTCATGCATAGTGATCTTGTTCCTCTGAGATACGCTAGGGTTGTAATTCAACGCACCTTCAGTCAGTGAAGATTTTGCGTGAAAAGTATTTGTTACTGTTCTTCTTCTCCACCTTCTCCCAACGTTTTGGGGTCGGCTGCCTTTGACCAGCTTTACCAATCGTTAGCATACCTGTAGTCAAATTCGGAGCTTTGATTTCACGGTTGCATGCCCCTGCTGGCGTCAAACATGTTTTACCTACTACCAGGTTGTGCTACGTACTAATGGGGGAAGTCAATTAATTTTATCTCACCGAGAGCTGTGTAACATGTGCTGTGTGTGATAAGTGTAATTTTTTGTTTGTGAAATGCATAGTTTATGAGGTGGAGATTGGGGATCTTGGTGGCATTCACTATCATGGCTGCCGAAAGCCCCCGGCTCTGTGTACTGAGCCACACCGGCGGTTTTATTGGCAACTATTCTCTTTCTGTTAATAAAATCAATTTTGCATGTTGGTTCCTGTAGACTTAAGTTGTTGCAACATACTTCGTCCCTGGAACACGCTTAAAAATATAAAAAAATCACGGTCATTTCCAATAGGGGCCTACTTACTTATTCCATCAATATCTTATGTCCCCTTTGTCCCCTTGTTCTTCACTTTACAGATAATTTTTCCTGCTCCGGAAAAATAAATAAATAAATAAAATAAAAAAAACAACTGGCAACTGGACGTTATGAATTTACACTACAAATCCTTTTCTTAGTTGGAGTGGCATGTTCATTAAATTATTCATCAAAGTTTAATTTTAAATTCGTATTTAAACTCAGTCCAAACGTGAAATGGTATGTCGTTCCTCATTACTTTCCAGATATGTAGGGAAACCACGTCTTTGGTGTTCAGTTTTCCATGGTTTCGAGAAACGAGTTACAGCCAATGTTACTTAAAACTAGGTCAGTGATGACTGTTGGGACGAAAACTTTTGTATTTGGCTATATTCAATCTACTCTGGTAGCCTTTATTGTTTTTGCCAGTGTCGGGTTAGGCAATTAAGTTCAAAGGTATCAGGCTTTTTGTACTAAGCGAAACCATCAAGGCACTTACGCATTTATGTCACTGAAGTGAAAATTCTGTTTGATTGTTAGCTGAAACACCTAGCAGTGATTTGGTTCTACTGCTGGGATACTGACGCTTCTAAAGATTATTCTTGTCTGGAACTGTTTAAACCAGGCAGATGGCGTTGAAAGGCAACATGGCACCCGCCGATTGAGTAAAGCGATGCTACCGGTCATTGGTAATGGCATAGTAGATCAATAAGTAGATGCGATAATTATGAAACAGTAAAGTGCCTTTTAACTTGAATTTGAACAAAATAAATTCCAGAAATAAACATATGGTCTATTAATAAAAACAAGAAGTGTATTGCCATAATTTTTTCGCTGCTTTCCGCACTCGTTAGTGACTTATATGTCAATACTTTAGCAAACTACAGCACAAATGCAATTAGCATTTCATAAATAATTGTAAGAACAATTTAACTTTATACAAAAATAGTGTATGTGGGATGTAATAAAAAGTAAACTAAAGAACAATAATCCCATGAGCATTGGGCTCGTAAGAGATTGGGAAAAGACACTAGCAATTGAATTTTATATAAAGAACTGGCAATCACAGTGAAGCAATGAATAACAAAAAATAAAAATAAAGGAAAACCGAACCAAGGATGTTAAAAAAACAAAGAAAATTGTAGGGATAAATACTCGAAGCACGCGAGAATGTAGGCAGCAGCAAGATATTAACATTATTATTAGAAGCACACAATTATGCCAACTTTTTATATTATTACAATAAATCATGTATAAAAAAGGACAAATGTTCGTTGTATCTGCAAAGTGGCAGCAGAACATGGTTTGTTATAGCACTGTTCGACATAGGCGTGGTCGATACTCCAGGACACAGTTGGACATTAGTTTGTCGTTCGAGATCAATCAGCATTGATTGAGGACTGCGGTGGGAAAGGGCAGTTAGGCTGTTGCGTTGGTAGGGCAAACACTACGATGTATTACGCAACATTATTCAATACCAGTGCGAGAGACATCTACAACGAATATCTCCCAAATTTTTATCAGGACAGATGGATCTCTCTAGGGAGCATAAAATTGGGTCTTGCGCAATTTCGTTTGATGAATACGTTGTGAGACCGAGAGCGGATCAATAATAGAGGATTGTGGCGATGTTATCAACTCACAGAAGAAGCCACCACTGAACAGCAGGTGGGGTTTGCAACGCAGCTTAAGACCGGTCATACGAGTAACGTTTTACCTGTACTAAAGGCCTACGTAGATTAACCGGAAAGGTATACCTGTTCAAAGAACACAATCACGGTACGGTAAACCTGAGGAATTAATTTCAGTCAGCGAGATGGCGGCCAATCAAAAAGACGACGTGATTGCTTATTAATGGCGATCAAGTGTAATAAAAAACAAAGAAAAAAAAAAAAAAACGAGGTACCTGCTGTAAAGATTGGCTTTTGTAGAAGTACGAATAGACCTAAACAAAATTTATGCAAGAATTATGTTCCTATGTAATGGATTACCGTACTTACTTTCGAATGAAGTCTACCAAAATTGTTGTCGATGGTAACAACTTTAATATAAAGTAACAATACAGTTATAAGAGCTGCTATTTCTCCACATAAAAGATTGACAGCTGCCTTAAGATTTCTTGCAACTGGCCGGTAATGCGAATGTCACAAGTAATCTACGATAATACAACCGCTAGCTCTTCGTAAAATATCTCCCGAGACATGTGAAGCCATATACAAAGTGCTGTGAAAGGAACGAACGAACTAGAGGTATCTTGTTTTCCCCCAAAAATAGAATAACTTCGTTATGTACAAGCTGTTTGTTGAAGATGCATACTTCTTTGACTTTTATTGTGTCTTATTTTGTAATAACGGGGACTTTCCCTGAATACAACTGCAATGAAGTCTTCATGGGTGCACACCCGTGTAGACTCCATTGTATCTTATTTTCTTTACGCACGTTACTTCTCTTTCTCTTTCTTTTTTACTATCAAGTTCTTTGTAGCACCAGGCTTCAACTACATTAACTTTATCACCATTTTTTTTTATTTTTTTGGGCTGCATTTCTCTTCTCACGTTCATGACATCCTTTGCTTTCTACTCGTCGCAGACAGAAACTCTTCTATCACTTCATTATACCTCCGTCCTGACACAATGTATACAAAATTCACTGTTACTAGTAAAATAATAGCAAAAAATTCGCTAAACGTAAACATTACAGAAGCTGTCTACAACAAAACTGAACTGTACAGGCATTGCCACACACGCTCCGGTGAGAACAACTGCGCAGGTTGAACAAATGTTGTTTTTTTGTTTCATTCTTCTCCTGTAGCCTGTGCAGTTCACTTCGCCTGCACAGTTTTGCCTACCGATGCTGACATACACGCTACGGTTTGCCTGTACACGTGACTTCTACTGTTAAACCTCTCCGTAAAACGTTACGTGTATGCGCGGTCTAAGGCGTGAATCCAGGGTATTAGCGCAGCTGGGTGCGTGTGTAAGTTAATACGAGGAATATATGGATCAAATTGCTTGCAATGTTACAGAAATAAACAAATAAATCTGTTCACAGCTCACTTTTTCGGTTTTTCTTATTGAGTCAAATTCCGTAATGGTGACCCATCGTGTAAGGAAACATTAAACAACGGGCTACTCTTCTGGCTTCACTCGTTTTTAGTAACAACACCTGCTTAGTAAAATAGTTGCCTATGCTATGTTTCGATAAACTGGGTATATAATCCCTTATTTCAGGAAAATTTAGGATAGTACAAAAATCTGAGACCATTGCGTACTGTATCTAACACAGCTGAGCTCTAAACAATTCCTTTCAGTTTCTTATACTATCTTCCTTCATTCAGTCCACTAATCATCTTGATTAGGTTCTCTATTCTAACACGTTTTAGCTTATTAATTTCTCTTCTCTCAAATCCATAAATTATTTATTCTCCTCTTCATTATACAAGTTAACTCCAACAATACTTTTTGCAAATTCCTGGATTATAGCGGTAATTTTTCGAGACTTCTCCTGCATTGGTATTGACGAAAGAATACTGAATAAATGTTCGTAACTGTTGCTCGAGCCACTCAGTGAAAGCTGTTCCAGAACTCATTAAAAACTGTAATACCTTTGTACTCATTCGGCCTATATAACTTCTGAGCGGCTCATTTTCGCCAATTGTGAACATGTTGCACTGTTTTAGAAGTAGGTTCGGCTTGTTCTCCTCAAAGCGATAAGATTACATTTGTCACACCTGCATCTAAAGCGCCCAGTGCTTTAACCTTTCAGCAGGGTACACCACAATCTGCAAATGTATCTAATTTAAGTTTAAAGAGCCCTTGTGGCGTCAAAATCGATAAATCTGTTCTAGTCTTCGGATACCAAATTTAAATGTGAAACCAGTTGGTACCTCACCCAAGGTAAAACAATTAGAAGTGTATGAGAGTGTGCTTCAAACATTTTTCACAAGTCTGGGTGTTCGTAGAACAGAAAATGTTTCAAACTTGATAGTCGCCTTCAGCAACTGAACGTCAAGGCAGAATAAATTTCGGTGTTCATGAGAGCGGGTTCAAATCGCAAGGAAATATGTGAACGTGCAATAACGAAGAATAAGAATCCGAAGGATAAATACAAGAATTTTATAGGTAAAGTAAGAAAGATCACATGCAATGTAAAATGTTTAAAGTGTCAAGAAACTGAACACTCTTTCCACAATTATCACTAAGGAAGCAGCTGTCCAGTTTGCGTGAAGATTGAGATTTCGTCGTATGTCTTATAGCAGAATTCAGAAAACTCGATTCTGGAGTAACTGATCTATACAGGAAGCTGTTCTCAAATTTTGAACAATACTCTCAACGGAGTACACGCTGCTGATAAATCAACAGTGATTACCATTTGAAGAGGTCAATAAGATATGAACCCCATTTCAATTGTCAATGGATGCAACGTGGAATGGAAAATATCCCTGATGCT
This sequence comes from Vandiemenella viatica, assembly GCA_031002005.1. Taxonomy (NCBI): domain Eukaryota; kingdom Metazoa; phylum Arthropoda; class Insecta; order Orthoptera; family Morabidae; genus Vandiemenella; species Vandiemenella viatica. The sequence continues at coordinate 98,378,426 of JARYHS010008075.1, read as the reverse complement.
ACCAGTAATTTATTTATTGTTACGTCCTCTCCTCACTGGAGTATGCCGTTCAGTTAAACATACGAACTTGTGTGAGGAAAACTTTTCATCGCACGTGGTTTTTTAAATCAAAAATTGTTCAGGGTGGATATTCGCGTCAAGAAATCGGTGATTTCTGACACCATGAAACCAAGTTTCAAGATTTTCTGTGAAAAAATTTGCCACCCAAAAAAACGTCTTCGCAAACCTCTGTTGAATATTCATCAATCTGGGAATTTTTCCATAGTGAAACTGCAAAGTGTCAGTTTTGACGCAAATTATCGGCGAAGTATCTGGCGTCAACGTCACTAATATGAGAAGTGTTTTTTATTTTATTTTTTCCTTCATATTCGATTTCGAAAGAGTATGAGTTTTTTTTCTGAAGAAGTAATCCCAAACACGAGACGAAATATTTATGAGCAAAGATTATGAATTGGCAGTTGGAATCTTCCTATCCGATAGTGGTATAGAATTTAAGAGTGAGAATGTAAAAGATATAAAATTAGACGGCATCAGCTTTTGTAACGGTACATTCGTTCAGTCCAGAACAAAATAACGGTGCATATAGGAAGCACAGAATAATTTATATGCTGCTCGTACTTTGGTATTGTAAAATAATACAGCTATTTCATTCCAGGCGGAATCAGATAAAACTGCGATTTACGCGTTCAACAAACAAAACCGGATTGTATGCAACGTATTGCAAGACATCGTTCCAGGATTATACATTACGGAAGAAATACGTAGAGCAGGTTGGTGTTTTTATGTGCTGGTTATTCCGGTTGGCGAAGGAATTTCTGTTTCTTTCGGCGTAGCTCATTCTAATGGGAGTGATTCAGTGCTTCCATCTGCGACCCCAGAATTCGAATCCAGTGGGGCGGTGCTCTAACACGCACAGCGCAAGTGGAGGGTAACTTTAGTACAACGTTCAGTTCAAATCAGTGGGCATCTGACCTGAATGAAGTGTGCAAAATATCATTCAGAGTACTCTGGTAATATCTAAATTACGTGTAAGAATGTTGATTTTGACTTAATATCAACTCGGGAAAATAAATGCATCATTACTACATCTTCCTGATGATAGAGAATGATACAGCCTACGTATAATTGTTTGACAGATGAAGACATAAAGCCGTCAGCTTGATAGTGGTCAGTGTAATTATGTACTGTGGCTATAAGCCGTGTCAGCTACCTGTTGACTGCAAACTCTTAATAATTAATTGATTGCACGTTATTACGGCCACTAGGTGATTGTAACTTCGCCATTGTTCAGCTTAATTACTTCCAAATGAGGGATTATGTTCACATAAGTGGAACATCGACAATCCACCTTAACTTCTACTTGCAATGAAGTCTTCACGGGTGTACCGCCGCATTGAGTTTTGGAAACACTATTTCGACGACTAGCTCCATCGTCTTCATCATGTGTGGAGACATCTGCACTGGTCTGCTGACCGTCAGATGAAGGCGACGGAGCTAGTCGACGAAATATCGCGTTTCCAAAACACAACACCCGTGAAGACTTCATTGCAAGCATACGCTGGGAGAGTCTCCGTCGAGACAAAATGAATTACGTCGGGGAAATATAACATGTAGACTCTCTTATCTTCATATAACGATGCTACTTTTTTAATTTAAAAAAGAACCTAGCAGACCAAAGAGACAACCCATGTTATGATTAGTCATAAAAAAGACATGGTTCTCAATGAAACTGTAACTACCAGACAATCAGAACTTAACTTTAAAAGAAGTTTATATTTAACATTTAGTCATTGTGAATATATATAGCAGTTATGTAGTAAGTATAAGTGTTGATTAAAACAGTGACGCAATTATTCAGAATGTAAATGGAAATTATTTAATTCCTTTTAGAGTCATAAAAAAAATATAATGTATAACCGAAAAACAGTGAAATCTATTTAGACTACTATCGCGTCCCGTTAGTACTTTACTGGTTTTAAATACAATTACAGGTAACAGTGCCCATCCCGTTGGCTCAGTTACCGTGTTGGTGTCTGGCGCCTCATACGTGGCTATCTGGCTCGAGTAGTGGTGGACTTGGCCGGCGGGGTAGGAGATGTGTTGGTGCACAGTTCCTAAACAACGGCTTGTGCACCGAAGTCTTGTATTGAATCACCAACTTCGCCGCAGTGCGTATGGAGTGAGAGTATACAACCATTTTAATGGTGATTTGTCCATCAGATAAGGACGTTACCCTCGATTGCCCCCTTGGTACCTTTCGGAATAGAAGGCTTGAATTAGACTGCTCAGGGTTTCACCATCTCCGTTCTTTCATCTCTCATCCATAGCACATTACACTGAAGAATCACACCATCGCAGTCATCCACACTTAAAATCAACACTTACTACACTGTCGCACTAGGGAAGACAATGGGAAAACACCCCAGTTCACCTCCCGGCATGTTCCCATTGAGGAGTAAACACCCACTCAAAATGTTAACCGTCTTCACCAGTACTTGGGTAAGACACTCTAAAAGGAATAAAGTTAAGTGGAAAAGTCATTATTCAGTTGCAAGCTGCAACTGTTGGATATGATAAAGTGGAGGAAAACAAGTGATGATGTTTACTCCGAACAACAGAACAAAAATTAAGCCCATGGTATTAAATGTAAGAAGAATTATTTACGAAGAATTGGGTATATATTATAGAATCTAAACAATAAAAAGTCGCTATGAGGCCACGGAATTGTCAGTAGTGGAAGGAAGCAACGTGGAGAAGGTCAGGTAATCAGAAGATGCTCTAACTCTGTTGAGTTTGCCATCTCCGGCAAACGGATCTGCAGTATTAAACTTTAGTCTACATTCGACCCCTCGTTTTCCGACCTTGTATGTCAGAATAACGGCGCAGTATACACCTTACTCTCTCTCTCTCTACCTCTCTTTTTTTTGTTTCCTTATGGCTTTACACCATGTCGACGTTGAGGTCATTATAGGCGGGATGGAATGGAAGGAACGGGAAATAATTCGGCCACGCCCTTTGAAGAAAGCATCCCGGCGTTCACCTGGAGTGATTTGGGGATACCATGGAAAACCCAAATCTGGATTATCGGAAGGGGAATCGAACCGGCGTCCTGCTGAATGCAAGGCAAGAGCGTTAACTGCTCACCCACCATGCTCGGTGTATACGTCTCAACTCCATCTGGTCTGTGTTAAATGTTACCGTTTATAAGATCCTGCAGTCGAAGCAGTTACACTGTATAAGAAGGCAGAATGGAGTACTCAGTGATAAAATTTATACTGCACAAGCAGAAGGTTTCGACACTTTACATCTCCTGCGTGCAAGCTTCATTAAAATTCGAAAAGGCTTAAACTGTAACACAGGTAGTGAGACGAGTTGGTAACTACCATCCTCTCACTCGGACCCATATGAGCTAAGTGCCCTCACTACTCACTCACAACAACTCTTCCCGAGGCCTTACCTGGGAAGCGTAAAGTCAAAATCATGTACCTGTAACTTCTCTTCAGTCGATGATCTCTTCCAACCTTCCTCTGAAACTTACAAAGATCAGAAAGGATATGATAGCTAATAAATAAAATAGTCAAAGAGATAAATTTTCAGCAACTTAAAGTTTAACACCAGATTCCCTTTGTATAGACTCAACGACCGATATGATAATAAATTTTGCTCAGAAGATGCCACCACAGCTGAATTTTACCAGGTAATTATTTCTTCTAAACAAAGTACACATCTGTTACGATTACAAAATCTAAAAGCTTCTTGAAAATTCCATAACTAACTGTCCCTCAAAAAGGCTTTCCTCTTCATGTTACGTTGCACTTTTCATAACCCCCTATCAGTTTCAGTATATGTTCCCCAACGAAAAATAAAACACTTTCTCTTCTAAAAACAAGTACTGACATATTTACTGCTTCTAACCTGAGCAGATCAAACGATGACTTTCTATAAACAGTGGAATATTTGGTTCAATTTACAGCTTCGCTAATCTGAGTATCGACGAGTAACTATCCTTGGTACTTCCACTTCCCCAACAAACTGGAAACCTTCTACTAGTCTCTCTTAGAAACACGTCACTTTCATTTGTCTATAAAAACTAACCGAACCTCGAGCGAGCACTTTAAGTCCTCTCTCTCTAAGAAACAAACGGAGAAGGACCGACACTCACGCCGCGTCCCTAAAGTGCAGATCAACATGGAACACCTCTGTCCCAATAAATTTAGATAGAAGTGAATCTGACATTGCGCCCCGCGCACAAACCGCAAAACTTACTGGAAAACAAGACCCTATAATCTCTTTATTACACTTAACTGAAGCTCTAGATCCGTTATGTCTTTTAAGAATATTTTAATCAAGTTTGAAGATGAATGAAAAGTAGTAGATCCATAATCCTTGTTTCGTCCCACCATAACCACATTTTTAGGTAAATCTTGAAGGTTATAAAGAGAGAAAACATCAATTTTTTTTTTTTTTTTTTTTTTTTTTTGTGAACACACTGAGAAAAGTTTTTCAATTAACCACCGAAACATTTGATTATTTCCCCTATATACAAATTCTTTACAAAATGTGGATTCCAAGGAAATTACTTGTTTGGATAGTATGTATGCTTTTAATGCATTAGTTAGGATGATAAAATTATCTATTTTACATTGCACACTAAATTAACTAAAACCATAATGAATATATATGTTGATATATGACACAATTATTCTCTCAAGCTCTTGAAATCAGAAAAAATAGCCAGTATACCTCTATTCTAATCCAAACGATTGTTTTTTTTTAATATTTCATAACTTACGTCAGTGGTTAGAAATGGCACTTCTGTAAGGAGTTGTTTCTTTTGAGTTTGTGAAATATAAAATTTTGGGAGAAGTTTTATGGTTCACAAACTTTAATTTTCTGTTGTTATCAATTTTATAGTGACCTCTTTCCTGGCAGTTAGTGTAAATGTCAGCACTGTTAGGTTAAGAACTTTTTTTGTTTTTCTTCGGGTTGCTTCTTATGAGTGTTACGTATTCGCCGTGAAAAAAAAGTATTCGTCATATCCACATTATTTTACAAAATTTTAAAAATGCAACCACGCTATCATAGGCAATTAGAAAATGTAGTTGTTCCCCTATTTTTGGTAACTAAACAAAATGTCTGAAGTTTTAAATGTTTGGTTATTGCGGCTCTATCGTGGTGTAATCTGTCAGGTAGAAGGGCAACTTTATAACTTGTATTACAAATTACGGAATTTCCAACCAATCAGTATGCACTGGAATCATAATCATGTATCAGACAAATGAGCTTGTTTTTGTTCAGTTTATGAGGAATAAAAGTTATTTTACTTGGCTTCACGGTGCTGTGAAGGGAATAAAAAACTTCTGGTATTGCCTATTACGTTGCTAACAATGTATGGACAAAATAACTATACGATTATAATCACTTTTTTAAAAAAAATAATGGGGTTAGGTCAGTTTATTCCAGTTTTCTACGAATGTCGTAACATGATACTGATGTATTTCGTGTTGATTTGTCAGTGCAAGGAGTTATTGAGGTTAAATTGGGGGCCATTAACTATTATCCTAAGCGGTCATGCAACACTTAAGATGGCCGGTACATGGACTGCGGAATATGAACTACAGTCTGCCATATAATTATGCGGTATTCTTTAGTCCCCTCAGCTACAATGCTGAACAGCATTTTTACTCAATACATTTCTGGCAAAAAAAAGCTGTATCGAAGTAGTGTAAAATATTAAATTATTAGTTCTTCAGCAGTTTTTCGGATGTGAATTGAGAGTGGCTGGTATAGCTGGTTGGCGTTGCAGCTCTGAGTGTGCCTGGGGAAGGAAATAAATTACCGCCAGCCAGCCAAGCAGTCCCGCAGTAATCTCTGCCACTCCACTCGGGTCCTTAACGAATATTCCTCCCCGGCGACAACTACTTCCTTGGCTCTTTTGCCTTTTTCCTCACTAAAGCAATTCTTGTTCAAGCAGAAGAATCGTATGTTTCAAAAGGAAATTCCATTACCAATATGTTAATAAATAAACGCCTTTTCAACTGTTTGGTCAGAAAAAAGTTAAAAATGGCATATGATTCCAATTTTTGCGTATTTTTATGAAAACTAGCAGTATTCTCTTACATAGTACAAGGAAATAGTGATATATTATATATCAATAAATATGGCCGTCTATGGGCCGCAGTAAAACTGGAATGTCTACTTCCTCTTCTACCAGCCATCATATAACTTTTCAGGTCACCATCTCTTGGATCTTGAGTTCACACGGAAATTTTACGCTGTCAGCTAGTCCTTCACGTTTCTACACATTTCATCCATTTTTGCAACCTTTGCCATATCCTTATATGATCACGAGATGTAACAGGATTTATGAATTTTCCCAATAAAAGCAGGAGTCTGTTTAGAATTTAGGTATAAATTTAATTCTCTTTACGAATTTTAATTTTTAATTCTTTAGAAGTTTTTGGTTGATTATTAATCACTCCCCTTGGTAATTTATTCAAATCCCTGACTCCCTTAACTACGAAAGAAAATATTTCTTACACTGTTATGCATGAAATTGAGAGCCAGTTGTGGTCATGGTCTGCTTTTGCATTCCAGGAACCTCTCTTAATTCTCCTACCAATATTTTTACACACATTATCACCAACATACGCCTTCTACAGTCCCATAACTCTCATGAACCCCTTCCTATCTGCCAATTACTCCCATTCCAGCTCCTTTCACTAACAGGTATGGCGTGTGCCAAGCCGCTCTTAGCCACTACCATAACTAATATTAGTCCAGCTGGAGAGGAACAGTAGATTATTTTTAACTGTTTCATAACAGCGTGCTTTTTATCTTCAAAAAAAAGAAGTATGTTTATTTAAGTACAAGTTCATTTGATCAATCTTCTGGTTTTGTCAATCGAGATTTTCCTGGAAACTATTTGTTATTCATACACAACCGGTTCACGAAGTGTTCTGAGGCAGATGGGATATACTTGCAGATTTATCCTCTTCTTAATTGCCTTTTCATCAAGCAACACACTAGCAATCTGTTAATGTTTTCTCATTCCAACCATCATCAAATTTTCCGGCAGTTTCATTTGTCAGGGACCTCTCTTGGGAGCCCAGTAAAATCAGTAGCTCTCGTATCTTTAAAACCACAATTAATAATGACGATCCAGATTTAAAGTTAAGGTTTGACTCTTGGATAACATGATAGCTTTGTTTATAACTGAAGAAAGTAATTGGCCGGTTAATTGTCTCCTAATTTGAATTGTTCAGAGTTGATATTCACTTTACACACTTATACATCGTAGCCTACTCTTTTACGATTTTTTAAGTTACTGACAGCAACTTTCTTAGCAGTGACAAAGTATTCTCAATGTTCTTTCTTTTACTAAGTTTATTCTTTTTCGTTCACTTTGCATTTTATCAAAACCAGTTACGAAATAGTCTTTCCGTTTAAAATATTTCTAGTCGTAATTTAATTTCTTTTCTTGTTTCTTACAGGCACCCAATTTACCCAACTTAGTCTCTTCAGATTCTGGAGAGGAATACGTTGACGTAACAAAAGTCATGGGATACCATTCGTCCTCTCGTGAGTAGGGTTAAAGATTTCTTTATGTCATTATTACCGCATGACATGAATTGAATGCGGAACTGCGGATGTCTCTAGATGCATTGGACATTTTTATTTCGGAAATTGTTCCTGAATTCAACATTCCTCGGTACACATTGCCAAGAGCATGCCCTGAGTACCTTATTTCTGGTATCAACTCCCGCCATGGACATCGCAGTGGTCAACCACGTCCACGTAACGGCTGATACCAGAGAGGTAGAGTTTTAAGCATCGATAGAAAGCCAGTGCTGCGTCAAACAGCAACGCTCAATGTGGAACATACGACAGACGTGTTTGAGCCGACAGTGCAACGAAATTTGGTGTTGGTGGGATATGGCAGCGGACGTAAGCGCCTTTGGTAACAAAGCTCCACGGGCTGCAGCGTTTTTCCTGGGCTCCTAAAAATATCGGTGAGACCTTAAGTGACTGGAGATAGATTGAGTGGTAAGATGTGTTACAAGTCTAGTTGCTAAGTGTATGGTGAAGACTCCATGAGGCCATTACCCAGGCTGTCACCAGGCTGCCATCAGGCTGTCACCAGGTTGTCACTAGGGCACTGGGTGGTTTTTTTGGACTTTTTTTTTTTTACTTATTGTTCTTCGCCCCGTCGACGTCGACATCATTAAAGGCGGCAAAGGTTTGGGGACAAGGAAAGGGAAGGAAATCGGCCATAGCCTTTTTGAATGAAACATCCGGGCATTCACCTGGAGTGATTTGGGGAAACCATGGAAAACCCAAATCTGAATACTCGGACGGGGATTCGAATGGCATCCTCCATAATGCGATGCTAGAGCGTTAACCGCTCACCCACCACGCTCGCTGACTGGAACCTACGGCAAAACTAAACGGACCATTTACTGCAAAAATTATGATCAGCCACTTGAAGACTGTTTGCAAAAATCCATGGCCTTCTTTAGAGCGATAATGTGCCATGTCACCGGGTCAACGTCGTTAACAATTGATTTGAGAAACATCCTTAACAATTCCAGCAAATGATTTGGCCACCTAGATCACCATACACGAAACCATTCGAACATATCATGGTTGAATGGTCAGTTCGTGTATAACGTTCTGCACTGGATACATTTTCGTAATTATGGACGACTGAATATTTCATCAAAGGATTTACAACGATTCGAGTAAATGCCATGTTGGGTGAAAGGGGATCATACGAGATATAATGAGGAATACCACAACATTTTGCACTTCAGTGTGTACGAAATATACCAATTTTCTTTTGGTTTACTAGTATTCAAACCTGAAAAGGAAAAACGTAAAGTATAATTTAACATAGGACGTATTTGTCGGTCATTTTAAGTTTACTCGCTTCCGAATGAAGTGGATGACACAATTTAAATTTTCTTTGCTGTAAGTTCTATTTCTGATTACAAAACAAATTTTTCAAAAAGTAGATTCTCCGAAAGTTTGGATGTAATAGAATAAACTAATATTAAGTTGGTTTAGCAAAGTAGGAGGAGATTGTCTTAGCTGGCGCACCCGCCAGGTGGCAGCACGGTCGCGTGACGTCACAAGATGGCCGCCCCCGTTTGGGTGACCAAGATGGCCGCCCCCCGTTTGGGCGACCAAGATGGCCGCCGTTAGTTCACCGATCGGCCGCACAGATGGCACCATCTCCCAAGGGCTTAATTTCTTTGCCGTTAGTTCATTTGGTGGCGGCTAGATGGCGTTCGGTGGCATTATTTCCGGCGCGCTTTGCGAAATGTGTACACTGTTTCAACGACTGTTATCTCTGTTTACTAAGCGTGACGAAATATGTATTCCTAGCGTCCTGTTAAGCAAGCACTGAACATCTTGGCTACTATCGACACACAGTAAAATATTTTCTTCGGTACTTAAGCGTAAATCATTGCAATTTTACTAAAAACAAAAAAAGTCCACATTAAAACGACCTCGGCAGTGTTAGGGCTAGGTCGCCGGTTCGAGTCCGGCCGCGGTGTTTAAGTGTTTTGTGGAAAAGCCGCAAAGTTACGTAATTTCCACGCCTCGAAAAGCATAAATGTTTCCTTTTAACGGGAAAAAAAAGTCATAAACTCCAGATATAAATTCTATGTGTACCTGTTTTCATGAAATTATTTAGCGTTCTTGCCTCTCATTCGGGAGGACGGAGGTTCCAGGCATCCATGGTTTCCCCCAGGTGAATGCCGGGGATGCTACCTTCAAAAGGCCATGGCCGAATTCCTTCCCATCCTTTCCCGTCTCTAAAGACCTCGCTGTTAACATAAATTCCGTTCATCGAAGCAGGCAGACATTAAAAATTAATTCACCGACGAAGAGACGGGAAACAAACTCACTTTTTCATTATGAACAATATAATATAACTCACGAGTGTCACCTACAGTCCGTGTATTTTAAAGGATGTATTAAATTAGGGGTATTTATATTTTTATTTATATTTCTCGTGTCCAGGACATAACAAGTTGAAAAAAACAAATAACATTAATTAATTAATATTAACTATAAACACAATTATATAGAAAGTGACCAGAATTCCGCAATCTTGATGGCCTTCTCGTTTGCCCTGTAAAGGTCGTCGATATTGCAGGTTTCAGGGAGATTCCTGCATATCAGAAGATGTTGTGGGTTCTGAAGCTCACCACATTCACATAGATCGTTGTCATTAGTGCACCCCCATTTTTTAAATATTATATTTACATCGGGACACTTCAGTTCTTAGTCTGTTTAGAGCCTTCCATATAGCATATGGCTGATTACATCCCGCAGCCGGTGCCTCTTTGATGTTCCTCCACCAGGACAAATTTCAAAATTAGGGGTAATGAAATTGTGTGTCTCCAAGTGAATGCCGGGGATGCTACCTTCAAAAGGCCATGACCGAATTCATTCCAATTCCTTTCCCCGTCTCTAAAGACCACGTTGTTAGAGAGACGTTAAAAAAAGTACCTGTTTTAGCGTTCTGACCTTGTATTCGAGAGGACGGCGTTTCCGGTCATCCAGATTTGGGTTTTCCATGGTTTCCCCCAAATCACTCCAGGTGAATGCCGGGATGCTTCCTTCAAAAGGACATGGCCGAATTCCTTCCCATTCCTTGCTCCCCATCTCAAAAGGCCAGGTTGTTAGAGAGACGTTAAAAAGTTTAAAAAATGAAATTATTGTGATAAAGTATAGCAATACCACACATACGTTATTCCTTTCAAAATTCGTAGCCTCAAAAACCCATCAATGGTGAAATCCTTTCATTGAAACCGAGAGACATTCACCGATGAAGGTAGGGAAAACCATAAAAAAATTCCGTTCATCGAAGCAGGCAGACATTAAAAATTAATACACCGATGAAGAGACGGGAAACAAACTCAATTAGTCACATCATGTTGGATTCGTTATAAACAATTTAATATAGCTCGCGAGTGTCACCTACATTCCGTGTATTTTAAAGGATGTATTAAATTATGTGTAATGAAACACAGACACTTTTTGGACTCAAAGAGGCATTGAAGGGGTTTACTGATGGATGTAAGTATAACCTCGATTGGTTGAGAGCCTCTAAACTAAAGCAAAGTTGTCGATTTGAAAACCAGGCTCGTAATTGTTGCCATCCAGGTCAAACCTTTGTCGTTTGTCTATCCAGGCCAATCTATGTATCAATTCTGTTATGCTTTCCGTAAGCAATCACAAATTGAGTGTCCTTAGCTGTACTTTGTCTAAAATTCCAATAAATCCCTTGTGACACATCAGTGATTGACACCTTTAACTGTATTTTACAGTACAGCACTTATGTTCCAGGAACGAAATACCGTCTGTTAATCTTACTAATTTCACACCTGTGGAATCTAAGTACGCCAGTCCTATGTGATAAAAAAATCGAGTCACGCTAAGCACAGAACATGCCTGAGACCATCGCCTGTGACCAAGGTGGAGATATAGAAGATTTACACACTCCCTTATAGAAGAAATCCAGTGCACTATTCCTAATTCTTTCACCAAGATCCACCTCTAGCCTCATCGCCAACATACCCACAACACTTCCCCAAACTTCATTCTGTTTTCCAATGATTCCCACTCCAATCCCTGATCAGTTACCTTTTTTTCGTGCGTTAAAGTAAACCAAAAATTCGCAGAGTCTTCTGCTAATCAGTAGCCAGGTACCAAAATGTCCATTTAAGGTCGTTCTACTGCAGTTTTCCAGGAAAATTCTCCCCTTTTCCAGGAAATTATTTTTCAATAAATCAGGACCCAGGGGAGTTCTCCATTCGGTTTAAAATGTTCCCATCTAACGCCAACCTTCGGATTCAGGACCAAGTGTGACATTTGTTTATAATTGCATGCTTTGTTCAAGTAACCACGATAAGAGTTATCATAATGCTCGTTAGCTAACTGATAGTTTCTTGGTCATCAAACAGGCATCATAACCCACATTTTAATAGAAGATCCCCACACATCGACAAGTATCCAAAGGTGCAGACACTAGTTCTATTGCGCCGAAGATAGCACCCACGCTTGAACTGTCGTAAATTGTTAGGTCAAAGTGGGTGTTTGGATATTTTATCCACTCAGGCCTCATCATCTAAAGTCTAATGACAGATTGTGGTCATGGCCAACTTAGGCTCCATACACCACTCAGAATTATTCTGCCAATATCCATTCTAACAGCATTATACACCACATACAGCCCCTGACACTCTTCCAATCTCCCAATGACATCCAGTCCAGTTCCTTTATTAAGGCACTTGTTGAATATTTTCCACTAATAAATCTAGCTGCTATATTTTGCACCTTGCATTTGATGTACAAAAAATGTGGTCTCCATACTACACTTATATATACAAGAAATGGTCTGACTGTGGGTTTGTACCCAAGTCCTTCGCTTCTCTGGTACATCCCCTCATCACCCTCTCTGTTAAATGATTTTTATGTAGTGAAAAACGTGAGAAACACAATTCGTATGGCAACACAAACGGCAGTAAACTGTAAAGAGTACAGTGAAATGGGAGATTGCCTAAGCCCTGAAGCAATGGTTAGAAGCACACGTTGATGGTGAGCATAATTCTATAACCATATATTTTAGACTCAAATTAACAGAGGAAGTAGACACACGCACACACTTGTACATGCATACAGCGAGGTCGACAGAACTAACAGCAAGCATCATGGAAACGATGAAGTGTGGCAGAATTGTCGTTACCACTGATTAACTGGGCAGAACTATCGTTAAAAAAATCATCAGACAGACGAGTTTAAGTCAGGTATCACAATACTTACACTTACACGCACAAAGAGAGACGCAGATATACATGTACAAGTCTACACAACTACCGGTACCAATCATGGAAACAAAAAAGTGGTGTAGTACTTTCTTGCCCCATGACTGGCTGAAAAACAGAACTCTCCTTACATATCATCTGCCTGGCGAGATAGAGGGTGTGCAAAAAATGGCATGTTTTCACCATACACCTAAGTATTTACATCATAAATAGTGTTCATCACACACAATTGATTACATTTACCATCAATACGTTTCTCCCACACTGCAACCCTATCTGCCATTCATTAAGAGTGCCCCAGGTACCATGAGTTACAATAGACATTTGACTATCAGCAGATACCAGAACCCCTCATATTCATACTAGGTCTCAACCACAAATCCATACGTATCCACGCACAAGCTCAAAGAAACAGGAACAGCAAATCATACATCCAGACAGAAGAGTTTAATTAATGTATCACCACATTTACAGAGACGCACAAACACTCACATTTCCATGCCTACAGCGAGCTAGACACAACAACCACCCAAATCATGACGACGAAAAAGTGGAGTAGAACCCCCATGGCTCATAACTGACCAAAAAATCATCAGTAACATAATATGTTCCAGGCACCATACTCTTCACATCAATATCATCTCATTTATTTCACACTACAGACCTCACTACCATCCAGTATCATGTGTGCTAGGTACAAAACTGTTCACATCAGCACCAACACGTCTATCCCACACCTAAGCCTTTACTGCCATTCAGTAACATTACCACGAGTAGCAGTAGACATCTGGTCATCAGACAGATATCATAACTCCCATATTCATACTAGGTCTCAACCAAAAATCTGTACGTCACCTCACACAAGCAAGGTATCACCACATTTACGAAAAAACACACAGAGATAGAGACGCATACACACGTTCATTTCCAGGCCTACAGCGATCTCGACTCAACAACTAGCCCAATCATGGCAACGAAAAAGTGGAACAGAACACCCATGACTGGCCAAAAATCATAGAAAGACACACATAAACATACACACTAACATGTCAATGCATTCAAACAGTTCCATTCATCACCACACATAACTGGAGGAAAAACTGAAGAGTTACAGGATGTGTGAAGTTTGAAATCACAGCCACATCTCTCCCACACCGCAACCCTTTCTGTCATTTAGTAACATGTGACCCAGGTACCATGAGTTACAATAGACACTTGTCTATCAGACAGATATCATAACCTCCATATTCATACTAGGTCTCACCCACAAACCCATACGTCTCCACACAAGCACAAACATATGGGAGGAACAGCAATTCATACGTCCAGATAAATGAGTTTAAGGAAGGTATCACCATACTTACGCACACAGACACATATATCCATGCCTACAGCGAGCTCAACACAACAACGAGCCCAATCATGGAAAAGAAAAAGTGGGACAGAACCCCCATGGCTCAAGACTGACGAAAAAAATCATCATTAACATGTGTTCCAAGTAACAAACTCCTCACATCAAAATCATATCATTTAACTCACACTACAGACCTCTCTGCCATTCAGTATCGTTGGTAATATGTACAAATCTGTTTCAGCACCACCTCTATCCCACGCCACAAGCCTTTTCTGCTATTCAGTAATATTTGCCCCACGTACCACGAGTATCAGTAGTCACATGGTCATCAGACAAATATCATAACTCCCATACTCATACTAGACCTCACACAAACAAATAACTGACCAAAAAACCATCAGACAGACGTTAGAGTGTGTGCAAAGGATGACATGTTTTTGCCATACACCTCAGTACTTATCACATTATCAATTAATTACATCAACACATAGGTAGCCAGTCATTGTGAAATCTCAAAGTCGAATATAATCCTATCGTGATAGACACACAGCCACATAGAAAGACACACACTCACATGTCCATGCATACACACAGATGACTGAACACCCTAGGTCGAGACTGAATAGTTACAGGATGTGCGAAATATTTCATTTCTTTGCCACAAACCTCGGTGCTCATCATACCCAAATGATTACATCTACATAGGTGGCCACTGATGGAAACATCTCAAGTAGACTCCTACCACCATAATTACACACATAACCACACAGGAACAAGTACACACACATATGTCCATGCATATACCACAATTTCATAAGTTACCACATACATACAAGTAACTGCAGGAAAGGGACCCGACACACGACGTCCACACTAAGGTGTTACATGATAGGCAGATGATAGCATGTCTTTACAATACATCTCAGTGCTCACCACACATAACTTGATTTTTAATGTGCCATCAGTATAGCTGGTGGCTGGAACTAAGCTCTTGGCAATGTTTGGCCAAAGTCATTTGTTAATAGCAGCTGAATCAAAGAAACTATTTTGGGTGAACCTGCACCAGGCGGGCGCGGCGGGAGGTGGCCACCCTTCCTCACAGCGGACGCGTACATCATGTAGGTCGGTATACCGGCGCATATTACCGCCTCGAGCGCAATGAAATTCCGGTCTTCAGTCCGGTCCTAAAAATGCGGTTACCGGTAATAGGTCCTGGTCGGGAAACTCCGGTCTTCAGTCCGGTCCTAAAAATGCGGTACCGGTAATAGGTCCGGGTCGGGAAACTCCGTAAAACCAACGCGGTCTGCGCTTTTAGACCGGCGAATTGCGGTATTTCGGTCCGCAGTGGGGTAAGGGTGGCCACCTCGCGCCGCGCCCGACCGGGCAGGTTCACCCAAAATTTGTCTTTGATGAGCTTGCTATTAACAAATGACCTTTGGCCAAAACATTGCCAAGAGCTTAGTTCCAGCTACAGCTATACTGATGGCACATTAAAAATCAAGTATTTGTGGTGAGCACTGAGATGTATTGTAAAGACATGCTATCATCTGCCTATCATGTAAACCTTAGTGTGGACGTCGTGTGTCGGGTCCCTTTCCTGCAGTTACTTGTATTGTATGTGGTAACTTATGAAATTGTGTATATGCATGGACATATGTGTGTGTACTTGTTCCTGTGTGGTTATGTGGTAATTATGGTGGTAGGAGCCTACTTGAGATGTTTCCATCAGTGGCCACCTATGTAGATGTAATCATTTGGGTATGATGAGCACCGAGGTTTGTGGCAAAGAAATGAAATATTTCGCACATCCTGTAACTATTCAGTCTCGACCTAGGTGTTCAGCATCTGTGTGTATGCATGGACATGTGAGTGTGTGTCTTTCTATGTGGCTTGTGTGTCTATCACGATAGGATTATATTCAACTTTGAGATTTCACAATGACTGGCTACCTATGTGTTGATGTAATTAATTGATAATGTGATAAGTACTGAGGTGTATGGCAAAAACATGTCATCCTTTGCACACACTCTAACGTCTGTCTGATGTTTTTTTGGTCAGTTATGTTTGTGTGTGAGGTCTAGTATGAGTATGGGAGTTATGCTATTTGTCTGATGACCATGTGACTACTGATACTCGTGGTACGTGGGGCAAATATTACTGAACAGCAGAAAAGGCTTGTGGCGTGGGATAGAGGTGGTGCTGATCATGTGAACAGATTTGTACATATTACCAACGATACTGAATGGCAGAGAGGTCTGTAGGGTGAGTTAAATGATATGATTTTGATGTGAGGAGTTTGTTACTTGGAACACATGTTAATGATGATTTTTTTCGTCAGTCTTGAGCCATGGGGGTTCTGTCCACTTTTTCTTTTCCATGATTGGGCTGGTTGTTGTGTTGAGCTCGCTGTAGGCATGGATATATGTGTCTGTGTGCGTAAGTATGGTGATACCTTCCTTAAACTCATTTATCTGGACGTATGAATTGCTGTTCCTCCCATATGTTTTGTGCTTGTGTGGAGACGTATGGGTTTGTGGGTGAGACCTAGTATGAATATGGAGGTTATGATATCCGTCTGATAGACAAGTGTCTATTGTAACTCATGGTACCTGGGTCACATGTTACTAAATGACAGAAAGGGTTGCGGTGTGGGAGAGATGTGGCTGTGATTTCAAACTTCACACATCCTGTAACTCTTTAGTTTGGATATAGCATGTTCTGTCTCTTTCCTCCAGTTATGTGTGGTGATGAATGGAACTGTGTGAATGCATTGACATGTGTGTCTTTCTATGATTTTTGGCCAGTCATGGTGTTCTGTTCCACTTTTTCGTGCCATGATTGGGCTAGTTGTTGAGTCGAGATCGCTATAGGCATGGAAATGTACGTGTGTATGCGTCTCTAATCTCTGTGTGTTTTTTTGCGGTAAATATGGAGATACCTTCCATTATCTCGTTTGTCTGGATGTATGATGTGCTGTTCCTGCACTTATGCTTGTGTGAGGTGACATATGGATTTGTGGGTGAGACCTAGTATGAATATGGGAGTTATGATATCTGTCTGATGACCAAGTGTCTACTGCTACTCGTAGTACATGGGGGGCACATGTTACTGAATGGCAGAAAAAGCTTAGGTGTGGGATAGACGTGTTGGTGCTGATGTGAACAGTTTTGTACCTAGCACACATGATACTGGATGGTAGTGAGGTCTGTAGTGTGAAATAAATGAGATGATGTTGATGTGAAGAGTATGGTGCCTGGAACATATGTTACTGATGATTTTTTGGTCAGTTATGAGCCATGGGGGGGTTTCTACCCACTTTTTCGTCGCCATGGATTGGGGTTGGATGTTGTGTCTAGCTCGCTGAAGGCATGGAAATGTGAGTGTTTGTGCGTCTCTCTCTGTGTCTGTTGCGTAAATATGGTGATACCTTCTATAAAAATGTCTGTCTGGACGAATGATTTTGCTGCCCCTCCAATTATGTTGTTTGTGCTAGTGTATGAGATATATGGATTTGTGGGTGAGATCTGATAGTCAAGTGTCTATTGCAACTCATGGTACCCTGCGTCACTTTTTTTTACTGAATGGTAGAAATGGTTGCGGTTGGTGGAGAGACGTGTTGATGGTAAATGTAATCAACTGGGCGTGATGAACACTATTTATGGTATAAACACTTAGGTTTATTGTGAAAACATGCCATCTTTTTGCACACCTTCTATCTCGTCAGGCTGATGATATGTAAGGAGACTTCTGTTTTTTCAGCCAGTCATGATGCAAGAGAGTACTACACCACTTTTTTGTTTCCATGATTGGTACCGGTAGTTGTGTTGAACTCTCTGTAGTCTTGGACATGTGTATCTGCGTCTCTCTTTGTGCATGTAAGCGTAAGTATGGTGATACCTCGTCTGTCTGATGATTTTGGTAACGATAGTTCTGTCCAGTTAATCAGTGGTAACGACAATTCTGCCCCCACTTCATCGTTTCCATGATGCTTGCTGTTAGTTCTGTCGACCTCGCTGTATGTATGTACAAGTGTGTGCGTGTGTCTACTTCCTCTGTTAATTTGAGTCTAAAATATATGGTTATATTTTTTTTTTTTGTAACAGTTTAACGTCCCTTTTTAACAACGTGGTCTTTAGAGACGGGAAAGGGATGGGGGCAAGGAATGGGAAGGAATTCGGCCATGGCCTTTTGAAGGAAGCATCCCGGCATTCACCTGGAGTGATTTGGGGAAACCATGGAAAACCGAAATCTGGATGCCCGGACGGGGGATTCGAACCGCCGTCCTCCCGAATGCGAGGCCAGAAACGCTATCCGTTACACCACCACGCTCGGTTATATGGTTATAGAATTATGCTCACCATCAACGTGTGCTTCTAACCATTGCTTCAGGGCTTAGGCAATCTCCCATTTGACTGTACTCTTTACAGTTTACTGCCGGTTGTGTTGGCATACGAATTGTGTTTCTCACGTTTTTCACTACATAAAATCATTTAACAGAGAGGGTGATGAGGGAATGTACCAGAGAAGCGAAGGACTTGGATACAAACCCACAATCAGACCATTGTTTGTAAATAGTGTAGTATGGAGTCCAAATTTTTAGTACATCAAATGCAAGGTGCAAAATATGGCAGCAAGATTTATTAGTGGAAAATATTCAACAAGTGCCTTAATAAAGGAACTGGACTGGATGTCATTGGGAGATTGGAAGAGTGTCAGGGGCTGTATGTGGTGTATAATGCTGTTAGAATGGATATTGGAGGAATAATTCTGAGTGGTGTATGGAGCCTAAGTTGGCAATGACCACAATCTGGCATTAGACTTTAGATGATGAGGCCTGAGTGGATAAAATATCCAAACACCCACTTTGATCTAACAATTTACGACAATTCAAGCGTGGGTACTATCTTCGGCGCAATAGAACTAGTGTCTGCACCTATGGATACTTGTCGATGTGTGGGGGTCTTCTATGAAATGTGGGTTATGATGTCTGTTTGATGACCAAGTTAGCTAACGGCATTATGTCACTTTTATCGTGGTTAGTTGGATGAAGCATGCAATTATAAACAAATGTCACACTTGGTCCTGAATCCGAAGGTTGGTGTTAGATGGGAACATTTTAAACCGAATGGAGAACTCCCCTGGGTCCTGATTTATTGAAAAATAATTTCCTGGAAAAGGGGAGAATTTTCCTGGAAAACTGCAGTAGAACGACCTTAAATGGACATTTTGGTACCTGGCTACTGATTAGCAGAAGACTCTGCGAATTTTTGGTTTACTTTAACGCACGAAAAAAAGGTAACTGATCAGGGATTGGAGTGGGAATCATTGGAAAACAGAATGAAGTTTGGGGAAGTGTTGTGGGTATGTTGGCGATGAGGCTAGAGGTGGCTCTTGGTGAAAGAATTAGGAATAGTGCACTGGATTTCTTCTATAAGGGAGTGTGTAAATCTTCTATATCTCCACCTTGGTCACAGGCGATGGTCTCAGGCATGTTCTGTGCTTAGCGTGACTCGATTTTTTTATCACATAGGACTGGCGTACTTAGATTCCACAGGTGTGAAATTAGTAAGATTAACAGACGGTATTTCGTTCCTGGAACATAAGTGCTGTACTGTAAAATACAGTTAAAGGTGTCAATCACTGATGTGTCACAAGGGATTTATTGGAATTTTAGACAAAGTACAGCTAAGGACACTCAATTTGTGATTGCTTACGAAAGCATAACAGAATTGATACATAGATTGGCCTGGATAGACAAACGACAAAGGTTTGACATGGATGGCAACAATTACGAGCCTGGTTTTCAAATCGACAACTTTGCTTTAGTTTAGAGGCTCTCAACCTATCGAGGTTATACTTACATCCATCAGTAAACCCCTTCAATGCCTCTTTGAGTCCAAAAAGTGTCTGTGTTTCATTACACATAATTTAATACATCCTTTAAAATACACGGAATGTAGGTGACACTCGCGAGCTATATTAAATTGTTTATAACGAATCCAACATGATGTGACTAATTGAGTTTGTTTCCCGTCTCTTCGTCGGTGTATTAATTTTTAATGTCTGCCTGCTTCGATGAACGGAATTTTTTTATGGTTTTCCCTACCTTCATCGGTGAATGTCTCTCGGTTTCAATGAAAGGATTTCACCATTGATGGGTTTTTGAGGCTACGAATTTTGAAAGGAATAACGTATGTGTGGTATTGCTATACTTTATCACAATAATTTCATTTTTTAAACTTTTTAACGTCTCTCTAACAACGTGGCCTTTTGAGATGGGGAAAGGATGGGGAGCAAGGAATGGGAAGGAATTCGGCCATGTCCTTTTGAAGGAAGCATCCCGGCATTTGCCTGGAGTGATTTGGGAAACCATGGAAAACCCAAATAATTTAATATATTAAAATAATGGGGGTGCACTAATGACAACGATCTATGTGAATGTGGTGAGCTTCAGAACCCACAACATCTTCTGATATGCAGGAATCTCCCTGAAACCTGCAATATCGACGACCTTTACAGGGCAAACGAGAAGGCCATCAAGATTGCGGAATTCTGGTCACATTCTATATAATTGTGTTTATAGTTAATATTAATTAATTAATGTTATTTGTTTTTTCAACTTGTTATGTCCTGGACACGAGAAATATAAATAAAAATATAAATACCCCTAATTTAATACATCCTTTAAAATACACGGACTGTAGGTGACACTCGTGAGTTATATTATATTGTTCATAATGAAAAAGTGAGTTTGTTTCCCGTCTCTTCGTCGGTGAATTAATTTTTAATGTCTGCCTGCTTCGATGAACGGAATTTATGTTAACAGCGAGGTCTTTAGAGACGGGAAAGGATGGGAAGGAATTCGGCCATGGCCTTTTGAAGGTAGCATCCCCGGCATTCACTTGGAGTGATTTTGGGAAACCATGGATGCCTGGAACCTCCGTCCTCCCGAATGAGAGGCAAGAACGCTAAATAATTTCATGAAAACAGGTACACATAGAATTTATATCTGGAGTTTATGACGCTTTTTTTCCCGTTAAAAGGAAACATTTATGCTTTTCGAGGCGTGGAAATTACGTAACTTTGCGGCTTTTCCACAAAACACTTAAACACCGCGGCCGGACTCGAAGTCTTTAGAGACGGGAAAGGAAGGGGGGCAAGGAATTCGGCCATGGTCTTTTAAAGGAAGCATCCCGGCATTTGCCTGGAGTGATTTTGGAAACCATGGAAAACCCAAATCTGGATGCCCCGGAACCGCCGTCCTCCCGAATGCAAGGCCAGAACGCTAAATAATTTCATGAAAACAGGTACACATAGAATTTATATCTGGAGTTTATGACTGTTTTTTTCCATATCGAACGTTAAAAGGAAGAATGTATGCTTTTCAAATTATTTTTTTTAGGCGTGGAAATTATGTAACTTTGCGGCTTTTTCACAAAACACTTAAACACCGCGGCCGGACTCGAACCGGCGACCTAGCCCCAACACTGCCGAGGTCGTTTTAATGTGGACTTTTTTTGTTTTTAGTAAAATTGCAATGATTTACGCTTAAGTACCGAAGAAAATATTTTACTGTGTGTCGATAGTAGCCAAGATGGTCAGTGCTTGCTTAACAGGACGCTAGGAATACATATTTCGTCACGCTTAGTAAACAGAGATAACAGTCGTTGAAACAGTGTACACATTTCGCAAAGCGCGCCGGAAATACTGCCACCGAACGCCATCTAGCCGCCACCAAATGAACTAACGGCAAAGAAATTAAGCCCTTGGGAGATGGTGCCATCTGGGCGGGCGGTCGAGGAACTAACGGCGGCCATCTTGGTCGCCCCAAACGGGGGCGGCCATGTTGTGACGTCACGCGACCGTGCTGCCACCTGGCGGTGTTTTTGAACTCTTATTATCTTCCTACTCGCGTTATTTCATCCGCGAATAAATTAACTGACAGAACACTGAAATAAAGGTACATATTGAGTTAAAATCGGCGTAATAAGTATCAGTTGCTTAGATTTATTTAATAATAGAATCGTTTTATGTAAAAGTATTCGTTAAAATCTTTGGCCACAGATATGTAAGATAAAAGCTTTAATTTTCTCAATGTTAGCGGCAATTTTGATAGATTGTTATTAGAACTGGTACTTGACAGAGAGGGCATTACTAATTTTTGTTAAAAATAATTTAATTCGTTTTCTTGAGTGTTCTGTTACTTACATCATTACTTGGTTTTAAGGAAAGTAGTTACACACTGTTCGCGAGTTAGATGACATAGATTAAAATTAAAACTAATATTACGTGGAAAGATTAAGTTTTTAAGATTTATTTTTAATTTCCTTTGCTTTTACTGATGCCATATTTCAGCCGCATGTAACTATGTCAGCCATTCAAAGGTGTTAATATCTATCTGAATCACGAATACAAAAAAGGAAGATGGAATAACACGTGAAGAATTTTGATTCAGTTTATATCGCGATGCGTTATTACTACTAAAATGCGATATAGTACGTGTATTGATATGCTTGTGACTGAAGTATTGTTTCTCTGGCGGCAAGTTGTGTACATGGTTAGGTTGAAATACAACTTGGACCAGGATAGCAACGAAAACCTTTTGCTACAGGGCAAGACACTAGGAATTACATTTAGCTTTATTTTATAACAATTCTATTTATTTAAGTAATTGCTAAGAAATGTATTGCTAGAACACTGATAGAAAAGTATGAATTTCGTTTAAATTGGTATATTAATTAGTAGTTGCTCTTTTTATTGATATCATCACTTGGTTTGAATGACAGACGTTTTACATTGATCGCATTTCATGGGACCTAAACCACTATTAAAACTAATATTACGTGTCATAATATAAGTTGTAAAGATTTATTTTTAGAATCCTTCGTTTTCACTGGGTCATTATTTCAGCTGGATGTAAGCTGCGTATTAAAACATGGCCACAGATATGTAAGATAAAAACTTTAATTTTCTCCATGTTAGCGGCAATCTTGATAGATTATTATTAGAACTGGCACTTGACAACAAGAGGGCATAACTATTTTTTTTATTTTTTTTGAAGTAGTTTAATTTTTTTTCTTGAGTGTTCTGTTACTTACATCATTACCTTGTTTTAAGGGAAGTAGTTCCACACTGTTTGGATCTAGACAACATAGACTACAATTAAAACTAATATTACGTGGAATGACGTACGAGGTTTGTTAGAAAAGTAATGAGATTGGCAACACTGCGGGAGATCTGGCATTTTTGTGTCTACTGGCTGATGCTAAATCTGATTGTTGATCCCTTCCACTTCCTCAGTCTGAGTTACAACTCCATACAGTTAACACATTAGTTTTGACAGCGCCATTAATAAAGTTGTGTTTTCATTGTGCGTCACAGAAATGGAGCATCGGAATTTAGAGCAACGTTGTGCGATAAAGTTTTGTGTTAAACTTGGTGAATCCGCGAGTGTGACTTTTGTAAAGTTGAAACAGGCCTATGGGGAACAGTGCTTATCGAGAGCACAAGTTTTCCGCTGGCACAAATCATTTTTGGAAGGCCGAGAACACGAAGAAATGTCGAATGAGCAAATCAAAGATCAAGACCATGCTGATTTGTTTTTTTGACAGGAAGGGTATCGTGCACAAAGAATTTGTTCCACCAGGACAAACTGTCAACCAAGTGTTTTATAAAAGTGTCCTTGAAAAGTTGAGGAAAAGAGTGATCCGTGTGAGACCAGAAACTGCAGACAAGTGGATGCTTCATCATGACAATGCTCCGTGTCACACGGCCATTTTCATCCGTGAATTTTTGACCTTGAAATGCATTACTGTTGTTCCTCAACCCCCTATTCACCTGATTTAAGTCCTTGTGACTTTTTCCTCTTCCCGAAATTGAAACATGTCCTAAAAGGACGTCATTTTGGAACTCTAGAGAACATTCAAAAGACTGTGACCGACCAGTTAAAAGCCATACCAATTGAAGACTTCCAGCGCTGCTACCAAGAGTGGGAATCACGACTCCGCCGATGTATAGCTGCCCAAGGGAACTACTTTGAAGGGGATAACATTGTTGTTTGAAAATAATAAAAACTTTGGTTAGTATGAAATCAGTCTCATTACTTTTCTAACACACCTCGTACGTTGTTAAGACTTATTTTTTAATTTCCTTTGCTTTCACTGATGCCATATTTCAGCCGCATGTAACTGTGTCAGCTATTCAAAGTTATTAGTATCTATCTGAATCACGAATATAAAAAAGGAAGATGGATTAACCCGTAAAGATTTTTAATTTAGTTTATAACGCGATGCGTTATTACCACTAAAATGCGATATAGTACTTATATTAATATGTGTGTAATTGAATAATTGTTTCTCTGGCAGTATGTTTAATACGTGATTAGGTTGAAATGCAACCCGGACCAGGATAGCAACGAAAACCTTTTGCTACAGGGCAAGACACTAGGAATTGCATTTAGCATTATTTTATAACAATTCTATTTATTTAAGTAATTGCTAAAAAATGTAATGCTAGAACGGCATATTAATTATCAGTTGCTTTTTTGACTGAAATCATTACATAGTTTGAATGAAAGAAGTTCAAATTGTTCGCGATCTATGCAACCTAAACTACAATTAAAACTAATATTACGTGACATAACGTAAGTTGTTAAGATTTATTTTTAGCATCCTTCGTTTTCACTGGGGTCATTATTTCAGCCGGATGTAAGCTGTGTCAGGCGTTAAAACATCGACCTTCATCATAGACAATAAGAAAGATGTAAGAAACTGTGAAGATTTTGGATCAAGTTTGTATCGCATGATTCATGATTCGTATCGATGCATGATGACATTGACATGCGAAACAGGGAATGTATTAATTCGCGTGTGAATGAAGCTTTGATTTTGCACCGACTATATTGGCGAAGATTGTAGTTAGGCTGAAGTGCAACCTGGACCAAAAGTGACAATTGAAACTTTTTGCTACATCACAAGGGACGAGAAATTACATTTAGCTTTATTTTATAATAATTCTATTTAGGTAAGCAACTAAAAAGAAATCAATTGCCAGAACAGTCCGTTAAACCCGTCATTTTTGACGGGCTTTGTTGGTAGTATGATATTTTGCAGTATAGTGACTTTAGTCTATAGAGAAAGTTCTAAATAAAATATTTTTACCTCTAAGCAACGAAATTTTCTTTTTGAATCCAGTTTCAGAAATAAATTCTATTATAGAACATAAATCGCATCGTTTTCATGTGGTTAAAGTGTTCTCTCCTGTCATACATAAGAAGTTTGTTTTAATTTTCTTCATTTCTTTAAGCTATAAATTTATTTTGAAACGTAGTTATTTGTTTTGCGTTATCTGTCATGGCTGTAAACAAACACAGCATGATCACACACAAAAACCAGAACATTACACAACTGTCTAACTTTTATATTTTTGTTGATGCATGCGAATTATCAGTAGTGACCACCTTCCTTTTTGTCTATCTAACTTTCTTAGTTAGATTTTTATATGCTAAATAATTTTCGTAAAATAGTGCAGATCTTAGAGAAAATTATTAACAGATTGCCCACAATAAGCAAGAGAACTATCCGTACTTAATTGTAGTTAATAACTGATATCTACAGTTTTTAGGGAAAATTATAATAGAAACTTTGTTATTGTCTATTCGTTTGTTAAGGCCCGTCAATGGGGATCGAGGTATCCAGTTTCACCAGAATTTTTACGTTTCTTGATTAATCCGCGACAAGGCTTTTCTTTATTCCATAGCTTATAAGATATCGTAGACAGATTTTCCGCAGTTAATGCATCGTGGTTCCGTTGACGTTTGACAGAAGCTTGGCCGCTCGAAACAATCATCCTGTATTCGATGGGAGATTATGATGCTTCGTGGTTCGGATACCAAATTAAAGTGTAAGTCTTCTTTACTCGGCAGGATTACCGTTTTAGATTATGCGCCTACGACAGAGGCAGTTGCTTATGGGGGGCGTCTATTAATTACGTTAGGTGTTTTCCGGACCCCCCCTTTTTTTCTGGTGAAATTTGGTGATCTGGCAGGGACACGTATCCCCAATCGAGAGGTGAGATCTGGAGGAACTCCCCCTCCCCCCTTGCGTTGTGTGACGTCACAAACAGTGGACCGTTTTTAGCTATCGTATATTATTCATCAAGAAATTAAAAATATGACTTGAGATTTCTGTCGATCCTCTTGGTGAGATTTCTCCGTACTCCTCTCCCCTTGTTTCACCTCACGTAATTAATGGACGCCCCTCACCTTGTAAGAAACTTTGTAACTAGATCATTACGACCATACTCAGTCGTAATCAGATTCTCCTAATATACTTAGCAATTGTTATGTACAAAATTCCCCTCAGGTCGCAGTCGCACCATATGGTATTCGGCGCTGACACGGGGTTTGCTAGTATGAGCCCCAGTGGTGGAAGAAATTTTATCATTGAAACTGGCCTGACATGGTAGGAGAGGTGGTGGTTCACAATTCGTAATCACTAGCTTGTGAATCAAGGTCCTGTGTTAAATCCTAAAACTCTCAACAGTGTGTATGGAGTGAGAGCATGAAATACGGTGATTCGTCCGTCGGATGGGATCTTAAAACTTGTAGGACCCCTTGGTATCTTTGGGAAGACTAGACCTGAATGGGCAGACATCAGCTTTCACCTTCTCTTTTCTTTCGTCTCACATCCATAACACAAACATCATTATATTCTGAACACACTGTCAGTCATCCACACATATAGTAACATTTATGAACACTTTCACACTGGGGACGGAAACGAGAAACCACCCCAGTTACTACAGACAGATGACACCTTACTTAATAACCTCCTACGCGTGATGTAGGCTCACAAGAACTTTTTGTTTGGCAGGACGACTGATGAACCAGCAACTAGCAGCCCGCAGATAACCAATTTATTGCTGTCATAGGTATTTCCTTGAAGTGGTTGATACACAGCTTGTAAGATAGCGTAGACAGCTTTGCCGCAGTTACTGTAACGTGGTCAATTGACGGAGGAATGCAAGGATCCGTTGACGTTTGACAGAAACTTGGCCACTTGAAACAATCATCCTGTACTCGATGGAAGATTAAAATGTTAGCAATTCTAATTCTGAAATGTGCTAAGTGCCTAACAAACGTTTTAAATTTGGCTGATTTTGGTGAATCGTATGTTCAGGATTAAACTGGAAGAACTTGCAGGTTGTCCTCGAACGCGCATTCGTAGTAGACTGCAACCAGTAGTAGCCGTAGGATCTGCTTGAAGTTCAGTGACCCTTGAGAGTTAACCTGTAAGGAACTCTTGAGAGCTAAATGTACTGAATGTTTCTTTCAAAATCTAGAAGTCAAACTCCACAAGGAATTTTCAGACATCAAATGAACAGGGCACCCACAATAAAGGAGGTTTTGTGTTATCAAATGGTGGATCAAATATTCGGACGAAAAATAATGGGTCTAAATGCGAACAGCTGCAGTTAGTTGCATCATAAAACTTAAGGTGTTTATTTATTTTATGGTGTTGCAATTAAGGTGTTAGTAGGAATAAACAAGGTGACATGATAGTATTATGAAAGACTGATGGCTTCCTCTGTGTATCAACAGTATAAAAAGTTTTAGGGCCTCTCACCGGAGGAGCACGCCAGTCTGATGAAACGTTTCGAAGCCGCTCTCCGGCTTCATCCTCTGGCGAAAGTAGATGAAGTTTAACACATATAAAAATCTATATTTTGGTGTAAACTGACACAAAAGGAACAATTAATAAAAATAACTTTTCCAATATAATATAATCCAATTACTTTACTAATAAATTATAATTAAAAATTTTTCCTGTAAAATACACTAAAACATAAATTAATAAAATTATTTTTACTAATAATAATTTTTCATTGTAGGTGTATAAGAGATTTTACTTTGTAAGATTTATTCTCTCCGACTTCATCTTCTTCTGCCTGAAGGTGATTTCGGAGATGGATTCGAAACGTTGCTTCAGGTTGTCTCGCTTTCCCCCGGGGAGGCCCGAGAACTTTCAATACATCATGGTATTAGATAATGAGAAAAATAATTGAATGGTTAAAATCGTGTAGTGCCAGACGAGAGACGTAACTCAGACGGATTTGCTGTACACGGCAAAAGCACTCGCGAGTGCCACAGATAGATCTGCCCGTGTGCTGTAAAGCGTGCCCACTGCGAGGTACTCACGACTGCGGCGAGTCGCAGCTCGGTGCTGCCCTTGTCGCTGTGGCGGTGTCTGCCGTCGTGCCCCTGCGCGGCGTCGCCCTGCGCCCGCAGCGCCGCGCGCCAGATGGCGCCGTAGCACCAGCCAATCAACACCAGCGGCACCAGCCACGCTGCCACGCAGAACGACACGATGTACGCCGTCGTGCGGCCCGTGCACTGCAACGCACAACACCTGCGGGAAGCGCCTCGGACGACAAGTTTACCATCACATGACACACATTTGACAGACAGGTTAATGTTATAGTTTCTCTACGTCTGTCTTTGTACAACCTCCACCGCGAAATGAATTTGTTTATTCATTGGCGGAGGAAGCAAAGAACTGAGAAGAAGAGATGTTGTTTGGTTAGGTGAAACCACGTCAGTTTTTTGAAACCTGACGTTTCAGCCATCTACTGCGGCTTTAATCAGAGTACTGGTCTAGTTAGACGTCTTACTATCGAGCATTAACCAAAAATTATTGGCTATATTCAAAGATTAGATAGATTCCAGTGAATATTTTATACTTAGAAGGTTCTAAACACAATTACCTAATTCCGGTGTCACATTTCACAACACGGTCTATTCTTTTCTCGCGCAACTTAGTTATGCGTAAAATATGGCAAGATGTTGAATTTCTTTTCATAGATGAAATCTCTATGGTTCCTTATGAGATGCTTTGTATGATTGATTCTCGTCTGCGTCAACTGAAAAGCGCAAACGATTTTTTTGTAGGCATAAATGTCTTATTATTCGGTGATTTGATGCAGCTACCACCTGTGCGAGGAAACCAAGTTTATCAACAGCCACAATATATGAAGCCAGCTACTCATTTATGGCGACTTTTCAGAATGATTGAACTTAAACAAAACATGCGACAACAAGGAGACACGACATTTATTGACATTCTTAACGCTTTAAGAGTTGGAGAATTGACATCTGAGCATCTTTCAATACTCATAGAAAAGGTTTCAACAGATGCTGCCAATGAATTCTCAGTTGAAAAGGCATTAAGGATCTACCCAACAAATTATCAAGTGGACAAGCACAATAAGAAAGTTCTGCAGTATTTTCAGAGAAAAGGTACTAATATACATACCATAAAAGCACAAGACAAACTTATTGATGCCACACGAAATCTATGTAACAAAAATATTGATTCTGTTATACCTCATGACACCAATAAAACAGGAGGACTTCCTAACGTATTGAAAATTTTCTTGGGAGCGAAAGTGATGTTAAGATCAAATATTGACGTGGCAAAAGGCCTAGTAAATGGCAATATTGGTATTATCAGTGAAATTATCTGGCCACTCTTCCGACGCGATCAAGTGTATGATACTGACATTCCATCAGTCCGTGTCGATTTCGGCCCAGATGGTGAACATATAATTAAACCAACAGCAATACAGTTTCCAGCAAAATACAGCTATGGTACCGCTGAAAGGCGAATGTTGCCGCTAATCCTGAGCTGGGCATCTACCGTGCACAAAATGCAAGGCTGCACTGTGGATTATGCGGTTATTTATTTGGGATCGCGTCTCTTTGCTGCTGGACAGGCTATAAGTCGTGTAAAGTCACTGGATGGTCTGCAGATAGAAGAGCATGATTGCTCCAAGCTTACAGGAACAGTTCCGTGTAATGTGGCCTCGTTAGAAGAAATGGCTAGGTTACGCAAAATTTGATAAAGTGATTTTAATTTCATTGTTATTTTAATGTCTTTGTTAAGCAATGTGAAATAAAATGTTAAAATAAAAATTAGTGTTTTAAAAAAATTAAAAAAAACATATTCTTTTGTAGCAGTGTGAACTAAAAAGTTAAAAATAAAATTGTAGTTTAAAAAACTAAAAACACGCTTTCATAGTAATGTGAACCAAAAAGTTAAAAATAATCTTTAAACGTAAATATTTTGTTTAACAGTGATAGGACGTCCCACAAGTTCAGCATAAATTAATTTTTTGAATAAGCTTAAAGAATAAAGTCACCGATTACAAAATTAACTTTACCGTAAAAAAAGCGTGGGGTGCTCTCTACACAACTTTTTACACTGACTCTACCTTTACAAACAGCCAACGACAAAAATACAAGACAACTGACACTATTGGAGTGGATGACAAATTGATTTACTGGGTAGAAGAATTTTTAAAAGGTAGAAAACAGAAAGTTAGGGTAGGAAATGCAGTATTTAAATAAGTGGAAGTAACAATGGGAGTGCCACAGGGTAGCGTATTTGGACCATCGCTATTCATTATTCTAATGAATAATTGTGTTGATTGTTTACTATCAGAAATTAGATTGTTTGCACATGATATAATGCTATATAAAAGTTTCAAAACGGTTGGGGATTGTAACAGTTGCAGGGTGATCTGGACAGGATATCTATTTGGGTTGGTAAACATGAGATGAAGATAAATGCAAAGAATAGTCAGCTTATTAGACACACAAATAAAAATCAAAAGGTTGATTATGATTATAAGGTTGGGAAAGAATTGCTTATTGAAGACTTGAAATGTAAATATCTTGGGATTACGTTTGATAACAAGCTTAACTGGGCAGAACACATTGGACAGGTAGTAGGAAAAGGTTTCAAAATTCTTCACTTGTTGGAGAGAGTGATGAAGGGATGTACGAGAGAAGTAAAGGAATTGGGTTACAAAACTTTCGTCAGACCGTTGCATGAATATGGTAGTGCAGTATGGGATTCACATTTTGAGTATCAAATACAGGAGTTGGAGAAGGTGCAAAGAAGGGCTGCTAGATTTGTTTCTGGAAATTACTGCAGAATACAATCAGTAACAGATGTGATTAAAGAGCTGGTATGGGATTCATTGGAAGACAGGAGGAGGTGAAGAGTGTCATAGGAGTGTACAAGTCGTATATTGGTGATAAGGCATGGAAAGATATTGATGTAAGAATTAAAAGTAATGCATGGAAGGGAAAAGATGACCATGACCACAAGCTGGCACTCGATTTCAGCACAAGGGTGTAGGAAGATTCTCTTTTTTGGGTAAGGGTGTCAGGAATTGGCATAAGATACCAAGAAAAATGATGAATACTTTACTAAAAACGTTGGTAGAATTTATAGCTAGAATTTGTAGAGGGCAAATGTAGGCGAGTGCAGGAAAGGTGGAAAGATGGGCGTGTAGGGAAAGTGCCACCGGAGCGTGCGCTCCATTGAAATTTAATTAAATATTATTATCGTGAGCATAGCTGCGTGTCAGCAACGGTAAATTTTTTTATATTAGCATAAAGCCACGAAAACGCCACCAGTTGATTAAAAGTTTTTTATTCTTTAAAACTTTACTGCAGTTTCGACAAATACAGGTTTTCTTCTTCAGAAGTATGACACGTTAAAATTACATAGGCGGAAGCATTGTCACAATTCAGTCACTTTCGTGCAAAAGTTGAAGATCGTCACGATTCTTCCTTCCGTCTACTAGACCACATCTGTACGAAGCGGGCGACTTCCGCCTATGTAATTTTAACGTGTTATACTTCTGAAGAAGACAAAACCTGTATTTGTCGAAACTGCAGTAAAGTTTTAAAGAATAAAAAACTTTTAAGCAACTGGTGGCGTTTTCGTGGCTTTATGCTAATATAAAAAATATTATTATATTAAAACCGGTTTCACTGAGTCACTTTACCGACTGAAGTTAGTCGTTGATTTTGACATACTTATTTGTTCTCGCGATGAGAAATTTTACTTCCAAATTCCGTTTTGCCCTTTACGATTTTTCGTGTTTAATAATTTAAGATTCACCAGGCGGACACCGGAGTATTCGCCTAGGGTCTCACCTACTTGCAAGAAGAAAGTTAACCACCAAAATTTGCGTTACTTGTTTTTTTTGTGTTTGTCGTTCCTAGCCACTGTCATCTGTAGTAAGTTTTGGGGCTGATTTCTATATCCTTCCTTAATTTAATTTAATTTTATTGTCTTAAAGCATTTTACTTCTAATTTTATTGTGTACAGTAAGGGGAATTGTACATATTAATACAACATACACTCATAGCTAACAATGATACCCCAACCACAGCATTAGGACGAAACACATCTGGGGAATAAAAATCATTCATCAAAGTAATTGTTTGTTTCTTTATAAAATTTATTCAGTACTCGCGTCTGTGTTGTTCTCAGAACTCATCAACACTGTCAGCAGCTTCACCTAACCAATTTCGGTGGGATGTGTATTTTATTTTCACAAAAAATGAACCGGTAACAAAAAAAAAATAATAAAAAAAATAAAAAAAAATAAAATAAAAAAAATAACCACACAGCTGAATCAAAATGTGCCCAGTTTAGAAGCTAAGAAAACGGAGTATTTATCAAACATTACATTATGTTATAGGTGCTCACTAATCCATACATTCCATTAAGCCAATTATTAAGAGACCTACCACGTGTTTTTATTCAGATATTAATTGAAAATAAATTTTCTTCAAAGATGTTTCAGCGAATTTTATTGAAAGATATGTATGGCACGAAATGGGTAAACGACTGGTTTAAAAAGAGGATCTTAATAATCAAGATATCTACGAATCAAAAACTCATAATTGCAACGGTAAATTTGAAGTATTCGAACAGTGCTCTGCTGTAATCTGTTATGTACAAACAATTACATAAATACACATATATTAGTGAATAAAACTTCATGGAACAATTTGAATGTTTGCAATGAGGGTGGTGGGTGAACGGTTAACGTTCTGACCTCACATTCGGGAGGACCCCGGTTCGAATCCCCGTCCGAGCATCCAGACTTGGGTTTTCCATGGTTTCCCCGAATCACTCCATGCGAATGCGGGATGTTTCCTCCAAAAGGCCATTGCCGAATTCCTTCCCGTTCCTTGTCCCCAACCCCATCCCGCCTCTAATGACCTTAACGTCGACGATGTGTATCATTGAATTTCGCAGAATGTTCGAATGATGGCAAAATTTCCTTCTCAGCGTTGTGTGAGTAGAAGGAAAACAGCGCACTGTATTATTTGTTGCTGAAATAGACAGCGACATGTAACGTTACTGCATTGTCGGTGGCCGAATTAGAGTTTTAATATCAAGACAATTTGATAAAGGTCAACCTTGAGTCAACAATGTAAACAATATCCGTTGCTGAAAATGATACTGGTACCTGCTGATTACTGCGACTGACTTTGGGGTGTTTCCATGAGTACTTCTGGCTACAGAAGTTTGTTCACTTTTCTCTATTCACTGCGTCGTCGTTTCACCGTAGTTTGAAGATTTCCCTTTGAAGTTGAATTAGCGTTTCAGGTAACTTTGAAATACAGTTTAGCGTGCAGGATTCTGTTCGTAAGAGAAGTCGGCTTACAGCATTGGAGTGGTGGCAGACATCTGCATAACTTCACTAGAGGTACTCTCACTCTTGCAAAGATCTCCTGCAAACGCAACATGGTCTCTAGGAGCAAGTAAAAATTTTGCATGTAAACTACTCACTGGACCAGAATTTGAATACAGACACTCGGTTTAAAGCTCGCAATAACAATGAATGTGCGCATTTTAAGTTGTGCTATTTCAGTAGGAATCTCACTGAGCATAACTAACACTGTTTACAGCTACACGACGACTGATAAACAGTACAGTCACAACTCTTTGGAAAAAGCGGACCCTGTAGAACAGCTTGATAAAAGCTGGGAAGAAGAAGAAAACTAAATAACGAATGGATATAACCCCGTGCGTCAGTATTTGTAAGGGGGTACCTGTTGTTTTCTCTTGCACAGAATATTTCCTTTATTGTTTACAATAAAGTATGCGTCAAAATTCAATAATTGGGTGATACCTGTAACTAATTTTAAGTACTTGTAATAGGGCGACTGTTTGTCCAATACTCCGGATACTTTAATTCTATCTTTGAGACAAATTCTGGGATTATGTAATATTTCGTCTCATACTCGCTATGGGACTAGTATGACTCTTCTGTAAACCTATAGTGTTTCTGTAAAATATTCTCTTGACGTTTTTTCCGGCTATTGATCGAGACGGGTTACTATGATGTACGTTTAATTGAACACATAACCCCTGCTGGGGTCCATGATAGGTAATCTGTGAAGGCATTGTTGAGTATTCATTTTCTATGCCTCAAGATTAAAACAGGAGATACTCTGGCCACTGCCACACTTCGGCCGGTTATCCGCAAGGATTTTTTCTTTGATAATCAGTAGACATCAGGCCGAATCGATCACGGAGGGCCGTTTAACTTCGTAGAAAAATCTCAGATTTGATCACGAATTTGGCCCTAGCAATTGTTCTATACAAATGAAATCTTCACGGGTGTACCGCCGGACGTGTATACAAGGAAGTGCGGCACCCGAGCCATCTCAGTATCTGTGGTTCAGCCGACCAGTGCAGATGTCTCTATACCTGAAGAAGACGGCGGAGCTAGCCGTTGAAATATCTTGTTTCCACAACACAATCCAGCGGTACACCCGTGAAGACTACATTGCAGTCGTAAGCCGGGAAAGTCTTCGTTCTTACAATTGTTCTATCCACAGTTAGTCGTTCTACCGACTGAGCTACACGGCTATCCAAGACATTACCTGCTAATAATAAGAATGAAGTATCTATTATATGGCTGTATCTTCACTATTGTTACGGAGTAATTATTAAATAAAAAGTTCATTTATTTTTACATCACGATGCGTTGACAAAAATGACGAAACAGGTCTGAAGGACATAGTCTTGAAACTTCCCGATGAATCAATGCTTTAAGTGACACGCAAGTGAATACGTACCAGGGAAATATGTGGTTGCTCTTTGGTTGTTCTTATACTAACGAAGGATGCTCACCACACCAGATGGAGAAAAATTGTTTTTTTTTTTTTTTTTTTTTTTTTTTTTTTTTTTTTTTTTTGCTTCTGGCTTTACGCCTCGTCGGCGTCAAGGTCATTAGAGACAGAAAGGGACCCGGGATGGGGAAAGAGAATGAATTCTGCCATTGCCTTTTGAAGGAACCATACCGGTATTCACCTGGAGTGGAAACCATGGAAACCCAAATATCGATGGCCGGACCTTGATTCGAACCCGCATCCTCGAGATTAAGAGGTCAGAGCATTACCTGTCATCCAATAAGCTCAGTTTCGATTTCTTGCTTAAACTGTAGTCATCCCATTAGCCGGTAGAATTACAGGGTTCATTAAGCCACGACAGAGGTGCAATGCGTGGCAATTTGCTACGAGGTGACATACAAGATTTGTTTAGTTTTCAGTTTAAGTTCCTTGTTTGTGACTCACGGGGTTGCTTTAAGATTGCACAGGGTAATTGTCTCGGTTTGCCTCCCCCCCCCTTCCCTCCCCCCGCCTCTCTAGATCCGGTGCTGCTGCTGGGAAATCGAGATGATAATTTAGTACAGGTTATCAAGAAGGACAAGGTAGCACATGTGATATACTGTGGTGGTACCTGGAGGTAGTCGAAGCTGCAGGAGGTGAGGAAGCCCTCTGGGACGTATCTGCCGGCCCAGGGGGCGCCCGTGAGCGGCGGGGCAGCCCACGCGGCGCCGTACAGCCAGGAGGCGCACACGCTGAGGCGGGCGCGCGCGCGCGGCGAGCCGGCCACCCCCCCGCCGCGCCGCCCCCGCAGCGGGTGCACGATCACGCAGTAGCGGTCCACCGCGATCGCCGTCAGCGTCGCTATCGACACCGTGCCCGTCAGGCCGCCCACGAAGCCGTACACCTGGCAGCCTGCGCAAGTTCAACAACACACAGTGTCAAATATCATAGGAGGTGATAGTATCGATCAAAAGAAGACAAAAATTTCTAATAAACATCGAGCCTCAAACACATACTTACGGAATTCATAGCAGGTGCACAATGTGACGCCCGCCCATGGCATGCATGCCTATACCCTTCGGAATAACGTACTCTTTGAAACTATCCTGGTTGGTCCTGTACGTGTCGACATGCACTGAAGACGCGATCCAGGAGCGTCTTCTACTGAACGTAGCTCACGTGCCGCCAAATCCGGCGTACGGACTGAGGGAGGCCGTCCACTGTCTACCTCGTGGGGTGCTAAGGAACCTGTTTCTACAAGGCGCTGGAAAGTCGGCTGGACAGCCTAAAAGATGATAGCCTGCGTTGTAGATTATCTCTCTCCGCAGTGGGCACTGGCTCGTAGGCAACTTCCATTTGATAAACCATAGCAAATTACCAAATCTGCCACTTACCTTCCTATGTAGTAGACGTCCAATGCTAAGTGGGCAGTACGATTGCAAAGGAGACATCATACAATTTTGTATCAGAAATAACACAATAACATGTACGTAAACACAAACCTAGGTTCATTGTATGGTAAGAAATCACGTTACATACCCAGAGTGAGTAGTAACTACACACTAATACGACTGCCACTACGTTCTGTACACAGCAGGCACTAGATACAAAACTGCCTCCATACTACCACAGTACCATAGCATGATGGTTTATACCACTCTAATTAACGATCAGCAGACACTACAGAATCCAAATTGCGCACCTCTTATTAACTCTGGAAGTATGCGTTTGCGGCCCCATGTTTATTTTGATGCATACTATCACCTCCTAAAGTATTTAACACTTCTTTTTAACACCGTGTATACTTTTTATTGGGTTGGTGCATAACAACAATAGCAAATAGCAGGAACAAGTTGTTCGAACTGACTATCTCTCCACTATTGATGAAGTAAATT
Source organism: Vandiemenella viatica (assembly GCA_031002005.1). Lineage (NCBI taxonomy): Eukaryota > Metazoa > Arthropoda > Insecta > Orthoptera > Morabidae > Vandiemenella > Vandiemenella viatica. The sequence continues at coordinate 98,341,352 of JARYHS010008075.1, read as the reverse complement.
CGGACCGATAAAGGAGCTGTAACTTTATAATAAAACTCTTATGTCAGTGGTTCATGTATGCAACTCAGATAATCATAAGTGCAAAGAGATTTAAAAATAGGTCTTGGATTTTGTTTTCCTCGTCGACGTTGAGGTCATTAGAGGCGGAAAAGGATTGAGGCCCTTTCAATTTTTTTCTTATTGCTTTACGCCTAGTTGACGGCTAAGGTCATTAGAGGCGGGATGGGACCGGGGACAAGGAACGGGAAGGAATTCGGCGATGGCCTTTTTGAAGGAAGCATCCCGGCATTCGCCTGGAGTGATTTGGGGAAACAATGGAAAACCCAAATCTGGATGCCCGGACGGGGATTCGAACCAGCTTCCTCCCGAATGCGAGGTCAGAGCGTTACCGCTCACCTACCGCTCGGAAATAGGTCTTGCGATCAGTACCTAATAATACTTGTAGATACATCCGAAAAACTCACAACAACTAGATCACGCCGAAAATGTAACTGGGACGCATCGAATAAGCTACGGGTGTCCTACAACTGTTGCTGATTCTGCATTGAACTCTAGATGATAATTTTGTACTCTCATTACTCTCTATATTCGCTGCAGTTCATCAGAATTAGTAATTTTGTAAATTATATTTTCTTTTACGTAATTTTACCTAAATATTTGTTTAGAAATTTGAGTCGCTTAACTAAGAGATGAAATTGACATTGTTTTTCTCAACGTAACATCTAAGAATTTCATTTCAGTTGCCACTTTTTACATGGACATTAAGCAATGTCCGCAACCAGTTTAAGATTTCAGCATCATATGAGACTGATTTCAAGTAACAATTCACATTCATTTATTAAATATTAAGATGTTCGTTGCGGAACTTCTGACTGTTCATCAAGATTACAAGAGGACTTTTAAACAAAGAATTATAAAACTATCTGTTTAGGAAATCTATTATTTATTTGAAAATCTGTTGTGATGTTGTGTACTGTATACTCGCACCTCCACTAAGGTTTGATCCTCTGATGCTTCTTGAACACCTTCCTCCAAACCAATTAATATTTTATCATCTACCGTTACCATATCTTCAAATTTCCTGAGGAGCTACTAATCACAAGAGTGGTTCTACCAAAGTAGACACTGGCTGTGAGAAAGTATTGTTTTCGTCCATTATTTTCTTAACAATTGAACATATAACCTTGCTGCAGGGATACCAATCCGCGGTTTAGCAGTTAACACGATTT
>JARYHS010008075.1:98312527-98339123 GCA_031002005.1 Vandiemenella viatica | reverse complement strand
CCTGAAGTGATTTGGGGAATCCATGAAAAATCCAAATCTGGATTGTCGGGCGGGTATTCGAACCAGCGTCTTCCAAATTTGAGGCCAGAGCGTTAACCGCTCACCCACCGCGCTCGGTTTATGATAAGTAATAACACATGATAATAAGATGATCTAAAAAAAAAAAAACAGGAAGGGGATCTAGGGCTTGATGGTCGAGAAAAACTATATACCGAACGCTACTCAATCGCGGTGTCTCTTTGACTTTGACCAACGACGCAAGTGTCTCAATGATATCCACATGAAATACTGGAAGCGACGTGGAGCAGTAGGAAAAGGGTCATGTTACACGACGAGTGATCGTTGATGGTTTTACAGCCCTTCAGTATGGCTCTTTCTCTCTGGCGTTTGGAAAATGTAATTCCAGTACCCTGCAAACTGAGTGGTAATCAAGGATGCAGATAGAAATCGATTCTTTTCAATCATCTGACTCCGCCATTCTTCCTCTGTCCCTGTGCTCGCGTAAAACGTAACGTTTTGCCGTTAGTGTTCGGTGGCTCGTAAAAGGCGATCTGGTTCTCCCACGCCGGTCGTTTTTGCCGGCCGCAGTTCCGCTACAGACGTGCAATTACTTGCACCGGTGATGGCGGCGGTATATCGGACGCGCTAACGGCGCCCATTAACGGTCTATCAGATGGCCCACTTGGCGACGACGAGTGCAGGGCGCCTCCAATCAGATCCGAGACTACACCAGACCAGTGCGGAGTTACGCAAGTAATATCCGCGCCGGCAGCCTGGATTTCCACGCACTGCGTAAATTTCCGCGTGCGCCGGCGTTATTGGCTGGCCGAGGCGCGGCTCGGCTCGGCGCGGGAGGCGACTTCATAAAGGCGTAACTGCGATGAAGACGCATCCCGGCCGCAGTGTGGAGTGCAAGAGAGTTAATAATTCACCGTGCAGCTGGTAGGGTGCGCGCCGCCCCTAACATCCCGACCCCCCGGGAAATATTATTTGCCTCACCGGCTTCCAATCAAAGCGGTTGCGCGCCGGGAGGAGAAATGCGCAAAGTGTTGGGCGAAATTAGCTCGTTAAGTGGTACTAACTTAGGCAACTGTTCTCCGCCCTGTGAATTTGCCGGTGAGGAAGGGAGCAGCTTTGAGCAACAAGATCGGAAAATGAAGTTTCTCTGATCTATTTTCTTTACCAATTTGAAACATTAATAACTACACTGCTACTAGCAAAATCTACGTAACAGCTCGCTGTCTGCCAAAAGCTAACTGCGTCTTATTAGTAAACCTAAGAGCGCATGTATGCCATAAGTGAACTGCTAAGCAACTTTGACAGTATTGCTTGTGAAGGATCGTATCAAACAATTTGTCTAACAAAGAAGAAAGTGGCAGAGAATAGAAAACAATGCCACTGTACAAGCTAGTTGATTGCATTTTGAGGAGAACACATCTGACTTTTTTTAACTCCTCAAGAAAAGGAAGTTATATTTTTTAATGCACATCAAGTCTAAAAGTAGAAAACGTTTGAGTGAAGCCACTCGACTGAATACAATAATTTCACAGTACCAAATTAAGTTTCGTTTCTACCATTATAAGTCCGCAACGGATCACTGACTCTTGCGACATCACACAAAAATATGAGTAAATTTTTGATGGGTTTTAAAGTTTGAATACTTAAAATCTGAGGTTCTTCATATGATACTACGCCATGTGCGACTGTGCAGAAATAACTCTCTGTACCGAATTTCAAACTCTCATTTTACCGATAATTTGGCATAGATTCAGAATACTGAACTTATTACTATCGTTTTCCGTAGTTTGAAGCCTAAGATTCTGGCTGAAATCTGAGGGGAGTGTCTCATCTTCCCACGACAGGTAATTAAAATTTCTTTTCAACTTTGAATTCTTTTACTTGTGATATGGTGTATCTTAAAAACTACCAAATTGATTTTGGCAAGACCTTCACAGTTTGATAGCTTTAGATCTTGACTAGTGTTTATGGTGTGTACGATCACGTATAATATTAATATCCTCTCAAAACAGTGACAGAGATATGTCACATCACCTGTGCGGCTTAATTGGGCGTTAACATTAGATTAATTCATCCAGCTATCTAGAAGGACTCTTTTGGAATTATGTCTAGGTTTATTTCCATAAGTATCAGGAATTCACCTACTTAACTGGAGAGATGAACCTAGTGCAGAAAAGCCGCAGAATTAGGTTGGTAACGATTTTCTCGATTCTTAAAGAAGAAATGACATTAATTGTTATAAGAAATTGTCTAGAAGGATATAGGAATAATGAATGATAGTATGAGGATAATACGCGTAAAAAAATAATTACAAAGTGTAGATAAATTTCACTTAGGTAACCAAGGACTGAAAAATATATTTCATCGATCACAAAGTAATTTAGTTTTATGATGATAACGTTAGTCATTCAACAGAAATTACACATGATTTTTCTGGTTCTCCAGCAATTTTTTATGCCTTCATGCCTCTTGGACGTTGAGGCCATTAGTGGTGGTAACAGGAAGGAATTCGGCCATTACCTTTTGAAGAAACCATTCCAGCATTGCCCTCGAATGATAATGGCATACTATGAAAAATCGAAATCTGGATGGCCGAACGAGCTTTCGATCCTGCGACCTCCCGAACGAATAGCCATAGCCTCCACGCTCGTTGTTAACCAGCAATTGTTGCTACCCATAGTTTATATCTCCGTACGGCATTCCTGAGCCTAAATTCTCTGATAATAACAAGTTTTTGAACAATATACATTTTAATAAACCTAGAATATAAATAAATTACTAGCGCAAGGATTGTAGTTAACATTTTACTTAGATTCACTGGTTCACGAACATACCCGAATCTAGTGGACGAATGTTAATTTATGAAATATGCTCTGTGATTCAGCCTTTTTTCCCCCTGATTTACTTTCTCGTTCAAACGAACTTTTCACGAAAGTATTTGTTCCATTAATATTGCACATACGCAACTCTGTAACGTAGATCTGAGACTATGGTACAATGGCAGTTCTCGGGAGGGAAGATATAGCCAGTGCAGAAATCTTAAGGATAGATCACCGGCCTAGCTCACTCTAGCTCCCTCCGCTTGTTATAAATATTAAACGCAGCACAGGAAGCAGAACTCTTGGCATCTCTACAAAACACCACCTCATGAAGACCAAGAAGAACAGAGACGTGTAACCGAAAACTTAAGTTAATTTTAATATTACATGAGCTTATTTAGGATTTTATCAGAGGATTTTTGAGTCCTCGATTGTTTTTCTTTTAGTGTATGGTGCAATATTTACTTCACGAAGGGCAAATTGTTGCATCATCATTGCTTAGTGGAAGAAAACTTTAGTCAAGGTGCACCTTATCCAGAAAGTTGGGGAAGTCTATAAGTAGGAATGAGAAAGCAAGATGGCGACTTCTCACCGCTGCATGTCCACTCCCGAGAGTTGAGAAGCAGTTGGCTTACAGTCTTTACTGGAGTGATTATATATATATATATATATCTATACTTGATTATATATTGCTTGGTAGCTGAAATCAGTTCGATGATCGATGGGGAGTAAGTGAAGGTTGGCGGATACTTTGTTTGGCGTCGTAAGTGTTTTTGAATTTATTCGTATTATACGGAGACCCTATTAATGTGTTATTGAGGACCATACAACTTCTGATGTTACTATGGGCAATTCAGATAAGCTATTTCAGTTTTAGATTTGTTTAGTTTCACTGCCTGAGAGAAGATGAGTAAAAACTGACTGATTGCTTAAACTATTTCGTAGAGATATAGAGGGATTGAAGTTAATGTGAATAAGTATAAGGAACTTTTTAGGAGCGGTTAACGTAATATGTAGAGAATAACTTGTGAACCTTATAGTTGAGAAAGTAACTGATAGAAAAGTTTCCAGAGTGGTGTAATATCATTTTTTTGGCTTATTGATGGTGGGACCTTCTGAATATTTTATTTCAATTACTACTTGCTTGTTTGAAAACGGATAATTTTAAATATAAGGGCTTCAGTCTATTATGAACATATTAGATTTGGTTTATTGTTTTTTTGTTTGTTTTTTTTTTGTTTTCGGGGAGCCGAAATTGCCTCAGGTTAGTCTTGAAAACAGGCGCCAACCGTATAAGACTGACTGCTCCTTTAAAAAATACACTACAATCTTTAAGCATTTAACGCGTCTTGCAGATTTAATAGACGAGACTGTTATGACGCAATTTTGTAATTGGACCCTTACATAGTCTTTAAAAAGGTTGCATTGTCTGATTCAATGACATTTTAGTTGCTGTTACACTATTTGAATATTCAAGTTGAAGGAAGGAGCTGACTCGTCATAGATGAAACAGCACCCGCCTTACGCCCATTGCCCACCTTCCTTTAGATGCAACTCTTGTGGTTGTTTACGTAACGATGGGACCAATGTAGCAATAATCAACACCTTCCACATAGAGTGAACTGATACGAAAACTGCCTGTAAGCGGAAAAAAATCGAAAATGAATAACGGGCGACGATAGCGAAAGACATCCCAGATTACGCACGAAAGGTTAGTTTAAAGTGATGAAGCAGTACTACGCGTGAGATTTAAAAAATTCAAACTTAGTGACAAAGAGTAAAAATGAACTCTTCGCAATATGACAGGGCTGTTTGCTTTGGACAACTGTACATAAGAGCAAGAGCTTTGGTTTGTGTCAACATTGTATGTTACTAATGAATTTAACCAATAAAAACCATAAACTACACCATTTTTAAAACGTTTAGCTTATCACAAATCTATTCTCATCAAAGTTGTTAGGTAAGTCGCAGAACAATGAATGCCAATTGTCAAAAGAAAGACGAGCTATTTAGTACGTTAAGGTACCATGCAGGTACAAACTTTGATGACGATGACTACTTATCATTATTAATTATATTAAATTCGTTATATTGTTGTTTTAACGACGAGAAACGAAAGATTAGATTCGACGTGATACGAAATGGTACATTGAATTATAGTGATCGATTGTCTGCTAGAACGTACGCAGCCAATCGTTGTCGAATTTATCTATACTGTTATAAATCTGTAAGCAAGCTGCGTGTGTCTCTTTATTTGAACTGGAGCTCCGCAAAAACTACCGCAGCATTTAGGACGGGGTTTTAATTTTTTTAGAGCTAATGGTTCGAATCAAAATCTGCGGAAATAGCTAATGATTTATACGTACCATGAGAAGAAGCAAGCAATTAAAAACCTTCAAATATGTGAAATTGTGAGCCGTGGATCATTATGCACTCCTTTCGCAAAAATCTGACTAAACTTAGGATTCCGTTTTATTTTTTTACTTTTGTTATCAGTTTTCTGGTGCGCAGTAGTACTTTAAAATAAACGGAACACGTCAATCAAACGTAATCATCATTTACTTGCATCGTAGTAGTTCAATTGCGATACGAAATGCGTTAGATTACTAATGTCGTAGACACATATTGTCTCGGGTAGACAGTTAAAACGTTTGTCTCTGGTACAATATGTATTCCTGCTGACAATAAACGACACCAATATTTGTTCCTTATATTTCGTTATGGATACGAAATTTAATTTTTTTCTCGAAGAAAGATGTCTGCGAAACAGCTTCCATAAATATCAATAGGTAACAATATGTAGATTTTCCTAACTAACTTCTATAGAATTGCGCATATTTCGATGGACTTTACTCGATTAATATATATTTGGTGGCTCTAATGTACAAATATTCCTGAATAATATCGCCCAAGTAACGTGTCTACAACTCTTGGCTGCTGTTCAAACCATGGATAGTAAAATAAATTCTTTCTACAAAATAACTTCAAACCCTGATGATTTAATGTTTATCCTGATATGTGTTATTGAGTTAATGACTACAGCAACATGCAACCAATGGAATTAAAAATTAACTAGGTATCCTAAAACCTTATGTTACACCAAGTAAATTATAAAATTAAATCCATTATGCCATATGCTGTAACATAGCGTGTCAATTGTCATTTTGGTCCAGGCTGCATTTCAACTGAACCACAACCTCAGATAATATTGCTATTCGAAAATCGTAGCTTCAGTGAAATGCGCATAGAAATACTGTGATCAAATCTTGACATTTTGGAATTACCCATATGTGGTTGAAATAATGACATTAATACGATGATTTGAAAGCGAAGAAAATTAAAAATAATTCTTATCGTGTGATACCACGCATGATTACTTTTAATCCACGAAACTTCTATTTTAAAGCAGAAGTAATTGATCATACCAACATATCGTCAAAATAAAACCAATGTCCTAACAGTAAAAGGAAAAAATTCTATTTCAGAAAATTAAATATTACTGAATTTTTTTGTATAGAACGTTTAATTTTTTATTATTTTATTGAAATACTTATTACTATTACTTTTGTTATTAATAAGGAAGTCTCTTATACTGTAAAACTCTTACAAGTTGAAGTAACTGCTATATCGATATAAATTTGCGGCACCCAGGACCCAGTCAGAGGAGCTAGATTGGGAGTAGTTGGAGGAAAAGGGGAGGGTGAAAAGAGTGCTGGGAATGTACAGGGGATATGTTGGTGATGGGATATTGGCTAAAGAATTAAGAATAGTGCGTGGAAGTTGAAAGACGACCGTAACCACAAGCTGACGTTCGTTTTTATGCAATAGGGATTGGAAAAGAACTTTAGGTAAGGTTGTCAGGGATTGGAACAAAGTACCAAGTGAAGTGATGGAATAATTTACCAGAAACGTTTAAGGACTTAAATTAAAATTTGTAAATCAGAAAAGTAAATGGAGGAGGGATTTAACACTCCAATTATAAAAGAAAATGTTAAAAAATAAATTAAAAAGGGGTAATTAGATGACTAGGGAAATTGCCACCGGAGGGTTAGCTCCAAGGCAATTAAATTAATAGTAACAATAAATCTTGCAATCCTCCGTATCAGCATTTAAAAATAGCACACAGTGAGTAATGTAAAGGTAACATCTTATTTCTCTTAAACATTGCTGCACCTACTTATATCACAAAAGTAAAACCCTTTCTAAACATTGGTTTTTGCTTTGCTCACTAATTATCTCTACAAATTAATTACAGTTAATTTTTTAAATAGCTTTTCTACTATTTCATAAACTGTATTACATTAAAATATGAATTAAATAAAACTATCAGTATCAGTATGAAAACCAAGAAAACAGAAGAAAGTTTTAAGAAGACCTTTAGAATTCTTGCCTCTCAACGTTAATATTTGGTAATAGAATTAAATCGAATAAAGAATTTTTACACGTACCAAAGCAGCGGGCAATGCTAGTATTCAATATAGCTGATAGTTCGATCCGCCGAATACATTTCGTCAAAATACTCTTCCTAACTGGTTATTGACAACTTGTTGTTGCCAAGCATTCCAGTTGATGAGCAACACAACTCCTGCGTTCGGAGCGCTTACATATTTCAGGAACAGATAAGGAAAATTTCGTCTACAAATTGTCGTATTTTATGTTTTCAGTCAATCATCGTGAATTACCTGATGGGATTCATGGTGATTTGCCTGCATCATTTCTCGTTATACTTCCCTACTTCAAATGCATATTAAACATGCTACCCTTGTAAAGCTTGTCTCTTTTATATTATTACAGCTAAACAAATACATTACAATGTAAAATAAAGCAGGGGAAATAAGACACGTAAACCACATGCTCTGCATTATTAACTATGTCACTATTTGCACTATCTGGCATTGTCAGTGATGTTTTCAGTGGCTTTTGTATTAATTTAATGGTCAGACGTTCAACATATAACGGTAAAACTGCAGACATGTAATATTTATTGTTTCTGATAAAAACCTGTGAACTTCCTGTTTTTTCATTCTAATCGTATACTGACCTTACGTAATCGGATAATACCGGACAATTGGTGTCATACGTGCGTGGTTAGCTTGCTAAATTTTATCTTGCGTCTATTATGTTTCAACATATTTTGTTCGTTTAAGAATTTTTGTTTACTTTAAACAAGTTGACGGTTGCCTTCGTATTGTTCAGTTCCGTGGCTGACAGCAGTTCGATAGTTTTACACTTCGAAAGGCCCCAAGCAGTATGTGTGTTCGAGTTCATATGCTGTTTTCAATGTAGGCGTATCACCGAGTTCGTTGACGACTGTACTATGCAGGATTAAAATATAAAACGCTTGAATTGACAAAAAATTTAAAGGCTTATCGTGATCATCATTTAGAGAACGCTGCATCATCTGATATTTTGGTTTGGTTTTAAAGACTTGGTAAACACACGCATTTCATCTACTAGTTCACATGTCATACTTTTTTTTTTACTTATTGCCTTACGCCTCGTCGACGTCGACGTCATTAGAGGCGGGAAGGGACTGGGGACAAGGAACGGGAAGGAATTCGGCCATGGCATTTTTGAAGGAAGCATCGCGGCATTTGCCTGGAGTGATTTGGAGAAACCATGGAAAACCCAAATCTGGATGCCTGGACTGGGATTCAAACCGGTGTCCTCCCGAATGCGAGGTCAGAGCGTTAACCACTCACCCACTTTATTCCTCAATAATTATTTTATCACTAATTTTCAATCATGAACTGATGACGCCTCTTACAGTTATGAATACTGATCACCATTTATGTCTAAGAACTTGAAGCGCCTGACTGAGTGACTAATTTGTGACCCTTTCGTTTGCTGGAAGGAATCTATTCTAACGGGGGAGGTCAAGTGCTACCATCTGTATGAGATTCGTGTAACTTGTATTACCTACGATACGTGTATTTTTGCTTGTGAGCTTATGAGACGGAAATGGGGACCTTCCAAGCATTTGTCTAGGTAATTGCGAAATACCGGCTAAGAACAGCAATCAGGACGTCCGGTAGGCGGGGACCAGGACTTCTGGTTGTACCTCTCCTATTTAATGTGTTGGCGCTTGCATACGAGCAACCACACTGGCGGGTAGCCGTCAGTTAATGTACAATGATCCAATAAAACAATTTTGTGACCGTAAAGAAATATCCACTTCCCAAGTGGCGACACCCGGATTACTATTAAATTATTATGTCAAACAAAGCTTAAATGAAATAAACCTTCAGAAAGATGGCAAAACTGTTTTCAAGTTGTTTACGGAAAACGTGTGAATGAATGCTGAAGCGGGTTCCCTTTTCTAGCTGATATAATCGCAACCAACAAATTGTTTCATAATCTTATATGCTTAACGAATATATAAAATCTATAACCTCAAAAAAAATATTTTTTTTTACAGATATCAGCAAGGAGCAAGGCCCTGTTTCTAAAATACGTCGTGTGACGGTCATCGTATTTTCCAGATATGAGATAACTTTCGAACTATATCGCGTTAATTATCTGTTTTATTCTCATTCTATCCCGGAGCATACGAAATGAAACTCAAACACAATATAATTTTCCACCAAGTTACAGGAGTCTTCCTCGTTAAAATTAACGCGTGATGTGCTACCTAAGCAGATTAGCAGATCAAAGAGCATACCGCGAATTGTTCGGAGTCTAATGAGCATTCCTTACGGGTTTAAGCTCGTCCAGCGTCTGGACGACGCAACGCAAGAGAGATCAGATTTCCAATGACTCTACTAACAGTTTTCTTTTGCTTCTCAGGAAATGAAACTGACAAACTGAACAAAGAAAACAAATACATTACACCTTCCGCCTTTTCTTTGTATTAGCGCAAGATGTCAGTATTAAACAGGCATTAATATGTTACGTTTCCAAAGGAAGTCAAAATAATAATGCGGAAACGAGTTTACAGTATACAAATAGCCCTCACAGTTCAAGTAATCGTAAACGTCGAATATATAACACTAAATTTGCTTGGTAACTTTCACTCATCATTCTTCTTTAAAATTCTAATACATCATCACGGAAAACAAAGGAAATGGTATAGGTTAGACTTTCAGATAATGTGGATCTTTAGAGTAATAATGCGTTCCCTGGGAATCTTTTTTGGAAGTTGATATTTTATTCGTGTGCATCAAAAGTAAATGAGTACATTTTTGCTTTTTGGTGTTTAATTCAAAATAGTTAAAAAAAAGTATTTTTCAACTGGTGCGTTTTTCAATAGCCATGAAGTAAATTTCTTTCAGCCATAGCTGTTCTTACACGATACACCCACACTCATCTTGGTCATCCTCTTGTTGCTGAGTGCATCATATTCTTAGCCAACCTGACCCTCCATGCCTCGTTCATATTCAGGTAACTAGCTTCAAGCTCGTCAAAAATGGCGGGTTGAACGAAATATTATGGCAATTCGTTTCTTTGCAGTTGTTTAATTATAAGGAATTGTTGTTATATAATGCTCATAAACAAATTTCGTTTGCAGTTTACATAGCAATACAGTTGAAACTTCAATTTAATTCATGGCGACAGAAGTATATAACCAATTACATTAAAAATAAATTAGGAATCCCAAATACTCTTGCTGTTACACGTAATATCAGTTTTATTACTGAATAATTCAGCACGATAAATATAGAAATACTTCTATCCGCATGAAGTAATAATTTCACTAGCATGCTGCTTACGAAACCAGTTTAAATTGTTTTAAAAACCGATTTCAGAGTGAATTATGCTGCTACAAAATGTGTCAGTTACGATTCAGGTCAACTCAGCTACAACCTCCATTAATATTGCTGTTCGAATATCATTTACATTCATATGAATAAACGACTGATATCACCTACGGTGGTGCTAAAAATGTATTCTGGTAAAAATTGTAAGGAAACACAAATATGGACCACTGTCACCATCTCCTCGTGAAGTTCAGAAGATGGCGACAGTGTTTTTATCGCCGAAATATCGTGTGATAACACTTCCTTAACTCGGCTAATTAACCGAGAGCATTTCATAATTCTCAATGCCGAGAGAAACTTCGTTCTTATACTAGCACTTTCATTATAATAGTGTTAACCTGTGTCAAAGTAACATGTTTTTCTCGCAATTTAGAAACTGTATTAGATGTAAGCATTTTTAATAATTATCGTTTAAATACTGTATAACTGAAAGTCCTTGGATAATAGTGTTTTTGAATGCTCTAAATTAAATTAAATAACTTTAACTTAATTCGCGTTTAAGATTTAAGTGAAAAAATACCATAGATTTAACGAACTCTAAAATTCTATATATTACATAATGGGTCAGGGAAGCAGACTCCCTTTTATTCTATGGACCCCACCCATTCACGTTACAATTTTAAAGATTTTTTTTTCGTTTCAGGGTAAAGAAAATAAATAAAAAATTTAAATCTGAAGTTTGCTACTTATATAGTTTGAGAGCGGAGGTCTGTGACAAATAGTGAATATTCGGCTTTGGGTACGAAACACTTACATTTACTAACCTTACTTTTTGCGTCCATGTCTACCACCGGACCGAGTCTAAGGAAGCCACCGGTCCATGTCACAGTGCCAGTACAACGCGCCAGCCAACGACAAAAGCCTGATGCGGTCTTACCTAAGTCTACGTATTATATAATGGGTAAATCATAGAGTTGTTGGTGGCAGAGGGTGCTTTGAACCAAAACTAATCTCTACTCTGTGTATTCCAATCTCGAATGGTACGCTGGAAGAAACAATTCATATTAGAGTCAGGGAAGCTCGTGATTTCTCTAATCTGCCGACCCATGTAGGTTGGTGGGCAAGATATTTCATCGCTTCCGCAAATGAAAGTGGATATGCGCATGTTTTACAATAAGTTCAAAAACGAAACTTACGTCGTCTGTGTATCGGAGAATTCCATCCCAATCTATGAATCGATTCTATGGCGCTTTCGTAAGGACTGTGGCCGAATCCAGCGTCTCTTCTCTGTACTTACCTTTTTTCGATAGACTGACAGAAATAATAGGACTCCTCCTCGAGAATCATGTATACACTGTGCAACTTTTCTCACAGCCTCTAAATTGTCCCTTCAATAACAGGTCAGAGATTTCTTCACTTCTCCCTGTATCTTCTCATTCCAGCATTAACTCTGGATCTCTTCATTGTGCTGTACACCGACAGTAATGTTTCAGTCTCTTTTTCTTTACAATCCCTGTAATTTCTAAACATACTTCACCTTTATTCAGCATTCTTGAATTTTTCTAGATTTGTTTGACTTCACAAATTCATTTCGATTGACGTCACTCACTTCTTATCTTTCCAATTATTTGCCGCAACTCCAACGAGAATGTATCCATGATAATTCTACAAAGATTTCATTGTAATAATTCTTTTTGTTGATGTCTACACTAACCTCTTATATCTAGTTTTCCTTTGTTTTTCTGTTAGTTATCTCTTTCTGATTCCCCGTCCGGCCATCCAGATTTCGAATATGCATGGTTTCCTGAATTCACACCAGGCGGAAGCCAGGACAGTTCCTTCAAAGTTCCATGGCCAAATTCATTCAATTTCCTTAGATCCTGTCCTTTCCCGCTTCTAATGACCTCGATGCCGACGAAGCGTAAAGCCTTAAGGATAAAAGTTTTCTGATGACAGTGTTCCCATATATCTGTTACGAGCTTTCAACTATTTATTCAAATATTGTTACTTTAATGGTTCCAACATGCAATGTGATATTTCTCTATCTTGATACAAAGTGACCTAATTCCCAGCAAACCCCATAGTTATTTATTTAACCTCCCATATTATTACATATTGGTAATCATTTTATGATGCTCCGTTCACTCAAGGTATAACAAGTTTGAAGCGGCACAACATTATTCCCTTAACGCATTTGTAGTTCACACTCCATAGAGTTAATTGTTACAAACAATTTTATGCACTTTCTGTTCGAATCTGATGTAATTTTGGTTCGTATCATATTTTTTCGTTCTTTTCCATTGTTTAAACAACGTTGTCCTACATTAGTATCCCTTATTGAAGTAATATGTGAGCCACTAAACATGTTAGCTATCCAAGATCTCACAGCTCTGAAGACACTGCGAACTTACATATCTCAGAATATTTGTCTGTCATTCCACACAAAATTATTTGACTATACCAGTGGACTATAGAACAGTTCTTACTACATAATTGTGCGAATTTCGTCCCTTAAAATATTTAAAGAATGATACTATCTGCTGTAACCATATAACTTCTGTATTTTCAATCAAATATCAAATAATCTGGCTAATAGCTCATACAATTTAGAATCAATTCGTTTGTGAAACCATACGGGTGAAAACACATAGGCTGCGAGAAATTCCTTTCCCCTCCTTCCCCTACCTCCTTCCCAAATACTGACTTTACTATTATCCAGATCCTGAGAAGTAATATAAATGATATATTCAGACGTATTTTAGATCAACTGATCATACAGGAATCTGATATAAATTTAATCACTATAGTAATAAAGCTGAAAAATATTTGTGAAATTGATCTCACTCTGCTCGGTGACTATCTTCCCGTACGGTTTCTTCCTGAACAAACACATAACTACATTACGTTTCTTAGGAGACTAATAGTCATGGAAAATACTTTCCAGCTACTGGCTGGGTATATTTTGTACACAATCCTCTCCATTTTCTTCTTTCTTCGCACTACTTCCGTTGTCACCTTGGTCCAGTACTCTCCTCTCTACGGCTCGCACTCTTTCACTCTTCTGAGCCATCTATCCCTTGGTCTTCCTCTGGGTCGCTTTACCTTATACAGTCAGTACCTTCCTGTTCTGTATTTTCTTCGATATTCTATGCTCCTCTATTCTCTTAGTTTGGCTTTCTCTACAATTTCCTGTATGATTTCCCTTATCGTTTTGTTCCTTATCCCTCCTATTTCTCTAACACCTATTCTGCCTCCTAGAAATTTCATTTCACTTTCTTCCAACCTGCTAACATCACGTTTCCTCAGCGTCCAGATTTAATCATAATACTTTAACGATAGGAGCATAGCATATACGATAGATTAAACCCTTATTTCCCTGTGATACCTCCCTGATAAATATTAGGCTTTTGGCGTTTCTTAAATACGTGTCCACGTGCTCTCTCTTTCACTTATCTCACCATCGTTCCTTCAACTTTCCTTAACAACACTTTCCTGGTAGTTGATACTTTTTACCTTATAATGTAACGCTGTCGCCACATTCTAATGTGAATTTTTTATTATATAAATCATAATGTTAGAGTAATTTTCATAAATCTTGGATGACCACCTAGGTAGTTTTTTAGTAATTTCCTAAAGTACGCAAGATTCCAAGTGAGGACTGTAATGCAATGGTGAACATTCAGTGTATCTTGTTGCAACGAATATTAAAGAATTATTGAGCTGTGTAGGTTTGAAACTAACCGTGGCCTTCCCGAGCCACGGCGACAGGAAGTCGGAGATAAAGGGTTTTGCCGGACAACACTGATTTTCACCTTGGGGAGCGCAGTCAACAACAGGCCACTGCCCCGGTGCGAAAAACCCGCCACCCGAATACGCTCTCACCCCGCGAACTTAGCCGAATATTCCCGACCTCTATGATATTCACGTGGAGCGAATAAGATATCTGGATTATCACGTGACATTAGGTGCCAGCATGAAGATCCAACCGAAATGAGCACATAACTTAAAACTTTCTGTTAAATGTGATCTTCGAGACAGCAAGGGGCGGAGCAAGAGGTTTCCTCGCAGATCGAAGAGCGACAAGCTTGATTCGATTCTATTATAGTCTGTGGTGGACTCCGTAAGTTGGCTTTTCTCGCTAACTGCTGCAGTCCAACTCCTGGTGCCGGAAAACTGACGCTGCCGACTTGCTGGAGCAGTTTTCGCACGGCGACACAGCCAGTAATGCGATGATGCGCATTACCACTAGGACGTGCCTGTATCCGCCTTGTGAGACAGTCGCACATACCGTGGGTTATCTACGAACACCGCAGACATCAGACGCAGAACTACAATGGTAAATAATCACGACCAAGCCATCTGAGTGTGCATTCCGTGAAACTGAACCCTTAAGCGTCTTTTAGAGAATAGATCCATGTTCTCACTTTGTAACTGAAAAACCCCTGAGCTAGTGGCGTAATTTGCCAGAACTAGTTATTTTCGAATGGTATATTGTTCACTTGTGGCGCCCATGATTTTTTTAAATGTAAAGTCACAGTATTATGATACCTATGTCTGAGATCGTCATAATTTGTTTTGTACAATGTTTCCAAATATCATTATTTCTTGCATATTAATTCTGAGATGGATTTAAAAGTAAATGCACAATTGTTTGCTTGCTCATGACAGCTAATTGTACCTCAGAGCATTGCTTTTATGATTTTGCCAATTTGTGTTAATGTTAACGGTAAATTCGCTCAGACTTGTAATCGCCAATGATATGAAAATAAATGTCATATTGTGACAGTTTTCCTATATTCCAGCTAACATCGAGATTTTTTAAAAAATCCATATTTTCACTCCTTCATAAAACAAAATTAAAATCTCCATTTATTATTGAATAATCATAAATATATGAAAGATAACTGTAACGTGTTTATCCACCAAGGGCCCTACTACAACCTTATTCACTTGTTTCACTGCCATCAAAATTTCCCCTGTTGATCCTGTTCTTGTTTTTGGTTATTGTCAAGTACTCATTTGCCTTCACCAACACTGTCCGTCCATGTATCCAGCTGCCACTTAAACTCCCTGTTCATCATTCTCCCAGATCACAAGTGTATCCACAAAAGCCACCACCTCCATATTTTCCTCTCCCATTCTCGCTGCCACCTGCTACACTATTTAATCCATTATTATGATGAAAAGTGGTGCTAAGAACACAAGTTTCTTGTTTTGTGCCGTTTCTTTGCTTCAGCTAATTTGTTCTTTCTCCCCCTATTTTCACACAGCTTATACTTCCGCGGTGTCAATCAATCACTCTACTGGTGGTCTTTTGTTGTTTTCAATGACATTCCAACTTACCCCTTTGCACGCTCCATTAACTTAACAATACCCAGAAACACAGAATGAAAGTTTTCATTAAAATTGCAATAAATTTCTATTACATCAAATTTGATATTAGGAAGTAAATTTTTCGACTGCGAGAGCCAACGATTAATTCAAAAATTTCACCACTGGATTTTCTTCAGATTTTTAATTTAATTTAATTGCGATGGAGCGCACGCTCCTGTTAGCAATTTCCTTACACACCCATTTTCCCCTTTCCTGTACCTGCCTACGTTCGCTCTCAACAAATTTCAACTTTAAATTCTTTCAGCGTTTCTGGTAAATTAGTAATAATTTCTCTCAGTAACGTATTCCGATCCCCGACTCCGTACGAAAGAAAATGTTCCCACATCTTGTGCCTGAAATCGAGTGCCGCCTTGTTTCCCTTCTATGCACCTGTCCTAATTCTTACACAAATGTCTTTCCACGCCTCATTACCAGTATACACCTCACCCAAAACTCTCTTGACCCTAAACTTGTACTGTGCAGCAAAGCGATAAGATAGGGGATTTCTTTTATTTATTTATTTTTGCAGAAAGCTTATAAATTAATTAAAAAAGTGTCTGGTAATTAATTTCAATTTTTCGTGTAACGTGATTCACTTAACACTGTTCTTATAATTTTGTTGATGTTTCGATTAGTGGTACTGTTATTTTAATGTGAAGTTGACAACGCCAGAAATTAAGTTAAAAGTCTCGGCAAATTGGTATCCATTTTTCGTTGAATTCGACTGATGCAACAACTACTTGTCATATTTTGATTGAGTGTCTTTCATTGTACAGCCCGTGATCCTAGGAGCAAAATGAGATGTTTCTCGTCGGTAAGACGTTGTAAAGCTCAGATATTGAGATATAGGTGTCTGTAAATTAGTAGTCGCTTAAAGGTAAGTTAGTTCGCAGACGAAATGCTTACCGTGATACGTGCCAACGGAATTCTGTTATTATGAAATTGAATGTATATCCATCTCTGGCACGACCGTGAGTTCAGATTATACGTTAAACTGCTTAAATTATATTATTAGCTTAAATGGCTGCGGCTAAGGAGGACTGAGCAGCCCATAAGACATGCCGCTTGGTCATTACATTATTATTATTTAGTTACAATAATATCAATAAGTTACGTACATGGCGCGGTTAGAGTATGCTTTTTACTGTGAATTCAAATCTTCATTATCAGCCGTCTACTTTTAACTCGACAGTAGTGATACCACACGGTTCCTCATTTCATTTGCGAAATTTTTAGCTCAGCGTTGCCTTCAGATAAGAAATCGTTCTTTCCACTAATTTTGGTAGAAGACCTGATTTCATTTCATAACCCTGTATAAAGTAAAAAAAAAAACCTGATTTCAGCAGGATTGAATAGAATCTTAAAGAGCATATCTAACGAATAAGTACCATTTATTTAACGTAACAAGAGGCAGGGTTGAATAATTCGGCACAGCAACGACTTGCAAAACTTACAGCAGTTAGATGAATGATAAACTGTATTGGATGAATCATTTAACTATTTCTGCTCCATTTTGTTTTCCAAAAGCATCGCAGAAAACTCAAACAAATTTTGCTAGCAAGTAACATTTTATGGAGAAGAATATGCGGTCACTGATATAAGACGGATGTGAGGTCAGCTTTAATTCAACAGGAAAATGTTTACGTTAATATGCATAGCTATCAAAAAGAAACCACTTGGCCATGGGAATAAAAAAGTTGTTCAGTTTCAATTATGAAGGATTTTAAATGGGTTACGAATGAAATGGCGTATACGACAGTTTCACGCTCTCGTTAAAACTATTGTTGTGTTGTGTGGAATCCATATCACAAGGAACTGTTTATTATTATCGCGACAGGGCAAGAAAAAAACCGTGGGACATCGTAAGCAAGTGCTACAGATTTGATACATGTTGGGATGCGATTATCTAGCAGACAAATGACGTAGTTTCTCCTTGAATTTGATGCGTAACATGTAAACATTCACAGCCATTTAAGCGGAGAAAATATTCCTGTTCCAAAAGTATATGGGTTGCAGTTACAGAAGGAATAACATCTTTGTCTAGTACTGATGCCTATTAGTAATTTTTTCTTATCTGTAGAATAGAATACATAGGAGATATTGGTTTCATGCAAAGCACCCTTTGCTATAAACAGTTTTGGAAATTGCATAGTGTAGGTGATTCTAAAGTAAAAACTAATAGAACAGATGAGTCAACAAAAATAGGTTAAAGCTGGTATGGCCCCTCCAAAAAGTCCACATTCCAGATCTTTCCCGGTAATTGTTTCCGATCCTCTTACACTCAAAAGCTGATGGTGGACAGGCCTTAAAGCGACAAACAATAAAAAGCAAAAAAACTTACTTTAATTACAGTTGCCCAATGTGACTAAGAACCTCGTGAAACAAAAGTATTAGAAAAACACAATGCACGATCCTAGAAAAGCGAAGTGAAAAGGTATAAAACTATCACAAATAAACAGGCAAGCTACAAAGGAAGATTTTGTTTACTGTATCAAAAGGAGATACGGAAACAGCACTACCATCCCAAAGTCGTTCAGTTAGGAAAACATGCGATGCGCCACATAGGAACGATGCGCGAGCAAACACTGGCTGGCATGAAGCAGAGAGGGCGGGGCGATATTAACATTCAGTCGACAATTGGCTGAAGAATTTAATTCCCGTGATGAAAGTCGCAGCACGGTGGGTGAAATGTTTTAATAAAGCGATGCAGCGTCAGCCAAACAGAAAAGTAAACAAGGTAAACGGAATCTTAATAGTAGGCAGTTATCGCATAATATTTAGCACGTCCGTCACATGCAGAATAACCTTGTAGATTACGAGGACAGTATGATGAATACTTCCTACTCAAAAATGTACGCAGCATAGAGACCATGAATTTGAAATTCATATCAATACAAAACACAGTGGTGTTAACTTCCCGCATGCCACAAAACAAGCCACGTGTGACAGTTCTAGTGTAAAACAGCGAATCGTCACTGAATACAATGCAACACGGTTCACTAGCCGCCGAAAGCTCGTCCTTCTACAATACCATCCGGCGGAGAACCCGGGAAGATTAGATTTCAACCGGGAAAGCCTTCGTTCACACACAATTCATTTTGTTCATCTGCCTCGGATGACTCGGCGAGTTTTAAGGAGACCTTGGGAGAAGTCCCATTCCTCAAATGTTTGTAGAGGCACAGATGTATTTCTTCTGACGTAATGGGAGGCCATCGGGTATGACTTCAGGTCACGGCTGGTAGTGATTGAGGGAACCCTGATGGCACAACAGTACGCCATGTGTTAGCTCTCGTGCGACAGTATGGTGGTGCACTTATTTAACAGGAAAATGTTCGTCCACACACGGCACTTGTCTCTATTAACTTTATACGTGTCGTTGAGGTATTCGCCTGGCCGGAAAGTTCACCAGATCTGTCCCTATAAAACATGTGTGGCACCAGCTCGGACGTAAACTCCATTCCAGTGTCAAGGAGTGTATATGATCAGCGTATCTAAATAAAAAGAATCTGTACAGTTAATGATAAGTGGTGAACAATCAAGCGTGGTTTCGTTAGTTTTGATATCCTTTTTGACTTGTAAATAACAGGGGAAGAGGGGAAGGTAAGAAAGGGAAATCACAACTACATTATACTCACTCTACGCTCACCGGGTAAGGCGTCAGTGATCCCAATTCAAAAATAGTTGTTGAAGGGTTGTGTACAGTCGGGGACAGAATTCGAGAGACCCCTCGCCTTTCGATTATGCTTCGTTCTAGACACGAATACCGCATGGGACAGCATAACTGGTAGGTGGTACACTAAATTCATGATAAAATAGACCTCTCATACCCAGCACTTTACTCAAGACTAAAAAAATGAGCCCGCGCAGCAAGAAACTCGCAGACGCTCAGAGGGAAAGTTCGGAGTTCTGCAGTAAAAATAATCACGAATATCACCATTTTAGTCATAATAATTATTTAAATAACCAAATTGATTAATTGTAGAGAGATAGTAAAACTTTTTTCGTAATTTTGATAACTGTTGCGTATTTTTTTTTCCTCGAATAAACAGTTAACAATTCGCTAGCAAACGCAATTATATGGCGAATACAGAAAAGAATCGCTAAATTACGCACGGAAAACCAAAAAGAGAGTTTGAATGGACTTAGTTACACTTTCTAACGCTGCAGCGTTATAGAACTGTGCGTGTGACAAATACACACAAAGGTTAAGGGTAAGCAGAACGAGCATTCACTAAAGAACTCTAATGGTAAACTAAGTCACGAAATATAAATAAACTATTTCCAGAAAATTAAATGGTGCGGAATATTAACACCTTAATTTTGTATTCATCATACCATATTTAGAAGGTAAGCTAAACTTGAACGCAGTAGCAACAGTTTTAGTAGTAATAATAATCATTAAGAACAGTAAATAAATAAAAAAATCCGTCTGCAATGTGAATTAGCGGTTCCACATTTTAAATTTGGAAGATGGACGTAGTAAAACTATCATCTCTCTCTTTGTTTCTAACACTGATACTTCTATAAAATTTTCTGTCAAGCTTTATTTCCTGCCGTCCAAGCCCGATGGGTTATAGGTAACACTGTTGCCTGGCATTCGGGAGGCCGCGAATTCAAACCCCGTCGGGGATCCAGTTTCGGTATTCCATGATTTTCGTAAATCTATCCAGCTGAACTCCAGAAAAGTTCCTTCAAAAAGCGGTGGCTGAAATTCTTACCCAATCCTAGTTTCCAATACTATCAGGATTCATATCACATTGCCGCCGAAGATATGACCAAGACAAAAAAAAATAAAAAATAAAAATAAATAAAAATAAAAAAACAATAATAAAAAAAAATAACATGGTGGGTATGTGGTATCCGGCTTTCGGGAGGTCGTGGGTTCGAATTCCCATCTAGCCATCCAGGTAAACGTTTTAGATGGTTTCCCAAAATCACTCCAGGCGAATGCCGGGATTGTTCCTTCAAAAGGCCATGGATGAATTCCTCCCCATTACTTGTCCCCAGTCCTTTCCTGCCCCTAATGACCTCGATTAGATGTAAGGCTAGAAGCAAAACACAATTGCTCAAATAAAAATAATTACATCTCTGTGGTGTGTTTTAGACCTTTTCATTGTTGGATTTATCTTATTCAACGGCCGAACATGGTAGCGAAGGGACTAGAGTGCTATTTCCACATGTGGAGAGTCTCTAGTTCGGTGTTGTTTTAGGGCTGGTCGACGTCGAAATCATTATAGAGAGAAAAGGACTTGGGGCATGTTTCGGGAAGGAATTCAGCCTTGGCCATACCAGAGAATCATCCCAGCACTCACGGAGTCATTTCGATTAATCATGCAATACCGAAATACGGATGGATACAGGACGATTTCAACCCCTGTCCTCCGGATGGGATGGCTTGAGCGTTACCGGGACTCTCGGTCACTGGTGCGATTCCGGCCAGAGGCATGGGTGTTAAAGTAGGTATTGTGGTATGTCTTCTATCGTCTTTCAATTGTATGACCAAAAAGCATTTGGAAATACATCAGTACACAGGATAAACACACAAAACGGTTTAGCTGGATGAATGGCTATAGGGAGGAATGCCATTAAAAATTTAAAGACATTTTTATTGAACCAAAAGGCAATTGGCCTCCTTCAAAAATATCTCGCTGGTCCACCTCATCTCACAAAAATATTCCTTGTTTGGTGCCAACTAGTAACATGGCTGATTTCTAAACACGTATTAGGATAAAAATTTGGAAAGTAGGCGTACTATAGTGAAGCTCTTTAGTGCACACGGGAGGGGTATTTAATTTCAGTTGAGTGTATAGGATTTAATCTCTTTAACATTATGCATTTATGCGTGGTTATTTCGTAAGAAGAAAATCTTCCTGCTGGCTCAGTTCAGACTCAAAGAGGAAGTAACCGATCTGACAAACGTTTCGAGGAAGTGTTTATTTACCAGTAGCTCTGAGGAAGTGAAGAACACTTGTTCAGTAGAATTAGCTCTAATAAAATTTATGAATATGACCATCCGTACACGAAATATGCCCATTTTCGAATTACGAGCACCTACAAATACAGTGACAGTCATTTGCCGAAAGTAACAGAAATAACTTCATATAACATGTTAAAGTTACTTCATCATAATTAGAAGACCGATGAAAATGTTGAAAAATAACATTGAACTAATATGTATAGGTCATTAAAAATTTCTGAAAATTACTTCTCGAGGATTTTAACTTCAGCATACCCTCATTGCGTCTTCTAATGTTCTACTTGCACTATTTGATTACAAAATTAATTAATCAATCTTCCGTGATAATGGAGCTATTTAAAAGAAGAAGAAGAAGAAGAAAACTGGAAGTGCACGTGTGCACGTTATTGAAAATTAACATGCCTCCATCTGCTGATGTAAATATTTTATGACCTTCCGTGCCTTTGACCAGTTAACCTGCTGACTATTGTGTCAGCCTTTGTTCAGGTACTGTGGAACTCTATTGTGAAGTCAACACAAGACGAACACTACACTCATTCAAAAGCAACCATATAAGCAGAACTCGAATCAGTGACCTTTATTATTATTAATAAATTTCTCTCGGGCTTCCAGCCGTGTTAAGATGTTACATTTGTGGGACGTTTCGAAGGCGTCCAACTCTGCCTTCATTCTCAACCAAATATCAATCATTAAGGCAGAGTTGGACGCCTTCGAAACGTCCCACAAATGTAACATCTTAACACGGCTGGAAGCTCGAGAGAAATTTATTAATATACAACGCCGTGAAAGATTACGATCTCACTTTATTATTATTACTCCGCGATTCACTAAAAGTGTGTGTGCGGAGGGTGTATTGCTCCTATCCGAAAGGGTAATGGTTTGGAAGGGATATACGGTATATGGCAGGAGGCCTTTACAATACGATGACAGTGTTCTAGCCCCTACACTGCTAGCGCCAGCTTAAGTATCTTGGTCGGGACTCTTGCGAAGGAATTTGTGAATGTGTCTGCGGTCGTGGTTTGCCAACACGGAAGACAATTCCGTAGGCCCACAGAACAAGGAAATTATCAGACATTTCAGGCATGAGATTTTCCTCATCCTCGTTCAACTAACTTGCTTATATTGCTACCTGAGGCTCACACAGTTAACAGACGAAAGAATTATACAGGTTTAGAACCGTATATCCTCGAGGAACCAGGGCTTTCTGAACTTTTTTAAATTTGTTTCCAGCTTGACATCTCGACTTTGAGGTCATGGGAGACGGGAATATGGACTTTTTGGTGAACTATACCGACGTTCGCTTTGATTTGGAAAAACCGTAGAAAATCCAAATCTGGATGGCCAGAAGCGGATTTGAACCCGCATCCTCTCGAATGCCAGGCAAGAACATTATCGCTCGTCCACTACGCTCAGTTTTTTTAATTGACCGTAACATATAGATATATAGGAACAATAATTATAGACTGACTCGGCCATGAATCTTTTTTAATATATCTATTTTTGCAGCCTAGTAGTAGACGAAAAAATATTAGATCAACTAAAGATGCCAGATCTTAATCACACCGTTTCTCACGAACCCAGAAACAACCATAATACACCCTCCTTTATAACCACATATGTAGTTTTTTCGAAGATAACATCATTTTACTTTTACATATCCAGCGTATTCCAGTTTGAAAAGCAATCATCCTTTTCCTTCAGAAGGCAGGCATAAGAATTTTAAAAGCTCCACTGCATATGGAATTAGCCAACGTCATTAACTGTAAGACTGACAGCAGTCTTTTTCCAAGACCATTCTTGCTTGTAGAAAATGCCATGGTGGCTCCCAAAGTGAGAAGTATTATTGCGCCGAGTTCAAATTCCTGTCGGCTATCAAATTTCGTTTTTTTCCATGTTTTCTCAAAACCTTTGCAGATTAATGCCAGGATGATTCCTCTGGAAGGCATTGATCAACTTGTTTCATGTTCTTTGTTCACAGTTCTCTCCTATATTTATTTACCTCGACAGTAACGAGGCGTTTAGCCCTAATTATTAAAAATGTTTAATGTATATAAAAGAAGAACTGATGTGCAGTTTTCAGACGTGAAATTTTAATTCCAAAATACTGTAAAATAGAAATTTCAAATATACACAAGTTATATATATATATATATATAATTATATTTCTGTATTGACAGGTATTTGACGCATATATTATCACAGCAATATCTGAAAACTTATTTCGGATATTTTTTAAAAATATTATATTTTCTTAGGCGGGATTAGGGATAGTAAATGATTCTTGTTTAATTTTTCTGCAGCGCGTCACAGCGCCTAGTATTTAAAAGTTATTCACACATCGAAACGAGATAATTCTTTACAGTTATCATTTTGTAAACGAATCTAATCCAGCAGTATTCTTGTCAAACTTTTACAATTACAAAATTTTATTTTGATACTGCTTTGTCTAGGCTCTAATGAAGGAAATGTAGTTTTATCTCGATGGCAGATGATTCCGAAGTCACAATACAAGGAAATATGCATCGTTTCCTGCCAGAAGACTTCCTCATCTAATGTGCGAGTTATATTCAAACATTAGTATGCTTCAGTGTCAATCGCTACACCAGCACATCTAGCAATTTGAGTGATCCGTCTACTGACTGTTAAATATTCTTTTCTGGAATAATATTTATAGTCCGTCCAGTAAGCTTTGAGAGGGGGAGGGGAGGTAAAGTAAAACTGGAAATGGATAAGAAGATAAATACAGGAATGAGATGGCAGAATAGTGCAACATCGGTGTCGCTCACTGTTGGGAAGAAGCAAAAGAATACACAGTGTTAAAAGTTCCAATAATTCATAGGGCAAATTAAGCGTAAATGATTGATTTTAGAAAGTCGTCGACATATATTCCGTCTTTCTTATAATGTAGAGCATTTCGGCCTATGCACTTTCTACTGGGTTCATGTCAACGTTTATGATTGGATGATCAGTTTCCTGCGTCCTTGGCTCCTCGAGAAACCATCAGGTGGACGAAATATTTGTCCTGCTGCGACATGATATGGGAGACGTAATTCACACCCTTATAGAAGTTAACATCGTGTTATACGGAACAGACACCCAATTTTCAAAAATACGTCGGTCACAGATGACTATCCTGCAATCCCAACCTTTACAAATGACAAAATTTCACCTCATCGCTGAATTATTTGTGACGCCTCGTAGATGAATATTCTATTGCAAACAACAATCCTTAATGTATCTTTAAACTGTAATGCTAAATAAAAAAAAGGAAGGTCCTGCCAGGCCTATCCTGGCCAGAAGTTGTTTTGCGTGGAGTATTTGTGTAGGACTGTTCAATTAAATGACATTCCTTTCCTTTGGATAACCAAATATACGGCATACCACGGTTTATTTGTTTATATTTCCAGAAACAAATCTAGCAGCCTTTTTTTGCACCCTCTCCAACTCCTGCATTTGATTACGTAAAATTAGGGTCCCATACTACACTACCATATTCGAGCAATGGTCTGACCAAAGTTTTGTAACCCAATTCCTTTACTTCTCTCGTACATCCCCTCATCACTCCCTCCAACAAGTGCAGAACTTTGAAACCTTTTCATACCACCTGTCCAATGTGTCCCTGCCCAGTTAAGCTTGTTATCAAAAGTAATGCCAAGATATTATCGCATGAATGCAATCAGTGACGGATATGATAAAGGAGCTGGAATGGGATTTATTGCAAGACAGGAGGAGGATGAGGAGGGTCATGGGAGTGTACAGCGCATATACTGGTGATGAGGCATGGAAAGATATTGCAATAGGTACTAAAAGTAGTGCATGGAAGGGAAAAGATGACCAGACCACAAGCTGGCACTCGATTTCAGGCACAAGGGTGTGGGAAGATTCTCTTTTTAGGTAAGGGTGTCAGGATTGGAATGAGTTACAAAGAGAAATGATGAATAATTTACCGAAAACTTTGAAAGAATTTAAAAATAAAATTTGTAGAGAGCAAATGTAGGTGGTTGCAGATAGGGGGAAGATGGGTGTGTAGGGAAATTGCCACCGGAGCCTGTGCTCCATTGCAATTAAATTAAACAATTAAAAAAATATTTGTTTATATTCATATTTCTAGTTATAAAACCATTTGAATATAGCTCTTCATGCAAAGTAATTATTACCCTCCTTCTCATATCACTCAAATTGCTAGATGTGCCTGGTGTAGCGATTGACACTGAAGCATACTAATGTTTGAATATAACTCGCACATTAGATGAGGAAGTCTTCTGGCAGGAAACGATGCATATTTCCTTGTATTGTGACTTCGGAATCATCTGCCATCGAGATGAAACTACATTTCCCTTCATTAGAGCCCAGACAAAGCAGTATCAAAATAAAATTTTGAAATTGTAAAAGTTTGACAAGAATACTGCTGGATTAGATTCGTTTACAAAATGATAACTGTAAAGAATTATCTCGTTTCGATGTGTGAATAACTTTTAAATACTAGGCGCTGTGACGCGCTGCAGAAAAATTAAACAAGAATCATTTACTACCCCTAATCCCGCGCAACTTCTCACTTTGGAAGCCACCATGGCATTTTCTACAAGCAAGAATGGTCTTGGAAAAAGACTGCTGTCAGTCTTACAGTTAATGACGTTGGCTAATTCCATATGCAGTGGAGCTTTTAAAATTCTTATGCCTGCCTTCTGAAGGAAAACGGATGATTGCTTTTC
>JARYHS010008075.1:98050953-98311527 GCA_031002005.1 Vandiemenella viatica | reverse complement strand
TTTTTTTTTAAATCATTGGAAACCGGAAAATTAGTATCGATAAACGTTATCACCAAATCCGAGCACTACCACTCACCCACGAGGTTCCATGGTTTCACCAGAAGGATTGCGTTAAAAGGTCTTAACGTAGTTACTCAAATTGATATTTAAATTGATATACCGTGTTGACTTCCGGCCATACGGTTGTGTCTATATCACTTCACAACATTTTTATCTGAACAAGAATAGGCTAGTTGGTACGGCTAAAACAGAGCTATACACGAGTTTGTAAATAGACCAGTGGTTGAGAACATTCGTCACAGTGGCTCCGCGCAGGTTTTCTCGTCGTCATCTGAAATCGAATGCACCACATTATCTTTAATGTAGTCGCGTTGTGAAGAAAATGAGATGCCAGCCTTTCGGCAATGCCAGCAGAGAAAATCCACGCCATCTACCCAGTCCATGGTAGCACCCCAACAGGAATTGTCTGCCTTAAAACAGTGCGCCAACTCGGATATGTCGGTTTAAGGGAAAAAACACCTTTTCTAATCTGCGCCTATGAAATTTGAGAAAACCGACGCTATGAATGAATTTACAATAGTATCACATGTCTGTTAGGTCGATACACTACCTGTTCATACAGTGACACGTGCAAAAGTCACTGTAATGGTTGACGCGACATGCAAAACGCCAGCTGTGTAGCGTGATGGACAATGCACGGGTGTTAGGCCAGCGCTGTGTCCGTAACAGCTGACACGACGAGATGCTCGAATGGGGTTTCAACGAGTGGATGACTTTAATTCCGATTGATGGATCTGAAAGCTGAACCTAATGCGGTATCGACAGTTATGCCGATACACACACACAAAATATTACTCCCTGGTACCCTGTTTTCACTGGACATTACAATGTCACATGCAACGTACGCGTATATCAGTGATGAAACTTTCTTGTCTTTTATCAGTTCTGTGCAGACCATTGTTAATGTGTAGCTTTATCAGTATTAACATAGGTAGCAAAAACAATCAGTATTCACAATATTTCTTTATCAGCCTCAAAGCCCGTTAGAAGGGACGGGTTGATTGGATTTATCTGGCAAGTAATTTACTCATAGTTTTTAATTAAACAGACTTGTCATAAAATGCCACTCAGTACAATATCTCGTACCTTATGCTGCAGCAAATGTTACAGTTGCCATCCTGAACAGGTTACACACCACAAAATGAAACAATGAACTCAGTAATACGGTGTCACTGAAAGCAAAGGAAATTAATAATAAACCTTAACAACTTACATTATGCCTCGTTGTATTAGTTATAATCCAGATGCAGGTCACATAGATCTCAATAAATGCGAAACTGCTTTCGTTCTCACGAAGTAATATTTCCAGTCACATGGCGCTCTTGAAAACAACTTAAATTATTTTTAAAAACTTAAATTATTTATGCACCCTGCTGTAACGCCAAATGCCATTTGTCATCCAGCCACAAGCTAAATTTCTATCTAATCACTACTTTCGATAACATCATTGATCTTAGATAACTATGGTCAAAGGACTTAACGTAACAACTACTTCCAATTAATATAAATAAATAAATAAAAAGAAACCAATAATTAATATGTGAATTTAACGGCAATACATACTTTTCTTTCAGTGTTTGGCAATTCATTTCTTTGCGGATTAAAAAAAAATCTGTTATTAAAAAACCCGTGTAACCTCGATTAACTTCTCAGCTACCTGCCAACGAAGGTCGGGACCGTGACGTCACAGAATTACAGACACGACTACCATGATGACCAGCCTTAGGTTTTATTAGTATTAATTAAGGTTTTTTTTTTAAATAGTACTTTTTCTGTGTAGATTTAATAAGTAACAGTTTTTTTTGATACGAAACATCTACTGGCTCGCCTTGTGGGTAATACCGACGCGTATACCGTGACGTCAATCGACATGCCGGCAATGTCCCTCTCCGCCACCGCTATCTACTCCCTTTTGATTTCAAAAGAACATTGTATCCAGTGCTTAAAGATTTTAAACCAGTGACAGTACTATTGAGTTTAAATATGAGTAACCGATTAAATCTCTTTGACAACATTCCTTGAAGAAAATTTTTATTTAAAAATCAATATTAAACCAACTGAGCCTACAACTACATATGGAACGAGAATTATGCCATATTTTCAAGATACCACTATAACGTAACGTGTAGTACTGTTGTTACATACTTCAGTTGCTTTCGGCCAATCATTTCTTTAATACCGTCCAATACACCTTCAACAGCTACTATCATAGAAATCACGAAAGATTCATGAAATAATATTCCCCAACTGCATTGTAAGAATCTCTATATTAAACAATATTTATTTGTCCTATATTTGTATTCTGTATGGGCCTATATTATTATAACAGGAAAAATATGTTTATTTTATTAACGAAATTAAATTTTTTTTACCTACTTTTCACCATATTTATTTATTGGTTTTATTTAATTATAAATTCTTTTACTAACCTTCAATTTATATTTTTCACATCTGCCAAGCGTCCAGTAATGGCCACAGTTTTTTTTTTTTTTTTTTTTTTTTTTTTTTTTTTATGCGTGTGATAATTTAGAAGCAGAGGTTAATATTTCATGAGCTTTTGTGTTTGGTACATCAGAAAAGGAAAAGTGGTCGTTTATAACCATTCCTTGTTTCTGTTGTGTCTTGTGTCTGCGTAAGGACCATTTGTGACAATTAAACAAATATATTATTGTTAAACGGATTTAACGAGAACCTTTTTATGTAATAAGTGCGTGTTAGATTCACATATTCATTCTATTGTCTTAATTTTTAGCCTTGTAAAATGAAGGCAGACCAACTGAAAATCTATCATCTAATAAAAAAAGCCAGGGACTTTATGGAAACCTGCCACATTGCTTTAATTTTTTTCTCATAATTTTTGGCATCAAGGAATAATAATAGTTCGGTAAATACATGTGAAATATTTATCTTAGCTACAACATTATGAATATCTGGTGTTTGTAAAAATCAATATAGTTTTGACAGAATTAATTAAACTTTGTTCTACACGCTTCCATCTACCGAGCTCGGTGGATGAGCGGTAAAACTAGGTCCTGGTATCTGGAGGTTGCAGTACGCGGGTTCGTATCTCAATGCGATTATACAGAGTTCAGTTTACTACGGTTTCCCGGAATCCCTCCAAGTGACGATTCATTACTCCCCATGATTGAAATCACGTGATTGTTGAAGTAACGTAAAGACCTGGAACTAATGCGCTTTTCTCGTTAATATCATATCTACCGGATACTTCACGCTTTAAGTAAGTCCTTTGAATTCCAGCAAAGCTTCTAACTCGAGGTATTCAACAAATGAAGACAAACGGTAAGAAAATAGAAAACGATAAGAGTAACCATTCTGTTCTCTACGACCTATACATGTATCACCAACAGTATGTACGCTCGGGGAATGTGACTGGAGTCCGTATAAGATGATTTCACATAGAGAATTTGAAAATATGGTCGCGGACACAAATGAATGGAAAGTAATGTAAGATAATGGAAATTCGTACAGTAGAGTTTAAAGATAACTGACACCGGAAGTGATAAAAAAAGTATTAACATCACGAATAATCGTTTAGTAAAAATTATATTTCCAGTTTTACACCGACTGCGATGGATTAATTCGAAGAGGCAATAAAGAAAGAGATCAGATTCCATTCTGATAGCTTACAAATTTGGGGGATCATGTTCGTAATACTTTGTTCACTCCCTTCTTAACGCGTAATCAGAGCTGACAGGTTACCTAGATTTGCGTATCGTATAAATTTCCTAGGTACATCTCCATGTGTGAAACGTAGTTCTCACGGTGTGCCGGAAAACGATAATGCTCAGTATTTAATCTATGTCAGTAGCTATCTGATCAAAAAAATTAAAAATTTGAAAATCAGAAAAGATGCATATTCAGTCTGCCACATGGTACATTTCAGGTGCCATCATTATTTATTAGAACGATAAAAATGCTTTTAACATGTGCTGTTTGTTTGTCCTCAGAATTATCACAATATCTTTTCGTTCCTTTCGCTGACGGCCGATTCATAATCGATAGTACGCAAAGACATCAACAACACTACCATTACGCAAGTATTAAACTATTCAATTTCACATGTGGACCATGATTATTGCAACATAGCTGCTAACCCCGACAGTCAGATACCAGCGCTCTTCATCCACACCACATTATGTTATACTGTAGTACTACAGTAACGGCCTACTTATACCATCAGTGTGCGCCAAATCAAGCCAAAAGAGCGTCTACCACCTGGGTTCGAACAACCATCGCCCAAATGGAAGTCACTAAATAGGCTTCGAGTTGGAGTTGGTCGTTCCAAAGATACGTTGCCCATGGGGATACCTGGGAGATCAGCTAGATACTACATGTTCGTGTGGGGACAGAGAGAAACCATGGTACATCTGTTGTCTTGTCCACAAATCGGAACGAATGCATCCCAATTTGACTTCCAATCAGCTACTGACAAAGCCATCGTATTAGCGGAAAAACTGCCTCATATTTGATGCTGTCATCTACACGAGAAGAAGAAGCCAAATCATTCAAACGCTTACCGTTCTAATTAGACGATCTCATGACTGAGGGCGTATGAGAAACTTCCTACATTTTGACGATAGACAACTCGGTCAATTTAATATCCATTTAAAAGTCTTTTTCACATGTCTTTTGACGTACAGCAATACGGAAATAGGAAATCAATCTCAATTAAAGTAGTGCGCAGATAGTATATGATATTTATTTCAAAACCACCACATCCCACAAAGTATGAGCAAATTCAGGGGCAATGATTTGATCTTGGGGAGTGAGTAAATTAATGACACAGGTCGGGGATGGAGAGATCTCTGTGTTTTCAACTACTATACTGCTTATAAGATAATCCATAAAAATGATTTTATATATTTTAACGAAATAGATGATACGTTACAGGATTCATACGAACAATAAACTGAATCGAAGAAGCAGCCAATACACCAGTCACCAACGTCCATTTACAATTTTTCTAAAGAGATCTGCCTCTATTAAACCTATTCCACGGTACATTTAATTATATAAGATATTTTTTTTTTTTAAAAAAAAGGGGTATCAGTTGAATAAGGGAATTACTACTGGTTCGTGAGCTCCATCGCAATTAAATTATTAATAATAATTTTTGCTCACCAGTTTAAATTTTGTTTGAAAAACATTTGGCCACTTCAGCAGGAACTAGGTGTGTGAGTTGTCGTTTTCAACAAGAATCTATACCGTTGTTATTTAATACATACTGTAATCAGTTACGTGACATATTGACGCCTAATAGTCAAGTATTAAAATGCAACTAAATTGTACATTGATCTTACATAAAGTTCCTCCCTCCAAAAAGAAATTAAACCTATTTGAGTATGAATATTTTTTATTTAATTGCAAACATTATTAGTGTCTACCTTTAGTTGCCGTATAGTGCTAGAAGTTGAGGTTCCCATGGTCAATATACATACGACATTTTGGTTTATAACTCGTCAACAGGTCTCAGTGGGCTCACAATTCTTCAATGGTCTGAGACGTTTTTGGCCACAACTATAGATTATATTTAAAAATACTCCATCTTGTATAGTAAATACGTAAATTTACAAAACGTCGCAAGAAATTGATATGTCTGTATACAGTTTGATGGTCACAGACTTTTCGTGAAATTTCCCAGTTGGCCTTTAGCATAACCATTTATGTCCGCTAACGCGAACAATTCGTAACTCTCCCGTATATCACACACAGCGGTAAAATGTGAGTAGGCAGTGCACATTCTTCGATTGTATATTGGTTTTGGTGGATAATCAATAGCCTCCATAAATTTATACTGCGACACCTCTTGGATTATGTTTGCACATTTTACGTTTCGGAATACGATATACGTTTGATAGATGTCCGGATTGGGACTAAATACTTTGCTTCAGGGAATTCGTGTGATGTAATACTAATAATTTCTTGTTGCTTCTGTTGAAATGTCACAAGTAGTAATCCTTCATTGGTCCATGCCTAAATTTATCAAACTCAAATAACGATCGTTTTCTGAAATAAGAGATGAAGCCCTTGCAGCCATGGCAAATATTATCTCCAAACGCTTAATAGAATTTTAACACATGGCTTCTTTCACAAAATAATGTTTTACACATGTTTTTGCAAACGTGGTTCGAAGAATGAGACTTGAGGTAAAGTAAGAACGAAGCTTTTCGGGGCGTTATAAATGAATAAACTGTTCTCGGGTTTCCTGCCGCATATAAATGTCACATTCTTGGGGCGTTTCGTGGGAGGCTCCATAAATACCGTTGGTTGAAAGTGATGGCAGAGATGGACTCTCTCGAAACGTCCAGTGAATGTGATATTAATACGCGGCTGGAAGCTCGTGATGTTACGAAAACTTCGTAAGTTGCCAAATGAGATCATTGTATCAATCAGTGGAAACGGTGGCATGACCGAGCGTGATGAGTGAGTGGAAAAACTAGGGTTTCGTATCTGAGAGGACGCGGGTTCAAATTCCCGTCCGGCCTTTCCCATTAAGTTTTTCCATGGTTTTCCAAAATCACTCCAGGCGAATGCCACGACGATTTCTTCAAAAGATAATGGACAAGGTCTTTTCCATTCACTGCCACCAATCCTCTCCCGCCTCTAATGACATCGACGACGAGCAGTGAAGCTATTAACAAAGAAAATATATGGTGGCATGCAATTCATACAACCAGATACTCGTTCGTATGCTCCACTGCTAATTTAATTAAATATTTATTCACAGATAATGGTTACTAAGGTAGATCAGAATTGGATAAGTCCTATGTTAGCGTATGTGCTCGATTCCCATCGTATGTCAAATTCACAACAATATTGTGAAACAAATTTTAAAGACCGTTGATTGATTTCTGAAGCATTTATGCCTAAACTATTTTAAATCTTTCTTAACGTTGTGATGTACGAAGTATAAGTAATCCTTTCTAACTGACCTCTTCATTCTTGGATATACTCTTCGCAAGTCGTCACAAAATGTTTTATATAAGTTTTTCTTCTATGAAAAAATCTGACCTACAACTACATGAAGATGCTAGCAGGACACTGAATGGGGTGTTATAAATACCATTAACCTGCAGTAACCCTTGGTCTGATGGTCGTAACTCTTGTGTCTACTGTCTAAAATCTTGGTTAAAAATGAAAATTTCAGCGATTACCACCTATTATGTTCCGCAAAATTTTCCTGATCTATACCAGTTTCGTGCCAGCATCCTGAATCAGGCATGTTTTTATTAATATTAAAGATGAGTTCATCTCTAAATACGACTTCGTCACAATTTTTGTAAGCCCTGCTCTTCACACAGTAAATCAGCCATTAGTAAGAACAAAATTGAAGGTATATAGTTTATAGGTTTATGAGCGTCAGTTCGTACTTCAGCGAGCCACTATCTGATCGCTTCGGTCCTTACACATGTGACACTACTGCCGAACATTTAACCAATGGAATCTCCAACCATAGAGTCTTTCAGATGGCAAAAATTGTTCTCATTAGCAGTGTGATACATTCTGGACGAAAAGAGGAATTGCCCATTGAATGACCGAGCGTGGTGGGTGAGCGGTAACTCTCTGGCCTCGCATTGGGGAGTACGAGGTTTCGCATCCCCGTTCTAGCTTACTGATTTGAGTTTTCCATGGTTTCCCCAAATCCCTCGAGGTAAAATGCCGGGATGCTCCCTTCAAAAAGGCTATGACCGAATTCCTTCTTGTTTCTTGGCTCCAGTACTTTCCCGCCTCTACTGATCTGAAAATCTACGAGGCGTAAAGCCATACGCAAAATAAACAACTAAATTAAGCCATTTGTGTTGTCATTTGAATATACTCTCTAGTGCCTCTCCTTACTCATTGTCTGGCTACAGTTAAACCTACTTAGTGATGGCATTGTGTAAATCTATTTGCAGTTCTCAAATTGTTTCATTGAAGTCTCACTAGAGCAGTAAAGTCAGAGCTTTCAATAACACACCTGATAGCATTCTCATGCTATCGTTACTATCACTCAAACGGCGTCTAAATGACAAAGGAGATATTTAACGGTGGCTGTTTACTAGCGAATGTCCTATTTGTGTTATATATAATCGCAGTTGTCCATACTCTGAAAAGAAAAATAATTTTATTGCTTGCGTTAGCTCAATCTACATCGTTACGACTTCTGCAACAGAAAAACAGATATTCGGCATTATCCGTTACTTGGTTATTTAAGAAAGTTATATAACGTAAAAATGTCTCTTCAATGTACGAGCAATTAGATTTTTTTGGTGTTTCATGCTGAACATAAATCGTCCACAGCAAAGTTTTCTGTACACTGATACGATTTTCTGTGGGTAAGGGTCAAATTATGGCCACGTGTCCATAACAAGTCACCATAATCTTCCTGTCAATTATTATTTACAAAAATACTAACGGAAGGGAACCCTGGTACACTGATACGACCAGTGCTGTATATCGCCCATCAAGTGAGTGACCCGCAAAGCAGTGCTGTGTGCCTGGTAGGGGCACTTGGGGCGGCGCTGCTGCCGAAGCGAGGTTGAGAGCTTCATTTCTTATACAAATTGCCACTGGCATCTCCTAACGATGGGTCGAAAGTTATAACACGTCTGAGGAAGGAAATTAAATCGAGAAGGAAAGACGAGTTCTTCAACTTTCTCGGCCCATGTCATTAGCGACTAAAAGCATGGTAATTTCATTTTTTTACTCTTCTTCCTTTCTCTAAAGCCGCGGTTGTCTTAAAAGAAAATTCTATGCTGGAGATTTCGAGATGGAACACGCAGCAAAGAAACTTCATTAATACATTATGTAAAAGCTACTTCTGCTGAATTGTGAAAATGAAAAGTGTCGAGTGGCAAGGAACAGAAGCTTATGAACACAATCTCTTTTTTAGGTCATCATCGCTATTATCCTCATAAAAAAGAAATAATCATAGTATTCAATGTAATTACTGTTTTTGTTTCATTATGTGCACACTTAAGGCATATGCCGAATGTTTTATAACGTTAAATCTTCATTACTATAGATAGAAATTCTAGTTGTAATCCTTAACTCACATTAATTGTTTATGCGGAAATCGATGAACTGCTCATGAGATTTTTGTTAAAGCAGCAGAGAAAGTATGACACTAATTTTTACAGAAGCGAACGCCGAAATATGAATCACTGTGTCGTATGAAATACAGAACCCCGATATTTTGTATCCGCAATTCAGTGACAGTGCTGGGAGGATGATCTACTGCATTTCCAATATTTGTCATTGGAAGAATGAAATATGTATGAAACAGCCGACAGAGTTAATATAGACGTATGCGAAATTTTTATTTATTTGGCGTAAAAATATTCCTAGTCGTTGCTGATAGAATATTAATCATGGTTATAAACGTGATTAGCGCATTTTATGATAATGTTTATTTGACTATAGTTTCTCTGGCAAGATTTTCCCACTTAAAACACTTTTTTTTTTTTGTCCTATCACAACTCGTTAGGAAACGCACAAAATTTCTTTAAATTTTTCAATATTTCCGAACAAACATTTACACAGAAACATTTTTCAATATTTAAGTCACATTTATGGTAAAGTCCGTTTACATTTTGTGTTTGCCAAGATTACGGGCATGCTGTCAGTAAAGCAATAATTGTGTTTCAAGCGAAATATTTTCACAGTATTATGCAATGACCTTAAAATGAACGAAATTTGTAGTTGACTTTCTTCAGAAGCGTAAAAAAAGCTCAAATACAAGGACCAGTTGAATAAATAATTCGGAATTTGTTTCCCACAATTTTTTATTTGATAAATAAAATTTCGGTAATTGAATTAAAATGTAATATGCTAATTTTCTACTTATTAGCACATATTACACAGCAGCTAATCTTATCTGCTTGTCCACAATGCACTTTGTACCGATCTGACACTTGATTTCAGCTACCCTTCAATTATTCAACTTATTTTGTAGCACTAGATGAGTAGAGTTTGAGTTGTTTTTGTAGTGTGTTGAAGATGAGAATGTGAAGAAAAGGTGTTATTACCACAGTGAATCAGAAGCTTAGTGGTATGTTTGCGGTATCATAGTGTTACTTTTATGTAGGTACCGTTCGTCTGATAGAAGCTTAAAGTTATGAATTATTGATCAACATAATTTTGTTAAGACTATGTTCAATGACTAGATTTAAATAAAAATATTTCACACGCTACTTGTCTCAGACACAAAAGTATATTTTTTATATTTTGTACCACGCTTGGTGGGTGAGCGATAAGGCTCTGGTCAGGCATTCTGGAGGACGCGGGTTTGAATCCCCGTCCGACCATCCTGATTTGGGTTTTCCATGGTTTTCGCAAATCACTCCAAACGAATGCCGGGATGGTTTCTTTAAAATGCCACGACCGAATTCCTTTCCGTTTCTAGCCCCCAGTCCCTTCCTGCCTCTATTTACCGCGACGTCGATGAGGCGTAAAGCCATAAGTAAGAGAAAATAACAGTTTGGTTTCTAATATTGATTTAGGGCTGAAAAATATTTTTCGGAAACTGTGTGTCTAAAGCGCAGTGAGTCTGGAAATTTAGGAATACCCGAAAGAAGGAAAACTGAAGCATTTAAAGTGTGGAGTTTATTTACTGATAAAGTACGATATAAAAAGTTTAGGAAATGATGGGCTAGGAGAAACGTTTGTGCAAGAGGCTCATGGAAAGAGGAGACAGCTGTAGGGAAGAGCTATAGAGGTACGCAAAGATTAGATTATATTAAGGAGATAATTAGGATGTTGGTTTCAATGGGCAAATTGAGATTTAGAGGTTAACTCGATAAGAAGAAATGGATATTTGAAGCACACCAGTAGAGCGACTGATAACAGGAAATAATGAATAAGAATATTGATCCAACAATTAATCAGATACCATCAAAGATCGGTAAAATATGGAATGTAACTAAAATGTGTTGATAATCACTCTCCTCTGATACAAAAGAGTTTTTTACTATATTTTGGGAATTTGTTTAACATTAAAATACAAAAATTATAGAACAGTCTATGTATAGGACCAGGAGTAGTATCGCTGCATTAAACTACAGCGAACGTCTAACACAGGGGCAAGAGTGTTCCTTTTTCCTTCAGAGTTTATATAACTCATGTTGCGTATATCTGTTTTAAACTGTGATCTGTTTCTTGACATCAGTTGCTAATGACACAGTTGTGAGACTTCAGTTACATGCTGCTTGTATTTAAAAATTCTTAGTATCATGTAGCATAGTTTATTACCATTATTTCTTATTCATGCTCTTGGGAAAATATGAAATTAAGACAATCAGATTTTCAACAGGGATTGTCACATGTTCAAGATGTTTCTATCTCGGTACCTCAATTACAGTTCAACAAAATTCTCTTGGTTGTCCAGCCGGATGGTGCTGTACAAACACGACGTTTTGACAGCAGACTCTGCTGTCTTCATCAGGTATCTTGTAGCAGTCGCAAGCTGACTGTTACTGACTGAGTCGAGGCAGTAACAGTCAGCTTGAGACGGCTACAGGATACCTGATGAAGAGAGCAGAGTCAGCTGTCGAAACGTCGTGTTTTTACAACACCATCCGGCTGGACACCGGAGAGAATTTTGTTGCATCGATACGCCGGGAAAGTCCCCACTCACACATGCATTACAGTTGTTATTTCATCCGCCATGCGTACAGTTTCCCTTGCAGTGTATTTTTATTGCACTAAATACTGATCACCATAGATATATTTTACCCTAACATGGGCCAAAGAAACATGAAGTTTTTTGATGCTCTACGTGGGTTTGGAGAGCTTTCGGATGCCTTCAAGCTGGTCATCGTAATGGGAATTAAAGTTATCGTTCATGCAAAAATGTGCTCGTTTTCAATTCCTGTCTCAACAACAGTCTTTTCAAATTAGAAAACCGAAACATCAATAGTAAAATTGTAGTTTAAAAAACTAAAATCACGCTATCGTAGTAATGTGAACTAAAAGGTTAAAAATAATATTTAAATATAAACATTTTGTTTAACAGTGATAGGGCGTCCCACAATTCAGTATAAATTAATTTTTTTGAATAAGCTTAAAGTATAAAGTCACTGATTACAAAATTAACTTTAATGTAAAAAAGCATGGGGTGCTATTTCAGTTGTCTTATATTTTTTGTCGTTGGCTGTTTGTAAAGACAGAGTCATTGTCAAAAGTTAAGTAGAGTGCACCCCACGCTTTTTTAACATTATAGTTAATTTTGTAATCAGTGACTTTATACTTTAAGCTTATTCAAAAAATTAATTTATACTGAATTGTGGGACGCCCTATCACTGTTAAACAAAATGTTTATATTTAAATATTATTTTTAACCTTTTAGTTCAC
The DNA here is from genome assembly GCA_031002005.1 of Vandiemenella viatica. Taxonomy (NCBI): domain Eukaryota; kingdom Metazoa; phylum Arthropoda; class Insecta; order Orthoptera; family Morabidae; genus Vandiemenella; species Vandiemenella viatica. The sequence continues at coordinate 98,299,116 of JARYHS010008075.1, read as the reverse complement.
ATTACTACGATAGCGTGATTTTAGTTTTTTAAACTACAATTTTATTTTTAACTGTTTAGTTCAGATAGTTTAAAAAGTATGTTTCTTACTGTTGGCTTTTCTTCGCCAATCTCTCTTTTTCTTTGAGTTGTAGTTTCATTATTAATTATTATTCCCACGAGTAAAATACAATTAAATGGTCAGCTCAACAAGAGATCCAATAGCACGGTAAACGAGGAAGGCTACTTTTCTATAATAGTACGAAGTAATATTTCGAATACTTACTATTCAACATCACGTTAAGCGACTTCAGACAGAGAAACCTTTCTGGATAGGAGACAGCAGAAGACGATCGTCTACAGCAACCAAGGCTCGTAAATCACACCCGGGAAACTGGAGAACGATGATGATGATGATGGCTATATTGGGTGGGAAATCTCCGAAGGGTGTGGCCGCCAAATGACGAAGATTTCTCGAATCGCACCTGTGCACTAATGTCGCGGCTGCATTTGCCTAACTCAGTAATCCCATCAAGTATAGGATACACTGACAACGTGGTGAGAGTGAAATTATTGAATTTTTATCGGTTCTTAATAAGTGTACAAAATTTAAAACGATTCGGACGTCAGGAAGCGGGTAAACACTGAAATGAAAGATTCCATTACATGGCAACCATTTTTCTATTGTTACCGTCAGAGTAACGAGAATAGCAGGACGTTGCTAAGAGACTACTGTATTGTCAACGGTTCTTAAAACGTGTGCAAAATTTTTATGTTTTTACTGTCAACGTAATCAGAATATCAGGACATAGCTATGAAATTATTGTATTGTAATCAGTTATCAATACATGAGCAAAATTTCAAACAACTCGGACATCTGGAATTGGGTTAAAATTAAATTGCAAAATTCCACGACATTCAACCATTTTTCTGTTGTTACTGTCAAAGTAATGAGCATATCAGGATATAGCTATGAAATTATTGTATTGTCACCGGTTCTTAATATGTGTGCCAAATTTCAAACAGCTCGGACATCGGGGAGTGGGTCAAAATGGAGTTGTAATATTCCGTTACATTCATACATACATACATACATTCATACATAAAAGTCAAGCTAATATAAAGCGTGTAATAAGTATTACCAATTTCTAAAACAATTAGAGACAATCAATTTCCTACCTTATCATGTGGCACCTTTAATTACATTAATTGATCAGTTGACTTTAAACACTTCAAGGAAAAAAGTAGAAGGCAATAAATGTTACATTCTTGAAGATAGTTACATCTATGGTGAAACTAGAATTCTCTTGTGTTTATGATGAATAAAACTTTGTAGACGGGACAACAAATTTGTTCATGACTACGGAAATTTCTATTATTTTAATACGCATAGTTTCATTTCGGTTAATTAAATTTATAATTAACTACTGCGGGCAATTATCCGGACGGAACGAAAAATAGCAGACGCGTTTACCCCGTCCTATTTCCCTTTCCGCTGTTGTGTTTTCATCCTGGGATCAGACATTCTGGACTCAGTTGGATTGCTGCATTCCTCACTGTTATTACTGACATAAGCATAAAAAGTTTGAAGAATAGGAAAAAGGAAATTATTGTTTCATGTTAATTCACTGCATGAGAATTTTTTGCATTTAATTAGCTGCAATTATCATTTCGTTTCTTACGCCAAATTTTGACTCTAAGAGTATCTAAAACAAGATCGGTATGTGATTAAAATCTCAGTTAATGAACTAGTTCGGGCGTGATGATGCTAGCCGTGAGCTTTTTAAGTGATTCGTATTTAGACACGTCGGCTTGTTCCTTGCTTCACAAGAGAATATAAGTGGAGCCTGTTACTTCGTAGGGTGATTGAAAATAAAGGATCCTGTCTCCTCGAAGACGGGTGGCTTTAGAAGACACCGACATTTGAGACCGTCTTTTGAGGAACGTCGTAGACAATTGACTGGAACGGCTTGTTCAGCCAGGTAACAAAAACTACAGCAGAACTTAATACCTTTGTTAATACCAGAGAAAAACTGAAATATGGAATACCTGCAGTTTTATTTTTTTTGGAAAAAGTATTATTTACGTAGTAATGAAAATGTTATGTATTACTTAAGACTATCTCACTATGAACTGTTGTTATAAACCAGCCAAACCAGCCGACTTTGAACTATGTTAGATGAACATTTCCTAACCTACTGTCGTTTATTATAAAGTGAATTTACACCATTTAAAATTCGGAATATCTGTTTTACATTTCTTTTGCTTTCCCTTTTCTGAGTAAAACTCAGGTACTACAAAAATAAATAACTAAGCAATGTAAGGAATGTCTAATTTGTGATAGTATTACTACGACATAATTTCATAGAATCGTAGAAAGATCAGAGATTCACTTGAAATGAAAACGGATAAATGAGAAAGCATTGTACTATTAACGTTTTTCATCTCAGTTTTTTTTTAAGTTTCTAAGATCAATTGAAATAGTTCATTTGTATTTAACCAAACTGCTATCTAAATTTACTACTCTAATCTCTTGGAAGAACAGTTAAATTTTATTTCTAATTAATTGTTGGGATGGCACAACAACTTCTAATATTTTTCTGCCCTCATACTTACAAATTCTGAAGATTGACTAGACATACGTGTGCAATATCGATCCCAAGTGGAAAGTTAATTTCAGATTCAGGTTAGCACGAAAAACGAAGTAACATTCCTCCACATTCAGGTGGGTTGTGCAGTATCCATAGGTCTGTATGGCAGATCGCTGCCATAATTTGCTCTGTTTCAAAATGAATGCAATGTTACAAGCATTAAGAACAATTATGTGTTATGTATCCTGGGATATTAACTATAACATTCAGAAAGTATTGATAGATTTGTGTGTACACAGTTATTTTTGAAACGATAAATTTTTTGCATTCATACAGCATTATTCGAAAATCATTAGTGAACGCTTGACGTATTATTCAAAATGATAGATGATGGTGAATCTATGCCATTAGAAACGCTGTGTTAGAACGTAATGCAATTCAAAGCTATTTCTAGAACATTTTTGTTTTGTATTGTAAAGTATTTCAGTTTTAAAGTGAATGACATTAAACAGAACGTGCTTTTAATATTAAAAATAAGTTTGATAGGGTATAATCGATTTATAGCCTCTTTTATTTTCGTGAATACGATTCACTGACTTTCAAGACCTTTATTTCATTATTCACATTTGTCATACACTGATGGAATTTTAACATTTTGAATGCTAAAAAGTTTTTCAAATTTTTTTTTTTTCATTTAAAACGTTCATAAAATTTATTGTTCGAGCTGATCTAGTCGTACGTAACTTGTCGTTTGCAGTACCGCAATTTTATTTTTCACTCGTAGATATAATTTTTCCTTGTGAATTTATTTAGTTACACTTTTTTATGATCTATCAATTCCATCATACTAGTGGCTTTGGTTTACTTTGAGATACATTTACACATAATTTTGTAAATTTGATCCTATTATTCCTAGCCATTTTGAAAAACGTGTAAGCCTAACCACTACAAATTTTCTTCAAAGCTCTCAGGCACTCAGTCTTATATATAAAAATAAATGTTTGTATGTTCGTCTTCTATGCTTTCCTATACCACTCATCCGGTTATGATGAATCTTTGTTGAGTTATTGTTTGGACGCGTAGGAAGGTTTCTGACAAAAAAAATAAAATAAACAAACCATACCCTCTCTCCCATTAAAAACCTTAATTTTAAACGAACCCACATTTTTTATCCGATTTCGATGGAACTTTGCACAGGTAAACTTTAAAATAAACACAAAAATACTGTCAACATTTGGTTTTAAGAATCCCAATCCCTCTCCCCAATTCAACCCCCATAATTTTTGCCATGTTTTTTTAAACACACCCACAATTTTTATCCGATATCGACGGAACTTTTCACAAGTATACTTTAAAACAAGTGGAAAAATACTGTAGACATTTGATTTGCGCAAACCAAGTGGGTCTTCCCCTTTCCACCCTCTTAATTTTTGTCATTGTTTTTTACACATATTCGCAGTTTTAATCCGCTATACTTAAAAAAAAAAAAAACCAGAAAAATACTGTCTATATTTGGTACTCAGAAACTTTACCCTCTCCACCTTTCCACCCTCTTAGTTTTTGTAAACGTTCTTTATACATTTTATCCGGTATGGTCCTTTGTACATGTATCCATGAAAACAAACAGAAAAATACTGTCTCAATTTGATTTTCAAAAACCCAACCCCTCTCACTCTTTCCACCCCATTAATTTTTGTTAATTTGCTTTATATAATGCTACATTTTCCATCCGATTTTGAAGGAACTTTACACACGCATACTTTAAAGCAAATTGAAAAGTACGATATACATTTGATTTAAAAAAATCCAACCCCTCTTCCCCTTTCTACCTCATGATTTTTCTTATTCTCCTCTCCCTTTACCTCCTCAATTTTTTCTAATTTTCTTTAAAACAATCCACAATTCTTAACCCATTTCGATGTCACTTTGCATACTTTAAAACAAAGACAAAAATATTGTGTCTGCATTTGGTTTACAAAAATTAACCACTCTCCTTTAAGCAATAGTTTCATTTGGAACTATTCAGAAGGAACTTTGCGCACATATGTTTTAAAATATGTGGTAAATAATGTTTGTATTTATGCTAAAAAACTGCACTCGCTATTCGCTTCACCCTCTTAAGAATAATTTACACAAGCAACTTTTCAGATATCTATATTTTACGTCGGTGGGAAACCTTCGATTAAAAGGGATAAAACATCAGAACTTTCATATCCACCCGCGACAATGCAGGGTACACTGCTTTTGCAGAAGACAGAATATCGAAAATATTGTATAACCCAACGCACCAGAATAAACTTTTTCAACTTTAATTTAATGGATAAAAATCATTGTGTTTCCGTTATTTGGTACATATTAATGTACCCACTTAAGGAATAAAAACGCATGCCGGGCAAAGCTAGTTATATATAAAATTGTATCTGACAGTCTAATTAACAAGCTTTAATATGAACAACCAACTAAAACGACCATTGCTGAGGTGTACTAGACTCAAACTGAAAAGCTTTGCATACTGAATAGCCGTTATCAGATCTATTTTTGGCTTTGCGTTACGGGAAGTTAAAATGATGGGAGGAGTTTTTGGTTTAATAAAAAGCATGCAGGAAATTGCCCTCTATACAACGGTAGCCCAACCTTTCCTTTCAGTAAAACGGTTCACAATTCATGGAAATTTTTAAGAACGTTATTTCACTACTCAACTACACTAGACACCACATTCCGCCGAGGAACTACACAGACGTTAACTGTATTCATGTAAAAATTACTGCACTTAACGTCTGTGCATACAGTTCCAAAGATTTATTTTATTTTTTTATTTTGCACACATTTTTACAGACTAGTATCTGGAAACTAAGATAGGCCTTAATTTAACGCAACAGTTTTACATCTGATACTTCGTTATAAAATCTCACAATGGATAATTTCAATTTTTTTAAGTATAGTTTTGGCAATATCTGTACAGTCTTCGCTTGTTGGCATGATACATATCATTGCTTCGCTGTTAACATATATTACAGATTTATAAACTTGCCGCATTTTGTTACCATTGATTTGTTACATTTTTCAAATTTTATAGTGTTTGCAGTTTACTGTCGATTTTGTGGTTAGAACTTTTAATATTTTACCCTGTCATTTTATACTTCTACCACTACTACCATTACTAAACTATTACTACGATCTACTACATTTTTCAAATTTTATAGTGTTTGCAGTTTACTGTCGATTTTGTGGTTAGAACTTTTAATATTTTACCCTGTCATTTTATACTTCTACCACTACTACTATTACTAAACTATTACTACTATCTACTACAGTTTCCAGTATTGGTATTGGAACCGTAATCCGAATTCCAGATCTTCCGGAATAGCGTACGCTCTCAGTCTCTCTGGCAGCCAAAGTGACCGAGAAGGCCGCTCATTGGGAGACTGGCCACCTCTAACACTCGTTGTGAGAACTAATTTCTCAATAATATATATATATAAATACAGATGAAAGGAGTCTTATATATCCGGCTAATAATTTGTTCGTTTTCACAGGTGAACTAGATAATTTTAACATCTACTGCCGGGATTTGTTATTTTCAATAGTGTAGGTTTGAACAAATTCCCATTTTAAGATTACTGGCTACATAATTTAACAACTTTTACTTGTTCCTAAATATTAACAGTTTTTACATATTTTGAGATATAACAATGTTTTACTTAAGCACTAGTTAAAATCTCATACATATACTACATATTTTTATAAGTGTTGGTCTAGCAAGTCCTTTTTGTAGATACAATTTCCTTGGGGCCATATTTTAACAATTTTTTTTGTTTACATTATTCATAAGAGTAATTTCAGTTCCGAAGAAATACGAAAACTGTAAATAGAAACATGCGGTAGTCCTTCCATCTGCCGGATTTATTTGAGTAGTACCTTCAAAGAATGAAGCACAGCTATCCAGCAAAATGAATCACTCAAACCGCGTTTGAAAATGAGAATCACGCTCGTCGTAAATAAATTAGCAGAAGTAACTGTGTTGCATAAAAATAATTTGCTTGCCTTTTCAGAAGAACAGTTACAGACGTTAAAAAATCAATTTATAATGGGCTATTATGGGTAAAGTAAGGAAAATGAATCACTGCTTTAGGCTCGGATATTACATAACTTTGTTGTTGCGGTGTGGCCCCAGACGCAGTTTGTCAGATCGTATCACGTCTCCCACCTTTCACTCGTGCCTCGTGCACCGCAGATTTGTTTAACCTGCGTGCGAGGTGGTTGGATTTGTTGGCGGCTACTTGAGGCCGCAGGTGGGCCCGGCCGCCGCCCTCCATTACCTAATATCAGCGCCTCCGCTTCCCTTTCTAATATAGCCCGTCGGTCATTAGCTCTCGCGTGTTCTCCGACTTGGCTCAGTTCTGATTACTGCAGTCTGTTGCCTGGTAGAAGGCTCCGGGGTAATGTCCACCTACTAAGTATCGATCTGCACGATGCGAGTTTTCGTTTAGCCGTACTCATAACTGCTTCGGAATATTCTCATGTAAAATTATTCAGTCAGAAAGAAGAAAAACATAATAGTCATGCAACTAATTTAGCTTGGGTTAAATCAATAACAAAGGCAAGACGCGGTTCACTCGTTCGTTCCTTAAGATGCACGTCTGTCCCGCCTGATAAAATTATGAAGGAAAAATCAAAGAAGCCTCGTGTTATTAATTCCCACGTAAAGGAATGCCGTTACCACTCATACGCCTTAAGATTGATGGAAACAAAATCTTTTTTTTTTACCTATGGCTTTACGCCTCGTCGATGTCGAGGTCATTAGAGGCGGGATTGGATTGGGGTCAGGGTACGGGAAGGAATTCGGCCATCGCCTGGAGTAATTTGGGTAAACCATGGAAAACTCAAATCTGGATGATCGGATGGGAAAGTAATCCTCTTTAAAAGGAAATAATGGAGTGTGTTTCATTCAAAGGCACAGCAGAAGTGAGTTACAGCTATAGCAGCATACTTGGGAGAGAGATGGCAGGATGGGTAAACATTAGCTTCGTCATTGCAATTCTAGCGCTGAGGGTTATAACGTTATTAGTCAGCAGAAACCCTCTCAAGACACATCTTGTTCTCTATTATTATTACTATTACTCCGGGACTAACTACGTAGTGGGTAGCGGAGGGTGTATATTAACTATCTCATAATGCGAAAACGTTTATTCACGGGAAAGGTATGAGGGGATACGACAGGAGGTGCTCATCGGCTATCTTAAGAAACCATCCCGGCGATCTAGGAAATCCCACATCGGGATGGCTGGAGTAGATTCCCGAAACCTATTCCTGTCGGAATGTAATTTTTCTCTCTTAAAAGATATTTCCAATTTTATTTCTCAATAGCTTTTGGAAAAAATAAGTATAGGAAAGAATTGTTTCTGGTCCTCATTTGTATTATTTTCTCGGTTATTCCTGGATGTGGCTATTGCTGATGGTAAAATGTATTTGTTTTCATCTTGAAAAGCGTCTCTCACGATCTTAACAAGTCCCGTCAGTATCACCTTTACGCTTTATCTTCAGTTTTATATACTTGTCACGAATCGGCCGACGACTCTTTGAAAGAATGCTTCCTTTTTATAGGAAGCCTAATCTAGAGTTCTACTGGAGTTTTCATTAATGCTGTGACTGAATTTAATTTGCAGCGCACACTTTTAAATTACCACCTAAGAAGCGGAGCGTACAGTTTGCTTTTCCAATTATATTCACTCCATAAAACAACACATGAGCTATTACTCCTACGTATTTAGCGGAATCTACTGTACTAAAGATTGTGCCATTAATTGCATAGTAAGAGCTAAAATGGTGTCAGCTACTTACTTACATTATTTGGCACTTTTTAGCGTTTAGCTTCAACTACCAGTGTTCGCGACAAGCTATTATTTTCACATCATCGGCTTGCAACAAAGCGCAGTCTGTCTGGGTTTTATTTCACGATAAATAATTGCTTCACCCACAAAATAGTCTTATCTTCAGCTCCATTACGTCGCACAAATCATAGCGGCAACAGAGACCCTATCACGCTTCCCTGGGGAGCCCCTGACTTCACTTGGGTCAGTGAGAAGAAATTCACACCGTGTTCTGCTCTTCAGGAACACTGCAAGCCAGTTCCATATGTTTCTAGATATGCCATAGCTTTGAAGTTTCAGAAGTAATCTACTATAACGCGTAGTGTTGAAATCATATTTAAAACACTAATAAAACTAAATCAACCAAACATTTCTGATCTATTATACCCAGGTTGTGAATTAAAAGTTCGAGTTGTGTCTTTCAGCATCGAAATTTTATCAACCAATGCTGATTTGAGTTTTATAAAAATGCGTGACATTTGAATGGATGATATGTTATAAAATTTTGCAAAATATTTAAGTCAGCTGGAATGGCGTATGATTTTGAGGGTCATTGCAGGAAATGATAAGTTAAACAATAATAAAATAATTTTTTTAATGTTTAATATTTTTATTGTAACAGACTAAAAAGTATAAAATAATTTCTCTAATGCTTATGAAGGATAAAACCATATACAGATTTCTAACTTCTTCTAAAGTGTCCTGAAAATTTATGCTTGAAAATTTTTGATAGCTATTAAAATACTTGTAAGATTGGTGACGAAAAACATTGGGCGCATGCAAAAGATAATCGATGCATTAATAGCTCTACTAACAATTTTTTTGCACCGCAAATATTGTGAACTGATAAGTAAGTTCTTTCATTGATAGCTATTCTCTACACTTCTTATAGTTCATGCACGCAATTTTTTTCGTCACTAATCTTATAAGTATATTAATAGCTATCAAAAATTTCAACGCATAAATTTTCATGACAATTTAGAAGAAGTTAGAAATTTGTATGTGGTTTTATCCTTCATAAGCATTAGAGAAATTATTTTCTACTTTTTAGTCCGTTATAAAAACAGCGTACATCATATTTTTTTATTTTATTATTATTTTCTGTTTTTTAAGGCTTATGTGAGTGAAAATTTGTAATTGATTTTAAATACTTAATAATTGATTTTATATACTTAAATAATCACAGAGACATATTACAAAATACAGGTTTTTTTAAAAATTGAAAACATTTAATTGAATTATTTCCATCCCAAGGAAATAAGGAGCAAAACATCGTTTGAAATATAAGTTATGATCTTGAATTCGAACAAAAATCCAATAGAAAATAACACTTTCAGCTCTGCCAGAATTCTACAGGTAGCATTTCCAATTTTTCTTTTATTCAGACGACTGCAAACATTTTAATAAAAAATTAACATTATCGCTCCTTAGAACATGTACTTTCAGTTGTTACCGAATTATTCCTGTTTTCCAGACAATTTTTTCATTTTTCTTTCTCTGAAAAACCTTATTCAGACTATTAAAGACATTTAAAAAAATATCTAAATTGGTCCATAGAAAAAAGGACTTTCAGTTTTCCCCGAATTTTCAAGGCAACGTTTCCAATTTTTCTTTCTTTAAAAACTTTATTCTGACTATTACGAACATTTAAAAAAAATTAGCCAATTCATTACACAGAAAAAAGACTTTCAGTTTGCTCCGAATTTTCCAATTTTCCGGCCTACTTTTACAATTTTTCATTAACTAAAAACTTATTCGGACTATTACGAACATTTAAAAAACAAAAGTTAGCCAAATCGGTCCATAGAAAAGACTACTTTCGGTTTATCCAGAATTTTAAAACTTTCCTGACAACATTTCACATTTTCATGCATTGTCATCCAGTTCTGAGCTATGGACAAAATTTCAAGTCTCTAGCTCATCGAAAAGTTAGTTTAAAATTAATTACAAAATTCCAACCGGACAGACAAACCCCAAAGCGAGTTAATAAAAACATTTTAAAAGATCTCGATTTCCTCTTAGACAGGTTATATTGTTATAGGTAGTTTTGTGGTGTTAGTAGAATAACGAACTTCAAGTTATGACTTGAAATGTGACGTAGTTTTCATTATATTGCTTTTAAAAGTAGACGCATTATGAATGTCTCTTTGAAACGGAATATATTAAGCTGTGGCAGTATGGACGCCTGAACTTTAACTAGTTTCTAAGTCTCCTGAAGACAATTTAGGTGAAGGATGACCTACAACTGCAACCATGAATGGAAACAATGAGTTGGTGCATAATATCATGTTGGTCTATTACAAGCGTTCGACATAGCAGAAGCCTTTGGCATATCATAAGGAGGGATACTCTACGTTTATTAGGTATTAGACAACTTTGTGAAATGCATTATTTGTTCAAATCTGATCAAACATAAATGCGGATAAGAAATTTTCAAAGTTTTGTCAGCTTAAATACTGTTTATGCCAAATTGTCGCACCAGTTAATTACTATTGTTGAGACGTGGGTGTGTCACTGCTCGCCAGAAATGAACCAGCAATGAAAACAGAGAGTGGCAGCCCATAGCTCTGCGACAGAATGACAAAGTCGATTTCTTCGGTCAGAAAGGTCATGGGCAGTTTTTTCTGTCATGCAAAATGGTTTATTTTCATTGAGTAATATGCACGTATTATAGAACAACTGGTTGAAAAAGATTGTGAGATGAGATTGAATTTTAAAAAGAAGTATTTTAGCGGTGCAATGCATTTTCCTACTTCAGAAATGGACAAATTTAGGGATCTGGAGTTCGTTATTCACCAGATTTGTCTTCGTCTGATTTCGAAATATTTAAAGACTTAAAAAAAATAAATATGACTGGACATAATTTTTCAATCTTCGAGTATCGCTTTGTATTGTTCTGGAAAAGAACTGTACTATCAAATGTTATGAACTTTTTAGATGATGCGAAACCATTCTCAGTGGTTTGAGAATAAGGTGAGAACTAAGCCATCTTGCAAAACCCTTCTTACTTTCCAAGACATGGCATATTTTGTAAGTAAATTATGGCCACAACATCGAGTTAGTTAGACGTATTAGACGTTTTTTTATCAAATAAATCGTTCCTGGTAGCAGGATCCTAATAGAACTACTGGCTTAAAGCATATGTAACTGACTTCTTCAGCGGCGGAATAGAGTTTCTAATGCACTTCGAGAAGAGAAGATCAGATTTTCCAATGGTAGCGTTATATGGCCGTTGATTTTCCCAATATACATAAACGATCGGTGTGCCTGATAAAGTGAAAAATCAGATTTACTGCCAATGATGAAATAATTTGCAGTGAAATAAAAATCTGAGGAATCGATTATTATTAACAGCAGTTTTAAAATTATATCCTGGTAATGAGAGAGACGTAGCAAATCATTCAAGGAAGTAAAATCAAAAGTCAAGAATAACATGCTTAATGTGAATCGCTTGCCGAAAACTATCAGGTGGTTGATGTGAACGGTAGCATCTCCATTTTTTGTAATGAATCCTGGTAAACTGTATGCAAGATGTAAGCACAAGTTACGTATGAGGCAGTCGTATGAACACACATGAAAAATTGGATCTTTTTTCTTTATTTACTAACACAAAGACAGCATAAGTGTGACGTCGAAAAAATGTCTGAGTTAGAAAGGTGTTATACTTAAATTGTTTTAGAAAGATAATTATAGAAATATTACCAGAGTGCTGCGGAAACATTCCACTTTCGCGGTATTGTGAAATTGCTAGAATGAAAATCTGAAAGAAATTAGAGCCATTTCTATCTTTTTCTGATATGCAAAGATGGAACGAAATACGTTAATTTTTTTCATGTGAGATATGCGCATTTGTTACTTCTCCCATTCATAAAGTTGGTTTTGAATGGTCATTTCCAGCAATGCTAATCTAAAGTTTTTCGTAGATCGGGTGTTAGTTTCGGGATGTTTTTGTACCTCAATCCAATGAAAGACCACTACCTCTATAATTACCAAACTACTCCTACCAGTATCGTTTGCATAAACGTATTGTAAATTAGAGATTAAAATACTACTAATATTGTTACCTTGCATCAATTACAAAACCTTTTTTTCTCAAACAGACAATATAGGGTTAACCAACCCAGTAAATGATGGAGAAAAGATTGGAATTCTTTTTGCGCTGATTTCAATCGTATTTTATATTTCCCCACTCATGCATAGTTTATGAGTTTTGGGAATATTAATTTTTTAAGATATACAAACAATTTTAGGTTTTGAACTGTGTGAAATAATAATTCTTAGTTTCTCTCCCGTGCTCCAACAGTAATCGCCTAGCGTGAAATGTAATGTGAAACCATTTACCAAGTTCATTCGATTAACCACTAGAAATTCGGGTATAGAATCAAATCTTTTAGGGACATGTTGCACGAAATATCCACATATGCATTAATCATTTGATTTGTCAGTTCCTTTAGTCTTAAGTTATTCTTTTTCCTAGAAAGTTTTTGAACTTTTTAGAAACATATCATGCTTATATTTATTTGTTTGTTTGACATGTTTCTAAATCTGTATCTTTCTGAAGTTGTCTAATTCGTGTTCCAACAAAGGTTTAGGTTTACTTTTTTGGTGAATTGAGAAAATATATTTTAAAAGAATTTTAAGCTTCTTCCCACTGCATTCAATTGTTTTAAAAAACTTGACTTGATTTGATTTGAAGTAACTGAAGTATTAAATCGTAACAAGCAGCTAGATACAGGGGCTAAATACTTTTTCTCTCACTATACAAATTAGCTGAAACCAATTTATTACGGTATAGTGATTATTTCCATCATAAGAATATTTTTTATAGAGAAGGCATCCAAATTTTGCATATCCTTGTTGTATCCTCAATATTAGTTTAATCGTATTCATTAAACAAATCATTTCTTGCAATATTTTAGAAATTAATTAATTCGTATTGGCATAAGCTACTGGTACAGAGGAAATTGTATTACCAGTAAGTATCCAGCAAAGCCTCCTCTACAGACAAGCAAAAATTGGTATTACTTAATAAACTCCGTGCCAAACAGAAAAATTCTGATTTCAGGTTTGAATTTTGTATAGCAATTTACTTTTTAAACAATTACTGCCACATAAAAACCTTGTAAAACAGTTTTTTCTTTAATCCATACTTGTTTCGTTATATCAGCTTGTTATTAGTACTGTATCCTTTTGCATGATTGTATAATAAGATCTCAGAAATATTAGAGAGGCGCAGACATGCAATCAACCAAAATGACACTAGAATTAATGCAGAATACCATATGCAAATGTACTGAGAGTCGACATTTGGTATTAAGCATTTCTGTGAGAAAATTATATTTCAGTCAGTGAAAGCGGAAACAATGAAGGTTCGATATTGACTTTCTATACGTAAATTATTCTTTTGTCTTCTAAAATGGAATTTGTTTAAAATCAGGCAGTTTTTTTGTATGTTTTACAAGAAAAACTAACATAAAAAAAATTAAATGCGTTTACGACCTGCTGACCCCGTACACGTCGTTCATGCTGTAGAATGATTACTGAAATAGAAATATGAATGTCCATTTCTTAGACATTTCTTCAATCTAGGTGAGGAAGGTGAGCTGAAGATGCTGTTAGGTTCCAGAAGTTTAAAACTATCTTATATATTTTAGGCACCGCTTAACAAGATTTTTAAAGGCGAAAAATTTATCCTAAAGACAATTAGATCTCTCTCACCTGAACATGATAGAGTTATGACATGGTGTATGCTTGAAGCTTCCAAATATTGTTTCAACATTTCGTAGGCCGTGTAGTTTATAGGGACAGTGCAGAACAGCTATAATCATCCATACTTTGGATCTTTTATATCTTTGATCCCCTGGATCGGTCATTACCTTGTAACTCACAATTACAATGCACAGATTTAATCAGAAGGTAAACTGAAACATTTGTTTACGTATACAATTTCTCACCCTCACCTCTAAGTGTAACAAATTAAGGGAAATAACCTCATTATATATTGAGTTTATTTGCTAGTATTTGATTTACCGTAAAATTTTTGATTCGCTAGACTTGTATGGGAAACCAAAAAATAACGGTAAGTCTCATGAACACCCGATGTCTATCACAATTCAGAAACGCTGTTGTGAAGAAAATGTTTTATCTCAGATATGCATATCTATAAAATACGTAAAACAGAAATCCATATACACGTTCTAAAATGGTAGAGTTAAGATAAAAAGATAAAAATAGAAAAACCATAATAGGCTATATTAGGAATTTAAAATCCATTATTTACTTCAATACAAATAACAAGGACGAACTATAAACATAACCTTTGATGAAAAATAGATGATTATTGTGCAAAAATATAGTTAAAACTTTCTATTTCTTATCATTAAAAACTTACGAAACAATTTTAACTTCGGTTTGAAACTTATCAGTATTGTGTACATAATAATTTAGCAATGGTGTGAATAAAAGTGTTGTTTCTGTTACTTTATTTAAGCACCTAAGACAATTTATTGAGTCTATCAAACTAATGAATAATTATTTTGAAGAAAAATATAAATGTTCATACTGAAATTTTTTAACAAAAATTCTAACTATTTGGAGAATTCGCTATTCTTCAGCATAACATATTTTGTATACATCTCTCCAGTCACAAAAAATCATTTTACTGCAGACGTGTATGAATTTCAAACCAACAGCATTGCATAGTGCTGCAAGTATCCCCAATGAATGATGATCGGATGAAATCTTCAAACGAAAATTTTGCATTGCTTTCATTACTTCTGGTTTTTGTCATATGTCTAGGATGTAAAGAATTTAAATGAAAATACGAGTACAAATAATCCATTGAAATGAAGTGCGGAGGGGTAGATCATGGCTATTCTGTCACTATGATTCCTTGTCAAATGTTAAGAACACATATACATAAACAAAAACCTCTTACTTGACGCAGAGATTTTAAATGTATTTAACGATTCATTATCTCGGAAGAAATGTAACAACGGATGGTAGGGCGAAGACAGATGCAGAAAAGGGTGATGAAAGGATCTGACTGAATTTGAGAATGTGGGAGTGTCATTAAAAGCTTATCATATAGTTATAGTAAACAAAAGGCAATCAGCAGCCTTAAAACCAGGAAATGCAAGTTATGAGATCAGTTTTCCGCAAAAGTAGATCATTTATGTCATTATACCTCGTCGACGTCAGAGTCATTAGAGGCTGGAAAAGACTGAGGGTAAGGAACGTGAAGGAATTTTTACTTTTTTTTTTTTTTTTTTTTTTTTTTGAACGAACCATCCTTTCGTTTGACTGAGGTGAGTCCTGGAAACGGTTAAAAAAAAGTCTGAATGGCCATATGGGGACAAAAACCCGCGTCCTCCCGAATACCATGCCCTCAACCATCGGGTACGGTCGGGAGGGGTGACGTGTTCGCAGATGAATGAATAAGATGTGTAAATGTGGGCATAAAATTAAAAAAAAGCAATGAATCGTTAAAGTGGTTTGTGATGTGAAACTAGTGCAGGGGTCCTAGTCCAGAACAAACGATAAGAATATGCAGAATTTACAAAGCAAAGGAGAAAGATGGAAAATACTTTAAATTTATGAAATAATTTGAGGCACATCGTTCTAGCATGTTCTAGAATTTCAATACAGAAAATCTTCAGATAGGATAATAGCCGAAACGCGCATGGAAATAAAATCTGCAACACGTTTGGTGTGAGACACAGAACTAAATGTTTGTCAGTAGTATGAAAAAAATTACATGGATTACATTTGCTTTATGGAGAGAAAGTTCATAGAGGCAACAACTTGTTTCCATTACGTCAGTTCATATGGCAGCATATTGCAGTTCCTTGCAATGGTTGGATATTTAAGTATTCTGTGATGAGACGCTGGGGCTGATCCTAGGGAGAAGCGGACATTTGGCTATTGCCTTCGAGATTCAAGAAGGATAGGTCCAAAGAATGTCGTTGGAAGATGTTTCTACAAGATGTGTTTGTCTGGTGCCAATACCACTTTGTGAAAAGTTTTAGCTTAAGTGAACAGTGTTTTTCATTTATTCTCCGATGTAATTACTATTCAGTGCACAATTACTCTATTAGCTTATGAAAAAACTTTTGCCTTAATGAAATCTTCTCGGGCTTCCAGCCGAGTATAATACTCACAATTCTGACCAGAGTTTATTAATTTACAAGGCCGTGAAAAGCTTCGTTTTTACAGGTTTCACCATGTCAAAATAAAAACAAAATTAAAAAAAAAAACTTGCCCGATGATAATTCACTAACATGCGCTGAGATGGAATTTCGGAGGAACGGATCCGCTGAAATCCTGCGGACTGTTTAGGAGAATAACCGTTGGTTAAACGAGAGCCTGTCTTGCGGAGTGCCAGTCAAACCGAGTCGAGCGCGCCTGATGGGGAGGCAACACGAAACGCGCGCCGTCTCGATTACAGGCGGTCTCTGAATTGCGGTACTCTAACCTGCCGGTTGCGCTGTGCTGACGGCGCAATCAAATTCTTTCCGAGGGCCAACCCCAAATTGCCTCCGCCGGGATAGCCGCAGCGCACACGCAAATGTGCGTGGGAACGATCCACTGTATTTATAACGTGCCGCCGGAATGAGTCAGAGGGAATTTCTGAAATCCCGCCTCAAGTTTAGAGACGCTCGCAAGTTGGCACACGTTCCCGAGCTTGCGCTCAGACTTCTGAATCAATTCCGTCTGCAGATTTAATCAGGTAAAACGGGAAGTTATGGGTTTAGGTGCTTACAATTCCACCGTATTTAAGAGTTCATGGCAGTGCTCTACTTGGAATTCATGTTTCATTAAGCAGATAACCCGATAAACATCGTGCCATGCCTTTTAACAATATTTAATATCAGTTTTTAAATTCTGTATCGAAGACCACCCGATAACATTGAACGTTCAGTTACAAAAATGATGATATATTAATGACATAATTATACTTTCGTATGAACAACGAGTTTCCTAGAATAGTGCTGTATAAAGCAATGAGAGGTAAGTAGAATTAATATTAAAAACATCTTACATCACATGAACATCTCGTATTTAGTCCAGGTGAATGAACGTACTGAAAAGGAATTAGAAACATTTTAATCATTACTAAAAAGTGTCATTATTAATTTTTAAGTAACATGGGCACACATTATCAACGATTTGGATCCCATTTTAGAAAACGTTTGTAACTATCCAAATATACAAAATAAACCAATTAAATAAGTTTATTTTATTTTCGTTATGACGAAGGAAGTTGGATGATTGAAGTACTCCAAATTAATTCACGGAAACTATCGATAATGCGCCACAATGTTCAGTTTAGATAATCGTGACAATCCAGAAGCAAATCTGGGACAAGATATTTTCAAATGTCTGTTATTTAAATATTTTTGGTTGGTTGATTAAGTGAGATTACTCAAGGAGGAAGAGACAGAAAATTCTATTCAATATTTTACAGTTCTAAGAAATAATTAAGTCAGGTTAAAATAATTTGAAAATAGGAAAAGGTAGTAAGAAATAGTTGTAATTTTAAAATCTTATTTAACACTCCAAGCATTACCTTACCATCTTCAAACAGTTCAAGTAATTACAATGGTAGGTGATTAGGATTGGAAGAAAGGAATAAAAGTTTAATGGGAAAGAAAACTTTTGGTGATGTAAATGGATTGATAAAGTGATTTGACAATTTTGTGTGGAGTGATGTTGCATGGATCACAAAGTAGTCAAAACGAGCAACTAATGAATTTGGGAAGATTTGAAATGACGTTTTGGGAAGAACGGAAAAAGTGAAATTCGCGTAATTAATGAAGAGGAAGAACTTTAAAATAGGACAGAAACGTGATCAGGAGGTAAAGAACAACAAATCATCTTTGTCATGTGACATACTACACAAAAAGTGTCTACAGAAGACTGTCATTGAAAAAAAGAGATAAAACAAACAGGAAAAAATATATCTGAAGTGATAAGGTTGTTAAGTAAGATAGAAGATACAAACAAATGAAGGAAGAATTGGAAGATGTCCAATTACTACCTACAGGAAACTAGATTCACTCAAGAAGGACTTGTAATGAAAATCCAACTAAGCCCTTGTAAAGGAACGCCATAGAAGCTTGCAGAAATTCACCACCTGAACATAATTTGAATCCACTCTTAAAAAATGTATAACTACAATGGCACACTAATCGTGACATCGAGTCAGAAGTCATGAAGTACAATATTACGTTGTTAATGCCTATCTAAAACGAACGCTTTTTAATTTTTTATCTTTCTGAGATATTCGTAAAGGCGTGTTTACGCAATCTGGGAGAATAATGTTGTTCTACAAATGATTTTGTTCCATTGTTACTGCAAGTGTTTTGTAAAGAGCATTGCTACGCAAAATTCAAATATCACATCAGAATTTCTGTATCAGGCACAATTGCCTCAATAATAACTCAATGAGAATTCATTATTGGTGGTACACTTGACGTCAAGCGTATTCTTCATTAGTTGGCAACAATGACTTCAATTCCTCTTTTTCAGATGTTGGTATTTCTCATATTAACCTACGTGATGTGTTACAGCAAGTCATTATCCATCTAATTTAGAATTTGTGATTGTAAAAAAATAGTCTTACTCCACTCAAATGCAAATGTCAGTTAATTCAGACCAGAGATAAAGCTTTTACCATTCATTTTGCTTTTGACAGATTAATGAATTCCTACTGTAGACATTTCGTATTATGAAAAAGACAAGAGACAATTTATAGATGCGTCAGAAACAGTTCTGAATATTGGTATTCTTCCGGTATGGCCACACAATACATTTCGTAGCAATTGCGTATGCCAGTTTTACCAAGTAATTATTATTTTTTTTTTTCCTTTTTGCTTACGGTTTTGCGCCTCGTAACCATCGAGGTCATTAGAGGCGGAAAGGGACGGGGGTAGGGGCAAAGAAAGGGAAGGAATTTCGCCATGACCTTTTTAAAGGAAGCATTCCGGCATTCGCCTGGAATGGAAAACCCAAATCTGGATTACCGGACGGGGATTCGAACCCACGTTCGTCCGAATACGAGGCCAGAACATTAACCGTTCATCCATCTCGCTCGGTCTCAATGTAAATAATGAAATATTGCAAAAAAACATCCTTTATTCAGCTAATACCATGAACCAAATGTGAATGATACTTGGCAGTTTATAAATAGTCGCATATTGGGAATGCAACAGAGTTGAACAAAATATGCAAGATTCCTATGCAAACAGGAAAGACGAAAAAAAATTACTATACAAACATTAATTGGAATAAAAAAAAATGGAAAGTGATAGGAAATTAATATTTATCCTGCCTGTTTAGTGTATAATGAATATTTGATTCTTCATCACTTCTGATTGGGTTAAAACTTTTTATACAATTTTTAAAGACCATGAATGCAGAGGGAAGTCGTTTTAGGTACATTTAAAACATGTTTCCTAATACTAATTAGTGAATCGGATGATTAATGCAAGTTGGGTTTTAGGTACAATATGTTTTTGAACACACACTTTCTGGAATCGCTTCTGGAATGCTTTCGAATGGCTAATCCAATGAACATGAACTTGGCGGAGGATTTCATAAAGAAACGCAAACCTTATACAAAAGCGCTGTAAAGTAAAGTTGGTGCCTATCATGTTTTGAATATTGTTGTAGGCAAGGAACACAGTCATTACATAAGAAACAAGTAAAAAGATGTACAAAATTTTGTATCTTTTTGTGTGAATGTTATGTAACTGATAACAACCATAATACTTTAATTATTAAATAATGTAACTCTGTATAGATCTAGACATAATAGAAATAGTTTATAATATTACCGTAACATTAAAATTCCAATAACCCGTAAATTATTACTGACTGGGAAAATCTAAAAATGAAATTAAAACCCATCCAATTTTTTAATTTATTATTATTTGCTGTCGTTTTGGCCTTGTACGAACCACGCTATTGCAATTGTCCTTTTCTTTTCCAATCCTCCCAAACATTAACCTTCACCAAGTAACCCTGCATTCGTACCCTATACTGTTCGTTCCTCACTTCTGTCCACGTTTAACCACTACGATGCTTTTGGAGTTTGTTTCTGAGTGGAATACGTTTCCGGGTATGACCCTGTGTTATTCCCAATTCTTGCAAGTCTTTCTATAACTCGGTGAACCACGCCTCTTGGTTTTCTCTGTTGAGAAAGTAATCAAAGATCTTATTCTCAACCATGTAGGCCTACGAATGATATGGGAAACGTGGCTGTAGAAAACCATTGCCTCCTGCGAGTAGTGTCTGTGATATTTTCTACATGTGTGTAAAAATCATTATTGTATCGTCTTATGAATTCACCATTTCCTTTTATTGGACCTACGATTTTTCTTAACATCTGTCTTTCTTTTATTTCTAATTTCTTGATCAAACCTATTCTATTCATAACAAGGCAATGTGGCTTCCAGTTGTATAGCTGTGCAGTAATACCGTATCTTGGCGCAATTATTATTATTATACAGCAGTGTAAACGTACATTGCATGTGTAATAATTTTGTTCTCGTCAAGTCAGAAAATTTGTACTTAATTTTAAAGTAATAAATAATATTTGTTGTTTCATATATAATTAGTTATGTAAGGTACATCCCTCCCCACTCCTTGGGCCTCCCCCCCCCCCCCCACACACACACATACACACAAAGTGGTAAGTCAACTGGCAGGAAAAAGTTTCCCTTATTAAAGGATTTCATTTTGAAGTGATAATATGTTTAGTTAAAAATACACTTCGGTAGATGTAGACTTGTCAATTATATAGCTCAGAAGTTAGAAAAGAACTTATGTTTTCATGTCAGACTGCAGTAAAAAGAAATGACTAAAAATGTAATTGCCTCTTTTAAATAAGTCTCGCGGGCTTGTAAGTGGTGGCTGGTGGTGCTATGCTTTGAATCCTCCGCTCTAAACGGGCAGCGGCAGTTGTGAATTTAGATTAAGTTAATTACTCCCTTGTTGAATATACACACAAATATATTTTTCCCTTGTGTCCTAAAATCATTAATCTCTGTCTTCTATCTCCTTGCAGTTTCTACCAACAACTTGAACTACTTTATTAATAAAATGTGAGTAAAATATTTGTTACGAAAACGCGGATGTGGTAGAAAAATATAGACACGTCAAAAAATTAAATATTTTAATGTAACCATAAATTTAAATGGTTTAATGGAGTAGGAAAATCAATTTTAAGTCAATTCAAGGGAAGTCGATGACTTTTATAGAAACGCAGTAAAATATTACTCTACAGACTCATTCTAAGAAGCATCAGAATACTTTTGCGTATCTTTTAAGATGTCTTGATGTTAATCATATTGATATGTCTTCCTGTTGATAAAGATTGAAGTTTGATTGTAACTATGAAGGGTTATATGTTGCTTTGTAGTTGATGTAATTTTCTTATAATAAGAAGTGTCGATTAACAATAACAACTTTCACCACAGCAGCTGTAATTTGTTGAAACGCACTGATCACCGTCAACTCAAGATACCGCAGAGCGAATGGTTGTAGCGTTGTGCTGGAAAGCAGAATTCGACGGGAAATTCCAAAGACCGCTTTGCGACATTTATATTCCAATAAACAAATTAGAAGCCGCTGTTAGGGAGGTGATGCACACATAAATTGAGACTAATGATTAAAATTTGTAAAGTACACTCTGCTATCGAAGTTTTTATTAACCTTTAGAAGTAATTTATCTTCTGTTCATAAGTTACCGCTCTATAAAAGTTTCTTACTAATGAGCACAGGACACTCAAAAACAATTTGGAACAAGATTTGGTCTTTTTCTGAACGATTATTATTGGTTGTGATACAAACAGACCCATGAAGAAACAATGTATTATTTCCGAAGAGGTCAAAATGCAGCAGCTTCCGTATATACATTAAAACTTTATTAGTATTAAGAAAACTGAATATTACCTTTACATCTGACCTTAAATTAATAGTTTATCTTATGATGTTCGCTATGGAGGTGCTATGGTTAACGCATATATTACAGTAAAATGTCTCTTGAGATATGGCTACAACTGTCAGTGAAACCTCGTCATCTTAATTACACGTTTAATTTAGAAGAAAAGTGCCGTGAAGTTTTGTGCGTTTCTTCTTTTAAACCACTTTTTGGCACTGAATTGAATAATTAACAGAAATTATTATCCGAATTATAAAGCATCAATAAATTATTACCACTTTCAGCCATCGCTTTAGTTAAGGATGCCGGAAAACTGAACTTGAGACTGACCCGAACTAGAATCCTTCTGCCATCGTCATTGTACCATCTGTCGTTAAATTACAGTATGTCCCACTGACATCCAAAATTGAGGGATCGCTAAAAGATAGCCGGTTAGCGGGAAAAGCTCGTGTGCATAAGCCCTGCGGCGTAGGAGCCGTAACTCTACGGCGTAGTAAATCAATGCGATAGACTTTGTGGCGCGTGAAGGAGATGTCTATGGTGGCTGACATGGCTTACGGCCTGGATACGGCTATGAAAAAAGAAGTAGGATTACAACCGCGTTGAGACTGCAGGGGCATGTAGCAGGCCACAAGAGTAATACTGTGGAACAGCAGTGAGGTGCATTCGCAAGGAAATCGACAGTTTGTAGATCCGTAATAGTCGAAGGTGACTGGCAAAATTTAAATTCATGGATACTCTCATGACTATGTACGACGAAAGAAATTGAGGGAACTGATGGTGTCAGACGTATAGCTGGGATAGAATTTAGCTGCAATACGAGAGAGCAATAACAAAAACGAACAGATCGGTAACGCTCTAGCCTCACATTCTGGAGGACGCGGATTAGAATTACTATGAGACCACCCAAATTTGGGTTTTCCATGGTTTCCTCAAATCACGCCAGGCAAATGCCTGTATGCTTCCTTGAAAACACCATGGCCTAATTTCTTCCAGTTCCTTTACCCCAGTTTTTCCGCCTCTAATACGACGTTCGACGAGTCGTAAAGCCATATACAAATAATAATAGTAATGAAATATCTGACACGAAAAATAAATAATCTGCCTCTAATTTTTTTGCGTTGATGTAATTTTTCCATTCTATTTCCAAGAAAAACGTGAATTTTGTCTAAAAAAATCAAATTAATATATATTTACAAAACTAAAGTTGCTCCAAGTTTTTCATTGTTTGTTACTAATTCAGTTGTAGCGTCAAAAGTACTATTCAGCCAAGTGGAAAAATTATATCCAACGTTCCGGAAACATGTGATCATCACAATACACAACAACAATTATTTATCATGTTCTTTGATCGATTTTAAAAAACTATGGGTGGTACTTATCATAAACGCACAAATCTAATAAATTTTCTAACACTAGCTGCAAAGAATAATTTTTTTGCCGCAAGTGGGCGATTCTTTTCAAATTCTCCATTTGAGGACAGCCCTTATTAACTTTATAAAAGATATGTCTACACTCGCAAAAATTTAACGAGAATGAGAAATCTCTTTTTAAATGGTTGTGAAATAATCGGAGAAGAAAGAAAGGGGTAAACTAAGGAACAGGTTTTTATTACGGCATCTCTTGATTCAATTATTATCTACATACATTAAGTAATGAAAAAATTAATTTTATGTCCAGGTATTTAGGTGATCAATAAAATATTTGAATGATTAACGTATGAAAAACTTGGAACGAATGAACAGATTATTTTTTTAAAATAAATTTATTCTCCCTTAGAAAAAAAAAGGGAAACTTAATCCAACGGAAAAATATATTGACAAAGTGTATTAATAATTAAAATACAAATAATATGTCAATGGTTGCATATACAATGAGTTCAAATGGGTCTAGAAAAAAAGAACATCTCTACGGATATTCTATATCCAGATTTCACTTACCTTACCACCAGATTAACCACCGTATATATATATATATATATATTTCAACGGAAACTAATTTCAGTTCTATGGTATGCACATGGTATATATGGTTCACATTGGCTTATAATCTCCCTACATTTTTACATTACATTAACATCTTACTTCAAAGGAAGTCATCTTTTACACTTCGTCATGAACCAACGATGGCGAATTTTTGATAAGTAAAACGGAAAGGTAAAATGATATCCAAATGGCTCTCGAAATATGTTTTACGGTTATCATTGTGCTCCCTAAATGTGTGATAGTACGTTACAAGCTCTCGAGACTTGTATCTTTTTGAGATAGTATATGGTTAGTACTGTTTTCTCTAAGCCACACGATAGCGTCTCTTTTGCACTGAGGGTCCACTGCGAGACTAATTTGGCAACAAAATATGTTTTGGTACTTTACAATTATATAAACAGAAGACAAAAGTCGGAAAACACTGTGACAAGTTTTCACGAAAATTCTCGAGAGGTGCACTTTACCAACAGTCTAAAATGTTACCTTTAATGTTTTCTATATGCTTTTCAAATTTTAAACAAATCTTTGACCCCAGTCTTTGATAGTCAATGCGCCTTAGTTACCTACGATGAGATCAAAAGTTAAAACCGAGATTTGATGCAAATGTTTTCCTTAAGAAAAGGTATTTCCAAAACGTTTAACATATATTTTGATTTCAAATCGCTAATTCATTCGGTTTCCTCTTATTACTTCTTAACGTTGCTCTGAAACTGTATCGCAGTCTGCCCATTTCCAGTGCCAGTCAGCTTATGGCATATTCTCGTTCTAGCTTGACCAACCTTTTTTTTTATTTGGCTTCTGGCATTACGCCTCGTCGACGTTCTTAGAGGCGGGAAAGGGGCAAGGTACGGGAAGGAATTCGACCATGACCTTTTGAAGGAACCATCCCGGCATTCTACTAGAGTAATTTAGGGGGAAAAAATGGAAAACCCAAATCTCGATGCCCGGACATGAATTCGAACACGCGTCCTCCAGAATTTTGGGACAGAGCGTTACCATTCACCTACCACGCTCCGTTTGACCCAATGTTTTTATTACATATTTAGTAATTAAACAATGTTTTATTTTTGGGATACCATATTTTCACTCCTTGAATGGGCTTTGGCCTTTTATCACAGTCACCAATTTATAATATCAAGGAGAGATGGATCTCTTTTCCTAATATTGATGGCGTTGTTTCACCGTGTGGTAAACAGTTTAATTTTGCAGCCTTTTAATCGGTTGCCAACATTTAATAAGATTACTTGCATTCTTTTTGAGCGTGTTATGAACTACCTTAACTTTTCAATATTTTCTATCCAATAAATACAGTCGAGAGTTACTGCTTCATTAATTTGTTTAAGCTTTCTAAGAATGCACACAATTTCCAGACTTCTAGACAATTTCACTTTCACGTAACTGATAAAAAAAAGCTTTGAAATAATCATATTAAAATCTAGGAATGGCCTGGTAGTTCGGTGGTTAAGGCATCTGACCCTGTTAGAATCCCTGTCTCGGCGGCGAATTTAATTATCACTTAACCCGACCTTCACCTCTGGCACAGCTTACTGTGTAAAGTGCACCAGAATGCTTCCGTGACCCCTTCGAGGGCTAACAACACTAGTTGCAACTCTGACGTGTACACATCTACAGCAAATTCAAGCCAGACAATGGCTTAACGAGGTCCTAGTTGGCCCAAACGAACATACATACGTGTTAAAATCTTGGACCAGATTAATATGAATATCGGAAATACGTTACAAAAAATTGCAGTGACACATGAAACAGCACATCACATACAACATTTGTTACTAACAACAAGAGACTAAGCGATATAAGGGTACTCTAATAAACATCAGGAGATTCTAGTCAAGATCAGAAGAGTTCAGTCAATATTAGGACAAAAGATTGTAATTGAATGCTAGAACATTTTACTGTCGGGAGGTTATCAATGTGAACGTGTAGCTAATCGATTCAACTTCAGCCATTCATTAGCTTTTCATCAAACTCAATTCAGCGTATAAGCCTCTCTTGACGGCTAAGGTATCTTCATAACAACTTAAATCAAGCTGCATAGCTCTTTACGACAATCGATGACTGCTTGTCGAACCAACCCGCGCTCAAAACTGAGACCACACACTGAAATAATTGAGGACTACAGCGAGATTACACTATGAATTATAGATTCGGTTAACGAGACTCTCTGGGCAAGACAAAGGTCCAGGAACTTTGCGGTGAGCAACCAACCAATCCCATCCCGCAAATAACTCAAGTTTATATATGAGTTACCTTTCGAAAAGACTCAGAAAGGCGAAATACGGCATGCTGTGGAACTTAAAAAAGACATTACTCTATACCAAACTGTAATAACTCACTCTGACCGCACACGTTAACGTGAATACGTCGCGCTCCTTAAACCTTGCGTATAACCAATGAAATGTGAAAAGGAATATTACAGTGTTATTATTCTATTTAAAATAGACTGGTTGAGATTTTGGTGTACTGCAATGAATACATGACATAGCCTTTACATTTTTTCTTCAGATCGTTTACGATCAGTATCACTTGACAGTAACGTACATCCCTGTCGCTAAAATACAAAATTCATCTACAAAGGGCGTAAGTGTTGAAATTTGAACCACTATTCAAAAATATTGTTCTCTTTTGAAATTTGATGTTTCATGAGGTGAATAAATTTAAAATACGGAAAATCTCCGTTGGACTGAATTAAGTTAATAATTATGGAGGCGGCATTACCAAGCAGAAGGTGCCCTAAAACAATATCCATGCCTTCTTTCATAGCTGATTGTGGAGACGAAAAATACTAAGCGAATTTGTTCTTGATGCAGCTGTTTATCGTTAGGCAACATGATTTCGCTTCTGTCGTATTTATAAATCTATCTGTACGCTCTGTGCA
This sequence comes from Vandiemenella viatica, assembly GCA_031002005.1. NCBI lineage: Eukaryota > Metazoa > Arthropoda > Insecta > Orthoptera > Morabidae > Vandiemenella > Vandiemenella viatica. Next base: position 98,271,851 of record JARYHS010008075.1, on the reverse strand, counting down.
CAAAACACATCAGCGATCGCAGAAGAGTACAAATGGGGGAAAGGGACGGCAAAGGACTGTGCCCTCGTATCTCGACGCGCTGCTCTGTCCTGTAGCGCATTTCCGGAAAATATGCTTTCTGTTGCTCTCCTTGTATTCTGACCTAAATGAATTTTGAATCCTCCAACCACATATCTTTATGCAATTGTATAGTTCATTGGAACCTTCTAGTTTTATGCAATAGTTAGGTATGTATCGCCGTCACAAAATAATTCATATTCCATTCGAATTTATTTTGCGAAGATAGTGTTTTTTTTTTTTTCTTCAGCAGAGAGCTTACGAGTCTCTCCCACAACCGCGTATTGGAGTTCTACGATTTGCTTTCGGACTACTTAAAGTACTGTGGGCTCCACTTGCAACCTTCCCCGTTAGCTATTCCTACCTCCTAATGAGTGTACTATTCGATGATCACGAGGAATTTACCTCCATTGAGGTTGCTCCAGGGTTTATACGTTGAGCTGTCAACTCGAACTGCAAAGGTTTTTCTCAAGAATTTCCTGTCCAACGCATGTTTAATTTTTATAAACGATCTCGGAGACAACGTAAAGAGCTGTTTGAGATTGTTCGTTGATGGTGCAGTCATGTATAGGGAAGTTAGGAATCCGGCCTATTCATTATATCTGGATGTTGTAGCATATACGCAAAGACTAGCTTCTAAGTATTGACTGTAAGTGACAATAATCTATGGCAGCGGGCGCTGCCAAAGAATAATACAACTAGTAAGAGAGAGGTGTGTAATCGCTGTGAGACAAAAGAGAGACTGTATTAAGCTTGCGAGAGGTTTTGTTATTTTGGCTATCTGGTTTTGAATAAACGTTTCATGTCATTGGTGTACCATATATGTGTGGCTTTTCTTGTTTTATTAAATATTATGTTCACCTAAATGCATTACATTAAAATGCACAACTGCCGAAACAAATAAAAGGCATCATCGGCAGTTTGTAAGCTGGCTTTCCTGGTGAGGTACAAAAGAATATATAGCCGGGTAATAATGTTCTTTCGGAATAGTGCGACGAATGGAAACTTATTGTAAACAGAGCAAGACAATGTCCATAACGAATAAATGAGTCTGTTTGTTGAGTATAAATTGGGCTTTCAACGAACATTTGGCAACTATTCGATATTCGGTCTATTCGGCCACTTTTATCCTATTCGACAGAATGCCGAATATCTAGATACTCTGTGACCGAATACGGTGTACTTAGGATTTTTTTTTTAGCTGGATAAGTGCCTGACAATAAAACGACTGATCCATTAGATAATAATGAATTTTACTTGTAATTACAAAAATAATCGTGTATAATCCAATTTCCTCAATGTCAAAACAAAACTAACAAAGGTATTCAATATCTATTCACTTGAGTCATCATAATTGAAATTCAGGAGTGGAAGATTGTGATGCAGAAATACTAACGTTTCTGCATTGTCAGGCAATATTTTACTCCTTTTCTTCTCGGAGACATTCCCAGCTTCAAAACATGCCCTAGTGGTGGAAGGTAACCTACCTGAACAGACGGGCGAGAGACAAGGGCTGGAACACAGATTCCGGCGCGAAGCCGGCCAATACTTTTGTTGAATATTTGCCTATTCGGCAGGAAGTCTGCAGAATATTCGGTATTCGGCGTATAGCCGAATATACTGTTTATTGCAAGTCTAATTTACATGTATGTAATAACGTAACATCAGTTTGTTTGTTAACATTGAGACAAGTTTTTTTTTTAATTTGCTTAAGTATTTTTATTGAAAAAAATAGCGTCGTTTAAGTGAATTAATATATAACCTGTGACAAAAAAAATCATCATACGACAAAAATCGAAAAGTTGTGACAATCTGGTGCCCACCTGTTAGCACTTTTTATATTTCCATTTAAATTCGATGTTAAAGCTGAACTCCTATTGTATTTCCAGTATGTATTTAGTGTATGTTCGGTGACGTTGTTATTTTCGCGTTAACGAGAGACTAAGGACGGGAGAAAGTGAAATCCTGGCGCCGCGCATTCAGACCAACTATTTCGAAAGACAGCAACGTACCAAATACTTTAACGGTCCCTATCGACTATCGAAACTTTTGCTTATGGCTTTACGCCTTGTCGACATAGTGCTCATTGGACGCGGGAAAGGACTGACGCAGGGAATGGGATGGAATTCGGCCATGGCCTTTTGAGGGAAACATCCCGACATTCACTCGAGTGATTTGGGGCAATCATGGAAAACCCAAATCTGGATTTACGAATGTTGTGTATAGCACTAGACACTTCAGCTTTGTCGAATTATTAATTATTTTTTCTTGATGGTAAAGATAAATGGACCTGTGCACTAATTTGTTCGTAGATATATCGGTCAACCAATAATATCGATAATTTCGTAAAATAGTGATAATTACATTGATATTTTTGCATTGTTGATACAATAGTATCGATGAGATGCAGAGAAGTGGAATGCTACAAACACCTTAACTCTAAAAACTCATACAAATAAACGTATGTGAGACAGGAACCAACTTGACTATGTTAAACCCTGATTTAGCTATAACAAATCAAAACGTCTTTTCTACTCTGTGCTACCACTCCGTTTCGCGCCCGTTATTCGTTCCTCACTCATTTACGTTCACCATTTTATTATTTAATCTGTTGCATTACATTCGCGTTCCTTGGTTCTTTTTTCCCTCTAGGACGTATTAAATATTCTAAAGGGGGTAAGACATATGACCGCATAACTGATGCAATTGCTTATTTTATCAGTGTTGGTAAAAGACCTTTAATGCATTTGAAGGCAAAGATTTTTAATACCTAATGAAGCACTTAGCACCATTATACAAAGTCCATTCTCGTGGAACTATAAATACAAAAAATTATGGAAATACGAAAATATTTCAAAAGTTGTGAAGGAGTAGTTGAAAAGTGTGAAGTATTTTTCTGTAATTATATATCTGGTCTAGAGATAATTGGAGATTACGGTATATTTTTTGCAGAAAAATGAATTAAATTCAATCATGATTGGTATACGAGTTTTTTACGAAATGTCCAAAATTGTAATTAGTCATTTACTCGAAGTAGCCTTCGGAGCCCTCATCTCAAAGGCAGGAGCCACTGTCACTCAAACTAGGAATATATTTAATTTAAAAAGGTTAAGCAAACTTCTGTTTTCAGGATCCGTTGACGGTGAATACTTTAAAATCTATTTTTTTCAAAAAACCGCCTCGACTTTATATCTACAAGCTTATTTCTGATTTCTAATATTGTATATACAAATATCGAAAAATATCGAAAAAATATCGATATTATCGTTTTGATGCGGCAAATATTATCGATTATCGATATCTTCCGGGATTCGATACAAATATCGATATATTTATCGATATTGACATCAAATAGCATCCCTAGTCGTAGGTAGAGGAAAAGCTGCTCGATTTGTGATATCTTTCCATGGTCCTTACGAAGGCGTCACAGAGTTGATTCGTATATTGGGATGGGATTCTCTGGTTGACAACAAATTAGGCTTCGTTTGAAACTTGCTAATAAACATGAGTACACCCAATTTTATGACCACCACATAATGGGGTCGCAGTGACAGGAGAGATAAGATCAGCGAAATAAGGTGTCGCACTGATACTTCTTCCCTTGTGCCATTCGGGATTGGATTGCAGAGAGTAAAGATTAGATTTGAAGCGAAGCCCAGTCTGCCACGCACAATTTTGTGACTCACATAGTACATATGTAGATGTAGATACAGCATTAGAAGGATATTATCAGGCGTAGAGCCTCTGATTGGATCCTGCGATACGTTATTGAATACAGTATGAAACCAACCCCAGTGCTGTAGAAGAGCAGTGGATACCACTGTGTGTCATGCACCGGTAGTCGGTAACGCAAGAAGAATGCCGCTTGTGGCGTAGCGCGCGCCGTTCCGGTGGCTGACAGCGCCGTCGCGGTAATAATAATTAACGGCGTCGGGTCAGGGTGGACTGTGGCGGCGCGGCGGCACTGGGCCGTGCGGCAGTGCAATTAACACGGCGGCCTCTCTCGGGCCGTGTTTACTGACAGCCGCAGCGCACACACTTGCTTGCGCCGCGCAAATGTTAATGAGAGGCTGGGTCACTTGTTTGGACGTCCGCTCGCGGCGCCGGCCGTCCAGTCAGCACGCCGCCTTCCCGCACGCCTCACCTCACGCGTTTAGCTCACTGCGAGAGCGCTGTCCATTATCCTTACTGTTCACATCACCGCGGCAAGAACTAAAATGTAATCTCTAGTAGCCGGTTGAGGATTGTATGTCATTCCACCATCAGTACTAATAAACGACAAATTTGGTTATCATGTCTGTAATGCTGTGACATCGCGTGGCCGGCCTTGATTAAGAGCGCTAAAAGCGGCCAGAAATGTTTTGACTCTCTGTCCGTAGAGGTTGCTATTATAGCAATGCTATTTTTTTATGTTTCTTTAACAGTTCAACACTCGGTTATCCCAAATCACTCCAGGCGAATGCCGGGATGTTGCCTTTAGCAGGCTATGGCAGAATTCCTTCCCTTTCCATGTTCCTTTTTTTAAATTGTATTTACGTCTCTCAACAGCGAGGTCAGACGGGAAAGGATGGGGGGCAAGGATGGGGGCAAGGAATGGGAAGGAATTCGGCCATGGCCTTTTAAAGGAAGCATCCCGGCATTTGCCTGGAGTGATTTGGGAAACCATGGAAAACCCAAATCTGGATGCCCGGACGGGGATCGAACCGCCGTCCTCCCGAATGCGAGGCGAGAACGCTATCCGTTACACCGCCCCGCTCGGTTTCCATGTTCCTAGTCCCCCGTCGACGAGGCGTAAAGCCATAAGCAAAAAAAAAGGGTTCAATATTTTTAAAATTGTAAATAACCGTAAAATATGTATTTAATTTAAATCCACATATTAATTACTGGTCGTTCAGAAATATTTTTATCATAGCAAGCAAAGAAATTAGGTTTAATATTTTTATTCTTTAGATTAAAATTTTAAACTGGGCATAAGTAAAGTATGTATTTCCTTTAAATCTATGTTTTAATTATGAAGAGGTTGTGCAATGGAAGGAGGAGAAGCTTAAATATGTTCACCATTACAAAAATCTAGATTATTAGCATTATTTAATAACAATTCTATTTAGCCAACGGACCATGTCACTGAGCACGGCACGTCCACTGTAGTGCCTGCGATCAGATTGGAATCAGGAGATCTATCTCCACTAATCCTACGGGAATACGGCTTGGAAGCTGTGAAAACTCACTGCCTTTACCTTATTTAGCCAAACAACTGCGGAAATATGAATCTTCAGCCCGATACCGTTGACGGTTTAAAAAAGCCAATTATTATCGATGTGGGCGTTTTCATTGTATTTTCTGTCCAAAGAGGTCGCTATTTCAATATGTACAGTATCCCATCATTACAAAATCGGAGTAATGAGCGTCAGTTAATAACAATTTTGTTTAGTTAAGATGAAATGAATTGCCAGAAAATTGCGTTCAAGAAGTTATTTTTGTCGAGCTTCGTAGTTGGTAGGTTTTTAATATGAAAAAACTAAATACTTTTTGCGAAATATGGCCGTTTGTTGAGTTTTCATTTTATATCGTTAAACGAGCAATTCTTGTATACCTGTACTATTATAAATCTGTAACCAAGCTGTCACATTATTTGAACTGGAACTGTGCAAGAACTACCGCAGCAATTTGGATGGTGTTTTCAAATTTTTTTTTAATTTTTTTTTAGATAACGGTCACAATTAAAATCTGCGGAAATAGCTAATGACTTTAAATACATTTATTGACATAAAATTATGAGATACGGATCATGCTGTAATTGAGATGTTCACTCCTTGTACAAAAAACTGAAAAAAAATCACACAACTTAATTTTATTTGATATTTTGACTTCGAATATTTAGTTTTTCAGTTTTCTTCAATGCATTACATAAACGGAATACCTGAATAAGACGTAATAAGGATTACTGTAACCAGTGTTTAATTTACTGAAAAAGTGATGCAATTGACCAATCTCTGGATTGTATATATTTGTCTTTGGTTATAATTTCTCGGTTTCATCAATTTTGATAAATAAATTACACATTTGATAAATTCATAATTCAAACCACTACATAATATTTTAATTCTTCAATAAGAGTAACAGAAGTGTAATGTTTATGGTAAGTAATTTTGTGCTTAATATCGACAGTAAAGGATTTTCAAGATACCGGGTCGCCGAAATTTGTTAGTGAATGGCGATAGACAATTCGAAAGTAGAGAATAATATAGTGATAGCTTACTGATAATTCTCGAGATATCTGAAGTCAAAAATTAGTTATATGTATAGCTCTTGTTCCTTTACTGACTTTTTTAAGCTGTTTCAAGCCACATTTCAACCTAATCAAAACTGCTAGGAAAAAAAACAAAAACTTAACATTGCTATACAGTCAATGTGTTTTAGTCCTCTTTCAGTACAAACTGAAGTTGTATTATGAAAGTAATTGTTATAATTTATGCTACGCTTAGTTTGAATCTTGAATTAGACAATGTTGTCATTACCAAAAATGTATTTACCTATACACTTCATGTGTTTAGGTGTATTTGGATCGTTTAATTTTGAAGCGGCATTATCAGTATAGATTGTGGTTAGGTTGAAATACAGCCTGGACCAGAATGTTCTTGCAATAACATAAGGCATGAAGAATTCAGTTACTGTTATTAATTAATAAGCTGCTTTAATGAATTTCATGTCAGTGAAGACGGGTATTCCCGGAAACAAAGCAAATGTTGTGCATGTCCAGCCAATATTTCCGTGTCGCTATGACGAATTTGTTTTTTTGGTCCAAGCTGCATTTCAACATAACCAATTCAGTTTTGAGATACAATGAAGTAAGATGGTTCAATATTTTCGTAGATGCATAGAAGTTATTAAGTAAGAATTACATGTTACTACCCACGGCATAAGAATATACACATATCGTAATACGAAAATTTGCCAGCGATTTCAGGTATCTTGTAGCAAATGCTATCGTTGGAATATTTTTAGAAATGACCGTCGACTGTACTGCCAACACTACCGCAGACAGTAACATTCATGATGCCTCATGCGAAAGTTATATTTCTTTTACCTTAATATGCACTTTTTATTCCCAGAAAATTTTTTAAATTTTTGTCAAAAAGGTCAACTGATTCTCGATATGTCCTTATTGGATCGTTAGCGATAATGTTTCACATAGCTTCAATTTCTTATTTTTAATATATTATATTTTGTTAAAATATATGTATAACATAAAAAATTACTATAGTTTAGTATACTATAGTATAAAACCGAATCTGAGGTAATAACTGAAGGAAAAGAAAATATTTAAACGAAATTTATATTTTTTGCTTCTACAAGTTAATATTTGGTATTAAAGCAAATAAAGGGTAGAATATTTCTATACACACCAAAACTCATGCAAAAAAAAGATAGTATACGGAAAGGAGCTCGAAAGATGCAGAGCGAAGATAGCAGGTACTTTCTATAAATTCCATAAATTTAATGTGCCCAGATATCTACGTTAGTTTCATACCTGCCTTAAGTATTTTTCTTACTATTTAAAGATGATTAAACATGATTTAAACTTCTTAAAAATGTATATTTAGTACATTCTTGATAAAAATGTGAATGTAATATCTACTGTTTCCACTACTTAAACGATCATTCATTGGATATTTCTTTATTTTAGCCTTTTTTATTTATTAATTTTGATGCATCATGTGCCCCGATGGAAATTTTTTCCTCCTCTTCAAAGTTTGAAATCGAGTGCTGATATGCTATCATGTTTATCTCTCCCTTCCACATAATTGAATTGCATATTGACACAGGTCTCAACGCTATGCTGAGACTAGTTAACATGACTTCAGAGAATTTTATTTAAGCGTTTTTGTCATCTGGTAGCATTTTTTTTAAAAAATATTGTGATCATTTAAAGCATTGATTCCCAAAGTGGTCCAGGTGGACCCCCAGGGGTCCACGGGAGACTCGACGTGGGTCTATGTTGGCGTGATAAAAAAATGGGGGTTCACGATTCAATAGCGGGGGTCCACGAAAATTTATCTGGTTTCGATAGTAAAGAACTTCGATAGTAAAAAATGTAGGTTTGACCTCACCTATCTATGTAGGCAGATAATATTTTAAGAAGCTCAGCGGACTATTACTTGTATATTCCGATTCCACGTCTAAACAAGCGTTCTTGTAAAAACTTGTATATTTCATATTCAATACAGATTGAATATTACAGAACGGGGGGATTTGCGGTTATTCCTAACAAAACTGAAGCCAAATATTGATAATTTGCTGTCAATCCATCAATTACATCCCTCCCAATAAAATTATGACTATTTTTTAATTGCCATTGTAGAAGCTACGTTATTAATGTTAATTTTAATTATATTATGTCAGACTGTTATAACAAGTAATAGTGTAATAAATTACAAATTTATTCAAATAAATATATAAAACACAAGAAAATATACTATTTTGCTTTTTAGTTTTACCACTCCGAATGGAGAGCTTTCTAAAAAAAAATAGTGAGAATTAATTGGTTTCTTGTGCTGTGAGTTGTTTTTTGACAACCACTCTTAGCACAATTCAATTAATTAATTAACCAGTCGATTTATCACTTCTTTTTCGAAAACTGTTAATAGGTACGTGGTTGTAACTCAACCGCAACGCAAATTTTCATAGTTAGATCTTCACATTTGACAAATATGAAGATCTAACTAGGTTGGGAATTTGGTAGAAATGTAGCTTCAGGGGGTCCACCGGAACAAGCAAAATTTTGAAAATGGTCTATGAGAAAAATAAGTTTGGGTACCTCTGATTTAAAGCCTTACTACAGTTTAGTCTTGCGGGCAACAGCTAGCCAGCGATTTAGTCTTCAATGAAAATTTACCCAAGTAGTTTGCAGATCTGTGGTACACTCCAACTCATATCTTGGAATTAGCATTTCCTCAGTTCTGTTACTTCGCAAGGAATTGTGAATTAAGATGGTTTATGAACTTTCGAACAACTGTTAAACTACTTTTACATATTTGTGGATCGATACTTCTGGCAATTCAGATACATAATTAAGTCGAATAATTATACATAATGTTTTGGCAGCGATATAGTTTTACATACATTTTTAGGGTTGCAGCTAATTCATTATATCAAACCGCAAACAATTTGGTTCAAGAAATTAACATTTACATTGATCAACCAGAACATTATGACCACCTACCTAATAGCCGGTGTGTCCGCCTTTGGCACAGATAACAGCAGCAATGTGTCTTGGCAGGGAAGCAATGAGGCCTTGGTAGCTCACTGGAATGAGTTGGCAACACATCTGAACTCACAAGTCACCTAGTTCCCGTAAATTGCGGGGAGGCCAGCGATGAGCTCTGACGCCACGTTCAATAACATCCCAGATGTGTTCGATCGGGTTCAGATCTGGCGAGATGGGGGGCCAGAACATCTATTGCCACTGTGATCCTCGAACCACTACTGGCCTTGTGACAAGGCGAATTATCTTGTTGAAAATGCCACTGCCATTAGGAAACATAATCGTCATGAAGGGGTGTACGTGGTATGCAACCACTGTACGATACTTATTGGCCGTCATAGTTCTCCACTGGACCCATGGACGCCCACGTGAATGTTCTCCAGAGCATAATTGAGCTGCCTCCAGCTTGTCTCCGTCCCGCAGTACACGTGTCAAGACGCTGTTCTGGAAAACGACGGATTCGCGCCCTTCCATCGACATGACGAAGCAGCTATCGGGATTCATCAGAACATGATACACTCTACCACTGCACCAATGTCCCGTGACGATGGTCACATGCCCATTTAAGTCGTAGTTGCCGATGACATTGGCACACGCATGGGTTGTCGGCTGCGGAGACCCATCGTTAGGTGCACTGTGTGTTCAGACACACTTGTACTCTGCTCAGCATTAAAGTCTGATGTGAGTTCCAACACAGTTCGCCACCTGTCCTGCTTTACCGGTCTGCCCAGCCTACTACGTCCGACAACTGTGGGTGGCCGCCCAACCCGTTGATGTTTGGACGTGGTTCGCCATTTGTTGAAGGCACTCACCACAGCACTCCTCACAAGCCCAACAAGTAGTTTCCGAAATGCTCGTGCCGAGCCTCCGGGCCATCACAAAGTGCCCTTGGTCAAACTCAGATCGGATGGACTGGTTTATATCGATAGTAGGTAGGTAGTCATAATGTTCTGGCAGATCAGTGTACGTAACCTCCATTGCCTGAACATCGTCGACTGCGCCAGCAATGAAGAAGAAACCCCACATCACATATTTTTTGGCTGTGGTAAACAACTGCGGATGCTCTCATACCAACATCAATGCCTCCACGTGCCGAAGGCCGCCGGTTCGAATCCGGCCGCGGGCATGGATGTTTAAGTGTTGTGTGTCTATGTGGTTGTCCTGTCCGTCCTGTGGCGTCCATACATTGGAATAATACACACTGAGAGCTGCAATAATTACATAGAGCTGGCTGTATGGCCTCCGTTGCCAAATGCCATTAAAAAAAAAAAAAAAAAAAAACATCAATGCCAGCTCTTATAGCTTCATAGAACATAAAAGTATACAGGCTTCTGTATGGCTTTATCGCCAGAAACAAAATAACTGTATAAACAAATCCTTCCAGAAGTGACGCTGATAGACAACCCATATTACTGTAAGACGGAGAGGAACAAACATTTTTGTCTTTATTTCTGTGTATTCACATGTTTTTACATGTGTGAATATATTAAAGAGTACGCGGTATGACTGTAATGCAGCTTACCAAATGCCAAAGAAATTATAGAAAAAAAATCTCCAGTCTGCAACCACTTTAAGCGGTTAAATTCAGCAAAGAGTGGTTTGTCAGAGTGAATATTAAACAAGCTATCCTTATCGACAGCAATAGCTTTTATACGACAATGTGATATAGCGTTTCGATGTGAAATGATAATCGAATGATACAAATACAAATATACCTAAATCCATAAAACATGAGAATCCCCTACCAAACCAGTAATTGGATAAAGACTTCATCTGAGTCAGCAGCGAGTTTCCTCATAACCGATGGAAAGCTTCGATATTTTTTTGAATTAATTAAAACAAAGCCTACATCAAACTAGCGACAACACTGCACTTAATCAGATAGACAGATACAACGTTTTATTTTCATCCATGTAAAGAAAACTTCTTTTATGATTAATCTTTTAATTTTAATAACTTTTCACCAAGAGAGGTAAATTTTTTTACTGGTTGCCTAATGATATTTAATAGAACTATATACAGTACGCATGCACGTAAACCAGTGTCTTACTCTCTGTAAGTAAATTGAACTTCAGTCTGGCAAAACGAATCAAATAAGTTTTTACTGATGAAAGAAATGGAAACCACTCTAATCTAGTACCGCTGAATCCGTCTATTGTCGGTTATAACATTCCGAAATACGCTCGCCTTCTGTTGTGACGAGCAGCAAAGTATCGATTCGCGACTAGGCTTCCAGAACTGTTTGTAATCAACAAATTCTCTCATCCATATCGATCTTGGATAAGAGTTTAATAATCTGGATTTCTATTTCTTTTTACACTTTCTTTAAATTTACGGAGCAACATAAGAGTAGAGATATTAAATCCATTGTATGTTCACTATGAATTTATTTTTCGTAAATAATCAATACTAGACGACCCGTGCGAAAATTTCGCGAATAAAATGCGATGAATAGTGAGGTTGAATATAATGTCACCAAGTTCAGTCATTACTCTTCATACACCTACTTCATTTATCGATTTTGGTTAGAAATCCAGGGAGATAAATGGCTCGAAACACAAAAAACGTATTTTAGAAATATTGAAATTTTTGCGCTTTATGGGTCGAATTATGAAAAATTCCTTTCTTAGAATATATTGTTACCACGGCAGAAACCTTAGTCTTTAATACGATATGTCATTTATCTATATCGATTAGATATCAACGGAAATATAAGGCTTGTGACACAAAAATACGTTGTAGAACAATTTATACTTTTTCCTTTTAATAGTTGAATTCCAAACACTTCTTTCTTAAAATATGATGTCAGCAAAGCTGAGACATTATTCCTCACAATCGTACTTGATTTATCGATTTTGGATAGATATGAAGGGAGATAAGTGGCTCGAGACACAAAAAACGCATTTTAGAAAAATTGAATTTTTTGCCTTTTATGGGTCGAATTATGAAAAATTCCTTTCTTAAAATATAATATTACCACGGCGGAGACCCTATTCTTTAATATGATACCTCATTTATCTATATCGCCTAGATATCAAGGGAGATAAATCGCTCGTGACACAAAAATCGGTTATAGAAAAATTAATACTTTTTTCCTTTAACGGTTGAATTCCAAAAACATTCTTTCTTAAAATATGATTTCACAAAGCTGATCCATTAATCCTTATATTCCTACTTCATTTATCGATTTTGGTTAGATATCCAGGGAGATAAATGGCTCGAGATACAAAAAACGCATTTTAGAAAAATTGACTTTTTTGCCTTTTATGGGTCGAATTACGAAAAATTCCTTTCTTAAAATATAATGTTACCACGGCGGAGACCTTATTCATTAATATGATACCTCATTTATCTATATCGGTTAGATATCAAGGGAGATAAGTCGCCCGTGACACAAAAATCGGTAATAGAAAAATTTATACTTTTTTCCTTTAAGGGTTGAATTCCAAAAACATTCTTTCTTAAAATATGATGTCACAATGCTGAGACATTACTCCTCATAATCCTACCTCATTTATCGATTTTGGTTAGATATCCAGGGAGATAAATGGCTCGAGATACAAAAAACGCATTTTAGAAAAAGTGACATTTTTGCCCTATAAGGGTTGAATTACGAAAAATTCCTTTCTTAAAATATAATGTTACCATGGCGGAGACCTTATTCTTTAATATGATACCTCATTTATCTATATCGGTTAGATATTAAGGGAGATAAATCGCTCGTGACACAAAAATGCGTTATAGAAAAATTTATACTTTTTACCTTTAAGGGTTGAATTCCAAACACATTCTTTCTTAAAATATGATGTCACAAAGCTGAGACATTTCTCCTTATAATCCTACCTCATTTATCGATTTTGGTTAGATATCCAGGGAGATAAATGGCTCGAGATACAAAAAACGCATTTTAGAAAAGTGACATTTTTGCCCTATAAGGGTCGAATTACAAAAAGTTCCTTTCTTAAAAAATAATGTTACCATGGCGGAGACCTTATTCTTTAATAAGATACCTCATTTATCTATATCGGTTAGATATTAAGGCAGATAAATCGCTCGTGACACAAAAACGCATTGCAAAAATATTGATACTTTGGCCCTTTAAGGGTTGAATTCCGAAAACTTTCTGGCTTAATATATGACGTCACTAAAGCTGAGATCTTAATCTTTAAAATGATACTTCATAAAACGGTTTCAAATAGGTATCCAGGGAGATAACTAACTCGTAACACAGAAAACAGCATTTTAGAAAAATTTACATTTTTGCCCTTTAAGGGTCGAATTCCGAAAACTTTCTTGCTTAAAATACGATTTAACCAAAGTGGAGACCATAAGCTTTAAAATGACACCTCATTCATTGATTTCGGTTAAGTATGAAGGAAGTTATAGGCTTGTGACAAAAAAATACCTTATAGAAATAATATATATGATTCCTGAGCCGTCAGAAATCTTAAAATTCCAGTTTATCGAGTATAGTTTTTATAGAAGAAGCTAGTTAGAAACGAACTCGAATTTAGTCCATTATTTCATACAAGAGAGGAAGAATGCTATTTTATGTTTTATTAGTTAAAAAACTAAATTATATCTAATCAATAAGAAGAAATCTGAATGAAGGTTATAAGTTATGAACAAGTATCTTAAAATCTGTATGGCGTCAAGGAGTATAAATTATAAGTTACATCAATACCATTAACACATAACCCTTACCCTCCACGTGATTTTCGGTTTGATCAAATGTGTGAATAAATCATGAGAGTAACAGAAATGGTAGCTGCTTATTACTAACTATTTCTGCCTGCGACTTCACCCTTGAGATTTTTACTTTTAATTCACTGATGTATTATTAAACAAATCTGGCTAGGTAGGAAAAGTAGAAGAAAAATCCCGTTTTTCTTATTTCTTGGTTCTCATCCTTTCCGTCTAAAGGTAAACGTTTTAAACGCATTAGTGCTCCTCATTTATTTTTCCCACCAGATGCCATGACTTCGGAACATTTCACGATTGTGGAGGTGCCACACTTATACTTCAATATAGGATCTAACCGAGAAAGGAGGAAGACACGGGGAATACATTGCCGTTGTTAAGTTTGGTAGTGATACATCCGCACTATTTTCCCAAAGCATGTTCCAATTAGAGCCAGCTGTCTGAATGTCACCAGCTACGTGTGAACAGTGCACCTATCACCACGCGATTGAATGCCGTGGCCATTTTGTTTTGCTGCTGTCACGCATTTTTGTCGACAGTTATGAGAGTGATTAATGAGTTCCATAATCTACTGTTTGTTGCGCGTGAGTATGGGGGAATGTGCACCTGCCAATCTTAACAACGCCAATGTAAAACTGAGCGTGGTCGGTGATCGGTAACGCTCTGGCCTCGCATTCGGGAGGACGCGCGTTCAAATCCCCTTCCGAGCATCCTGATTTGGGATTTCAATGGTTTCCCAAAATCACTCAATGCGAGTACCGGGTGCTTCCTTTAAAAGACCATGACCGAATTCCTTCCAGTTCCTTGCCACTCCCGCCTCCATTCCAGCCTCTAATGATCTCGATTTCGGCCAAGCGTAAAGCATAAAAAAAATCCAATTCAAACAAGTAGTATAATAATAATTCCATAATGAACTGATGACAGGGTTTCTATTGGCTGCGCATTCCGCCCCTGTCACATCCGCCTTAACCTAACCCAGCAATCCTACCGGGTACAGGGGACCTACAATTTAACGTGGAATCCGAACCACGGAAGCTTTCTGACGTACGTCATATTACACGGCAATCTGTGCCAGGGGTGAAGGTTGGGTTGAGAGCCTATGATAATCTTCGGCGAGACAGGGATTCAAACCGGGGACCTTTCGATTCCTCTGTCAGACGCCTTAACCATTGAGCAATCAGACCTCTCAACAAATAGTAAACAGAGATTCCTAAAATTGCAAAATCATGTCAAACATTAACCAAACCAATCGTAAATGTCAACTCAGATTCGTCGCTGTTGAGAGGTGAAACTAGTGTGACATTAAAAAAATAAAAACAGTAGCATTTTCCTTATTTATTTGTCAGTTAATTAATGGGAAAACAGTATGCAACAACAATACAATAAACACTTCGTTTGGTCGTGTAACAGTAACGTTAGTGACGACCAAGGCTAGGACCATTACATGATTGCAGGAACCCAATTCCTTACATTGGTCCAGGTCTCTCTACTTGTAATACTTTGATGAACCGTTCTTCTGCTGACAGAGTCAGATAAAGCTATAATACCATGCACTGTACACTTGGTTTAAGTTTAATTTACTTCGTGAAGAACGGCCAGAAAATCACAGATTTACATCTGAGCAGTTGTAATTTGTGTAAAACACATTATAAACGGAGAACGTTACATCTTATTAGAAAATCTCGCACAACTGTCTCGGCCTACAAAACGAGTCTTGCAGGCTACAGTGCAGTTCACCACCCTCTCTAGCCGACTCCGAGCTTATAATTAAACTGTCAAAGTTAACTCTTAGATCAGTGGCCCAGCCACGTTAAAAACCGCTTCCGAGAAGTGTGGAATATTCCGCTAACACAACCCGCCAACTAACCACACAATGTCGCGCCAACTATCTCTGTCGGTAGCGGAGGTGGCTGGAGAGATCACTGAACTGGGTGTCCGCACAGTAGCTCGTGAGGGATAGACTATATGCCTACGGCCTCGGTTCCTCAATGACCAAGTGTCAGACTTTGTCATAGCTGCTCACACCTCTTCTGTCATGGCCACCTAAACTACGAGTAAACTTATCAGGTAACGGTAAACTCGGAGTCGAAACCGCGCAGTGTACCAAAGGTAAATGTCCGAATAATCTCATTTCCGACTTGGCACGACATGCATATATTAACGGGTATGTTGATGCTACGCTATCTGTGCGTATTCAGATACACTTTCGATTTTCTTTCAAATGTATACAGCTATCGATTACTTTTATGTTAATTTCTCATCTTTATGATGTCTCACTAAAGTAAAACATACTTTATTTCACTCCTGGATCTGTAAGCTTTATAACTCCTTCACAAACCGATCAGTATTTTGTGTATGAATCGCTTTCAACTAAAAATAATTTGTGCACACTTTTATCTTAATTTCAGAAGTCAAGTCAAAATTAAACGTATCCTATTTCATTATTTAGACGATGAGCTGTAAATTGTCCCATTGCCAAAATATGATCAGTAACTTTTGCGTGAAGCACGTCTATCGAATTCGACGACTTTTTTTCATTTCTCAGTTCTACAAAAAATCAAATGTCTTATACCACTTCCGGGATTATGGTCTCTACATTGTCAAAAATCCCATCTACAACCGACCACTAGTTTTTGCATGAATCGCGTTTATCCAAACGAGAGATTTTTTCTTTTTTTCTCAGCTTTGGAAGTCACACAAAAATTAAACACGCCTCTTTTTATTCCTGGAACCCTACGCTGAATAATGTCCATAAACCCATCAATGGAGTGGTTTTGGTGTGAATCGCGGTGAGGTATACATAAGTGGCTTTTCGCAATCGAAATAATTATGGTTCAGTATAAAAATATCTCAGCTCCTTATTACTGATATACGAAGAAATACGGTTAAAATGTTCATGATGGCCATTGCACACGTACCTTTCAGTCGTATTTCCCGAAGTCCTCTGTTTAACATGGCTTGTCTTCCAGTTACTTGAGGGCCTTTCTCTCTTTCGAATGGTGTCCACTCCCAAACTTTTTTTTTTACTATTTGGTATCTTTCATTCGCTGAAGAAAACCGAATCATGTGAGGCGTTTCCTTTCTACATTAATTTTTTCCCTGATTGTGTCATTTCTAACGTCCATTTCAGGGGCGAATAATCTATGTTTATCTCGTTTTGTTATCTAGCTTGTTTCCGGAAAATAAGTACTTTCAATTATACTGCCATACATTGTAGTTTTGTTCATTTTGTTTGCAATTTTGTTGCACCACAATAGTGAGTTAACTTGACGAATTACTCTTATCTCCTGTCATATCTTGTGCTCATCCTCATAAATTTTAGCATTTGAAGAAATTGTAACACTTGGGTATTGGAACTTGAGCTGTGTTTAAATGTTGATGTTTCAATGTTGAGGTCACTGGAAGGTTTTTCGCCTCCTGCCTTATACTCAGTCTTTACCATATTTATTATAAGTACAAATTTTTCGAATTCCTCTCTAAGTTTTCTCAACCTATAGTTTAACAGTAACAGTGATTAATATAAGGTACGCAATTAGGTAATCACTTGTGGTGGTAATTGCTGTTATTAATCAAATAATGCTGTATGTGTTTCTTTCATTACCATGCTATTACTTGTTTTGATGTCGTCGACGCTGATATTTCCGAAGTTACCAAACGAAGCTTCTAGCGAATGATTGTAAGATCACAATGGCGCAGTTTATAGAAAGAGAGATACTGTAATATGACATTTCTCGCTGTAATATTGTTCTATACAGTATTACCTGGGTCAAAATAGTAAATTTTTCTCTAATAAAGGAAGTATAATACCGATTATTGAAATATATTTCTTCAGACAATGAAGGAAAGCAGTTCCTACAGTTTTCCAAGATTTATTTGTAGGTGTTACGCATGATCGTGTCGGCATACATAATTTACGATAGTCTAAGTCTATAGTTACTATATGTGAGTGTATTTTTGCTGACGACTAGCTACTTACAGATTCTGTTGGAGAATATTTGTCCGTTAATTACTAGTTCTTCGTAAGCGATGCCTGTAATTTGTTTGCAATATTATTAGTTATTGTCTCTGAGGCTAACAGTTTCACAACTGCATACATTCAAGTAGAAAATACAACCAAATTATATAAGACATTGTTTTTTTAATTTTAATTTGGATAGGAATTAATCCCATCTATAGATAAAGCGTAACAGTATACTATTCTCTGCTCGTGAATGTCGAGAATCGAAAGGTATTTATAACCTCCCAAACGAACCGTTCATCGGATACTAGTTTATCTGTATTGTGATACCTCGAATGCTTCTGCTTAATATCGAATTGGCATTTATCGGCTGTATGTCAATAACGCATTCAAGCATTACTGTTTAATTTGAGCATAAAGAGCCTCATTTATGTGCCATATGAACGTCAGTGAAGCGCTTGCCCGCCTTCGTTAGACCCGAAATAATCACAGTTATTTGGTTCACTCACCCCTCGCACTAATTTTTTCAAATGATTTTATCTAAAAAATTAATTTTCGGGGGAACAAATGATATGATGTCTCCCATAGGTGGTAATATTATTTCAGCAGAATGAATCCAAGATACTGGTTTGAAATTAAACTGATATATGGCGTATACATTGTTGTTTTCACTTAAACGAATTATTCGAATAAACATTTAATCAAATAAATATAATTTTGTTCAGCGCATCACCCGGATTTGATGGTAAGAGTTCGTTGTTGCAGTTACTATGGGAAAAATATCATTTACCCTCAAATCAAGCAGAAAAAATGTGAGGGGAGAGGCAGTTATAGTTGTTTACTTTTATTTTGTAATTAGATGGCCTTTAAAAAGATCTAAAGATATAAGTCGTAGGTATCAAAATCTTCTATAAGTTTTGGTTTTAATTCTTTTAATCAATAATTAAGAACTGATTTACATCCGGGAATACATAATTTGATTGGTAACAATGTGATCGATATAAGTACCTTTATTCTCTCCCTACAATGTCATGAAATTAAGAAAATTAAGTAATGTGATATTGTGTATTTTATTTCGCTCGAGCGGGACACCTGTCAATTGTTCTGGTAGCTTCCTTGGCGTTTTCAGCAACACCTCTTTGTTTTCTTGTTGTTTTTTTGTATCTATTTAGAAAGCTGATGCCATTATATGCACACAGTATTGCGGCATTCATTAGCACTCTTCCACACTAGACGAAGAATTGAATTCGAAAATATTTGAGCTACTTCTTTTTGATCCACGACATGAATCAAAACTTATGAGTTTTGTCTGGCCAAGCCACTCGCTTCGTGTTATACTACTAAGCAGAACACATCTATCAAATTTCATGTGAATTTCTAGCTATATTATAGAGGTGGAACAGTATCGGTGGATAATGCTTTGTTTAAACGTGTGACATTTACGATTCCATTGAATTGTGTGTAGCATCTAAAGTCTATTCCAGAAATTTGAAGATTTCTGTCTTCTGGACATTCCTGATACACGATTTTATCCCAAATCTCAACCACCCTGCAGGTTATTATGTGAGACGCAAGGACAACAATTTTCAGACGCAAAGAAAGCTAGAAGCTGCTTTAATCATAAATACTGTTACAGAATTGTTATATACTAATTATATACTAAAATCCTGTCTAAAATGACATACAGAGCCATGACCATCATCAGTGATAGCAGGAAGCATTTGTTACTTTGAAGCGGCCTAAATCCATGAAATCCTTATGTCTGTTGCAACAGGCAGTAGGGGTTGGTAGTGAGGGTTGGAGGGAAAAGCAAACTCTCTTAAGACTTTACGCCTCGCCGATATCGATGTAATTAGAGGCTAGAAACGGTTGAGAACAAGGAACGGGAAGGAATCATACGGCTTTTGCCTAGAATTATTTACAGTAATCACTGAAATCTGAATGGCTGGTTGCGAATTCCAACCTTAGCAGTCTAGGTGAAAGGTGAATTTAAAAAATAAGATTCTTAGGTTGAAAACAAGAAAAGAAACTTTGTTCCGGAAAAATTTCTAAAAATGTATGATATTAAAAACGAAATATGTTTGCATACTATTGTCATCGACAAAATTAACACTTTTATCACATACTTATTGATATATTTTTCAGGTTACATTCTGGGAACTTAGTAAGGAAGTGTTACAGAGATTATGACTCTACTGGGATTTTAGTAGTATTGATGATTTATACAATCTCCACATGTAATAAAATTGCAGAGGACTGGTATATGTAATTTTTTTTTATATATATATTTTTCAATAAGAGAAATTTCAGTAGCATTGCTAAGCATTGGGTCTGTAAAAGAGTAAAATTTAAATTTTTGTCTGTGTGTATGTCTGATTCTTTCTGTCCGTCTGTATCTCTGACTGTTCGTATGTCTCTCTCTGCCTGTATATGCATTATCAGAAAATAATTAAAGGCTTTTAACCAAGCTGTAGAAAGGTATATGTTATTTGATCGGTTAACATATATTTTTTTATTGATTGAAATTTTGATGCAAATGCCAAAACTGAAGAATTTGAAATATTTGTCATTCTATGCACACACCAAACGAAAACTGACGAACGGATTTCAACAAACTACTTACAATAATAACATGTAATCGGGTAGCATATGCGACACTTACCATTTTTACCTACCTGTGTATACTTTACTTAAAAATTATGAACGGATTGCAACTGAAACTTTACAGTATTATTTATTTATTTGTCGTATGGCAAGCAACTAATACAATAACAAATATATACAATGAGAAGAACGTTGGTAGCGATCACAAGCTGATGTCCAGTTTTTACAGCCATTCTACGAAGGAACTTGTAGCTCCAAAAACATCTTCGTATGGTCCATCATACTTCCGTAGAGGGCATTCCCTGATAATATGCTCCACACTCTGGGAAGGAGCACCGCAGTCACATGCAGGAGAATCCTGAAGACCCCACTTATACAACATGGCGTTGCATTTCGCATGGCCTATTCTTAGGCGATTTAGTTTGACCCACTGGTCTCTATTTAAATGGAATCCTGGAAGTCCAGTTGTGGGATCTTTAATATCTGGATGTTTTACAGATGCGGAGTTCCAGCTTTGTAGCCATTTTTCCATGACATCAAAGTCAAATACATCTTGCCATACCGGATTTCTGGATTTAAGACGAGTGGGGTGTAAGTCATTTAGAACATCGTGGATTGGGAGATCCTGTGGATGATCAGGATGGTGTAGTTTTATCCACTCACGTGCCGTTGTTTCTTGGCGTCTTATCTCTGGAGGTGGTATTTTGCTGATCAGGTGCAACCAGGGGATTGGAGTGGATTTTAGGGTGCCCGTTATTACTCTCATACACTCATTCAGGTGGACGTCGATTTTTGTATTATGAGTACTACGTTGCCACACTGGAGCACAGTACTCAACAACAGGGTAAACCATGGTGAGAGCAATTGTTCGTAGTATGTCCACATCAGCTCCCCACGAATTACCAGCTAGCTTCTTCATGATGTTTTTTCGTGTTTTCAGTTTCTGACTTGTGTTTTCGAGGTGTTTTTTGAATGTTAAGGAGCAGTCTAAGGTGATGCCAAGATACTTAGGAAAGAAATTATGTTTCACCCTCTGGCGGCAGAAGTTCACTTTGAGCTGCTGATGTGCTATTCTATTGCTCAAGTGGAATGCACATACTTCTGTTTTCATTGGGTTCGGACAAAGTCTCCACTTTCTATAATATATGTTCAAGGTTTCTAAGTCGTTAGAGAGAATGCTCTCACCTTCCTCTAATGTGGCAGTTTGCACGGCGATAACTAAGTTGTCAGCGTAGCAGAATTTATTGCTGGTTGTTTCTGGCATGTCACTGGTGTACAAGTTGAAGAGCAATGGAGCTAGTACTGACCCAATCCATTTTTTATTGTAAATGACTTACTTGTCTTATGTCCGACGGTGACCTTAAAATATCGGTTGGTCAGCATATTCTTCAGGAGTGAGGTTAGTTTCCTGCAGAGTATATATTTTTTAAGTTTAAGTAGCAGTTTTTAAGTTTAAGTAGCAGTGCATATGCCGCTGTTAGATCGAAAAAGGCTACTGATGTTTTTAACTTCTTCTGAAATCCAGCCTCAGTGTATGATGTCTGTGCTAATACTTGCTCACAACAGCTCCGTTTTAGTCTGAAACCTGCCTGATATGTTGGTGTTATTATATTTATTATTCCTTGTATGCGATTAAGGATGAGGCGTTCTAGAAGCTTATAGCAAACACTGAGTAGAGCAATAGGTCGATAGCTTGAAGCATCATCTGTTGGTTTGCCTGATTTGAGGATCGTCAAGGTGTGAACCAGCATAAATTCTGGGGGGACTATCCCAGTGTCCAGGATATCACTGAAGAAGTTCTTGAGCCAAGTTCTTCCATGCTTGCCGAGATATCTTATGAATTCTGGGAAAATGCCATCTAACCCTGCAGCCTTTCTCATTTTTAGCATTTTGATGGCTTTCTCAACTTCTTCATGACTAAATGGATTTAGAAAGGATAGGATTATTTCTAAGGTTGTTATCCATTTCAATCATCTCTTTCTCCATCTGTTTCTTCATGGCAGGATCTATTGGGACTTTGTCAGCTCTTGTTTTGATGTGCAATGCCATTTCAGCTGGTGTAATTCCTGGCTCCTCTTTGCACATGTTTGAGGCTGCACCCAGTTTTCTAAGGAGAGTCCATGCATTTCTACTGGAGTGAGTAAAGCTCATTTGAGAAGTTAGCTCTTTCCATTTCTGTTTCCTCCCTTCATTCAGTTTTTCTAATTTTTTTTTCCTGTTTCAGGTTCACCAATTTTTTTATAATTTTCATATAAAGTTTGCGTAGATTTGTCCCAGCATGGAATGTATTGCTTCCTGTACCCTCGAGGGATGTTTCGTCTAGCTGCAGCAATAACAATACCTACAAATCTCTTGTAGTTTTCCACTTTTGAGGAATCTATAGCAGGTTATTATCTACCTCGGAGCCAGTTTGCCCTCTTTAAATTCCACCTTGGTTTATGAATCGATCTGATTATAGGTATTGTGATACCAACACTGATTAGTGTAGGCCTGTGTTGGCTTCTGGGAAAATGCTGAAGGACTTTCCTTGTGTGGTCTAAAGGTTTTCTTTCATCTGTGGAAACAAAGACCAGATCAGGATTGGTGTCAGATTGCCATCTAGCAGAATGGAATGTTTTCTTTTCTTTAGCATCGTAGCTGACATACAGGTCTTGACTTTCGCACCACACAGTGAGTTTCTCTCCGTTTTCATCAGAATTTGGGTAACCCCAGGATGTATGTCGGCTGTTAAAGTCTCCTACATATATGCAAGGTTTTGGTAGTGAGGGCAGTGGTGGAGTTGGCCAGTTGGAAAGAGGTGGTTTTTAAACTGATGCAACAGTTAAATTGTTGAGTTTGGCAGTGATTTTTTCCACTTCATTGACTTTTTGACAGCTCACTTCCGAGATGTTGCAAATGTTGCTTTTGGCATACATGGCTGATCCGTGTATAGGAGAGGGAATTCTCGCTATCATTCTGTATCCTGCAATCTTGCCCCTGCTTTATACTAATGATAGCTTATGTCTTGTAATAACTTATAGGAAATTCTTTATGCCGGTAAGTGACTTAGCCGCCAAAGAAAACCTAATAGTGTATTTGTTTTATGAAATACTGCTCACTGATAGTTTATGTACGTACGTGGTCCAAATTACCAAAGTGAAAAAAGAAAATCAATTCGGATTATTCGGTTAGCATTAGCTTCGATCAGAGGTGAAAGGCGTACGGCAATAAATAAATAAAAAAGTTGCAATTTATTTTGACAATTAATTAAACGAAGTGATTATTATTTAATTATAGTTAGACTAAGAGCCTTAAGCCTGTACCAGCGAAGGCGTACATAAACGGTGTTGTTAGGAAAAGACTGATTTACTAACAGTGAGTAAATGTTGCATTTTTTAAATTATGACTGTAAATCTTAGTCACCTGATTAATTCATTTCTGACAGTTTTGACGCAATCTAAGTTTCTATATTCATTTGCGACACTCTTCACTATGCGTAGGCTGCAAATAAGGTCAATTTATGTGTGCAAGACTGACGTCGTGAGAAGTAGACTATCAAATGAGAGAATTTATAGGCAACAGCTTGTACAGAAATAAAGCTACTATTATTAAAATATTACAGCGCTGAGATTTCATTAGAAATACTAAATAACAGGTACCATGTAGTATACAGCATAATGCTACCTCGCAACATATATACATTTCGGCTGAATTTTATACTTTGATAGAGGCTATCGCCTTAGGAAAACTTTGAAACATTCAAAAGGATCGTCGTTAAAGCGTAATTTCTTGTTCTCAGTGAATTTACAAGATTAAACTTTTGGAATCTAAAGCTCCCATTAATAGATTTTGGTTGACAATATTGTGTGAAGATCCCTACATTATGATTTATTCAAGTTCATTCGCTGCCTGTTAATATGATGTTATTATCAAAAAGTTAACTTTAAGCAGTTTATCATCTATTATTTCGGAATTTCGACTATAGTGTCTCTACTTGCCGGCTGTTCTGAAGTACATCGCTTCTCCGCTACTCTGTAGGAAACACGCTATTGTTAAAGGGTAAAAGGCCGCAGAGAATCCCACCTCCCAATAAATCTCGACGCCGCTGAAGTAAACATCAACAGGTTTCACCTCAGGAAACCTTAGTGAGAAAAGCAAGAGATCTGCCACAACCCCACTTCAACATGTTCGACACGTGGCATAAAGAATGAATGGGAGAAGTCATGTACACAGAATAACACCTCACCTCCGGAACACGATCGGGATTCTATCAACCTCGAAGACTGGTGACGGGCTTTTACGCCAACGAACAATGATGGATGTGCTCAATCACTTTATCATCGTCGACAAAACAGACTCTTCAGCGTGCTACTGCGGTGCTGAGGGGCCAAGAATTACATACCATAAAAAATTTTGTTCATTAAAACTATAATTTTTAGTTTAAATTTTTTGTGGGGCAGCTAAGTCCCAGAGAACTCCTTTGGCGATTAATTTTTACTGAAAAAGAACGAATAAAATATACAGAATTGGGTAAATTAGTAAATTGTTCTTGTTCACAGAATTTTTAATAGATTAAAACTGCACACAGAACACCGCTAATTTTTAAAACACAATTTTTTAGAATTTGCAATTTGTTCTTCACCAGTTGTCACGAGGAAATCTAATGTAAGCTGTAGTCATGGATTTTTACGAAGTTCAAACTGGTTAGCACTTGCGACATTTGGAAGCTTGGAGTAGGACTTCTTGCTGTGATATTTTATTAATTCCAATACTCTAAATATTTTCAGTTCCCTTCGAATTTGATTATTGCGGAAAAATCAGGGGCTGTTAAGATTAGTACGAATAACTTTATTTTGGAACGGCTATAACTTTTTGATGTTGTCGCTAAGAAACTACTAATAGGATGCAAACAACTTCCTGAGTGCAACCATATAGGCAACTAACCATTCTCAAAATCATATACCCGTTTATAAATTGGGTGGGTATTCGTATATGTTAATGTAATACTTGATTGCGTATATTTTTTTGATAAGATAAATAAACAAATAATGATCCTATCTGTGGATAATGGTAATTTTTCTATTTGGGAATAGACCTTCGTTATAAGTGTCTAGGTGAACTGAACTATTTTTACTGTTCACTAATGAACATTTCGTGTTCGCTTGTCTAGTTCAGTGCTTTCAGACAGTAGTGTCACGATACAGATCTGAAATGTCAAACACACTTGTGGTGAATACATTACAATGCTTCAACACGTAACCGACTAAGACAATCTCTTTGATACAAATGCGACCTCTACTTCAGTTTTTAAAAATAAGTAGTAAACAATCTTTCTGTTACGATGGTATAACTACAAACTTGTGTATTGATGGATACAAACATTTTTTTGAACTGTAGTTTCTCCGGTGGCTTATTCTTGAGTTTGCACAGATTATTAAGTACGTGAGCGGAGGTGGCAACAAAACTTTGGCGTTTCTGGCGCTTGCCATTTTCGTGTATTACTCTCTGGACGATGTCTTCACTTCTGTCTCCAACAAAATTAATAACATCGCGCGTGCCTTCCAGAAACTTCTGAGGAAGCAGCCACTGGAGTTGGAACTACAGCGTGAGTTACGGAGGGGAAGAAATTCTCGTGATATCTGATGCAGAAAATGTCCAGGCGCTGCTCCCCGCGTATCTGCATTGAGTCGAGAGAGGGCCCGGGACGAATTTAATGCCTCCCCCAACCCCCTCCCCACGCCACCACCCTCGTTCAGG
This sequence comes from Vandiemenella viatica, assembly GCA_031002005.1. Taxonomy (NCBI): domain Eukaryota; kingdom Metazoa; phylum Arthropoda; class Insecta; order Orthoptera; family Morabidae; genus Vandiemenella; species Vandiemenella viatica. The sequence goes on along the minus strand of JARYHS010008075.1, from coordinate 98,245,530 downwards.
GTTCTCAGGTGAAACGATTTAAACGCGGACTTTCTTCGGCGGCCATTACCGCTTCCAGGCAGCCGGACGAACATTTAAAACACCCGCGAGCACTGAACTAACGTTCGGGAATAAATCACGAAGGCGAAACACCGAAAACGCTTCTCCTGCCGTGGAGAGGTGGGCGGACTACAGCCGTTCGCGACCGGCATTATACCCACGTCTCACATTTCTTGCCCTTTCACCAGCGGAATGGAAGAGTCATTCCGGTTTAAAGTAACAGGGGAAAGCAATGGAAGAAAAACACGTTTCTTAAAAAAAAAGATTTTTTCAAACACCATTATAATACGTAGATATTTAACAATATTGTTGTGACAACGTAAAATATGAAACGTGCAGCGTTGTAGACAAAAATCTATTGTCCCAGGGAAATGAGAAACAAATGACGTGAGAGGTGTTTTTCCGGAATTCCGGACCCCACTTCCTCCCCTCCCACTCTGGTGAGAGATCTGGTTGCACCCCTCCCCCTCTAAAATGAAGCGAGATTTAGACGGAGATCCCCCCCCCCCTTCCCCTACAAATAGACCCCGCAAGTTTTTTAGACCTTTTTTTTTTATTTTTAGCTCCACCATGCTACAAAAATTTCAAAACCTCACTTGAGATTTCCGTTGACCCTCACCCCCTTGGTGAGGTTTCTTGAGATTTCGCCCCCTATTTCATCTCACGTCATTATTGGACGCCCCGTAAGGAATTTAACTGGAAGAGAAATATTAAAAAATATTGTTGTGACCACATAAAATATAAAACGTGCAGCAACAATCGAATGAAATAGGAAAATGAGAAAAAATTAAAAAATTAATAGGCCTAAAAAACTGTCTAAGAAATTTTATTACATCTGAAAATATTGCCTCCCAGCCCATTAAAATCATGACACTACTTATTTATTTAGGTCAATAAAGTTCTTAATTCCCTCTGATAAAAGAATCAACATTAAAACGAACTCGAAAATCATTCTACTCGAAAATTCATTGGCTATAATGAACTTATTCTTATACGGTAAACATTTAAACAACAGCAAAAAAACAAATTTTAAAATTCCAAGAATAAAAAGGAAAAATTACACAAGTCGTTCTGTGAGAATCCTTGAAAATGCCTGAAGTAGTAACGTGACAAAGGAGGAAAAGAGAGAAAAGGGCTATGGCAAATGACCACGTAAACGTGAAATGTTTTCCCTGGTATTTGTTAAATCTCCTGTCCTGGATTATCTATAAGAGGGAACTAAATTGAAAGAGAAGAGCAAAATTTCTTACTGTCACCAAAGGAATATAACTCTTGTTACAAATCAGAAACTTGGCCTAAGAGGAGAACTTCTCCGAAGATGGCCATGTTACTACCAGTCGTTAGGGATGAAAGGAGAGAAAAAGTTTTATATATGAGTTATAATAACTTACTCGGAAGATAGGACTGGGAAGTTTTTTCCCAATAATTAAATTAACTGGTTCCATCTTTTTCTTTCTTCGCGCATACATAGACACATTCATAGAAAGACATAAAATAAAACACATAACCTGCCTCGTAGGTCTTGTACGAGAGAATCATGGTAACCCACAACGTCTGGTGTGGATTTCTTGGGTTCTTTTGGATTCCTCCACTTACCACACTTTCTAAATCAATCTTACTCTAAAGAATTATTATAAAAAACTTTATGATAGTAGCTATCGTTCAGAAATTCCCCTTATTTGCTACGTTTGAATTATCTTCTCTTCCGAGTTGATAACATTGGATTTTCGGGTATAATGACGTTGTGTTGGAAATATATAAATTCTCAGCACAATTAATCGTGAAATGTGGCAAATATTTATTCATCTAGATTTTCGAAATGAACTTTGTGTTACCTATAGAGTATCAGAGCTCCTAAGTTACTGCAAAGTTGTTAATATTTTTCTGATATCATCTGTAAATTGATTGTCCGTTGTAATATGTCCCTAGAAATGCGTTTGGTATATTAATTACGAGGAACATAACCTTAGGACAACTTTAGTCTCAACTTACCTCCGTTCAATGCGAGAACCGCTTTATGTGGAGAATCTGAAACATAAGTAATTATATAAGATATTAAAGCTATCTCAAATTAAATATGAGAATACATTAAAATGCATCTTATTTTTAGATGAAACATTTAACCCAAATCAGACATAATATTTTATGTTATGGAAAGAGCACCTTAAATCAGTTAATTAATTTTCGAAGTAAAGTCGAGCCAAAATTATATAACAACAAATTAGTGTGGCTGACAAGAGCATATTTAGAAACATGAAACAGATTGTTAACTTGCTATATACTAGAACCGCAATATTTTCCCAGTATTTTTCATGATTTGAGTTGTCTACGATTCATTTGGCGTTTTCTAAAGAAAATATATTCATTACTTTGTTCAAATTTGTTTAGATAAACGACATTTACATTTTTTGTAAACCACCATTCTAAATATTTATTATAAGTTTGTAATTTTCTAAATTGTATATAAAAAAAATCAAGATAGTTTATCTATAACGAAAGATTATTTGACAGCGACAGCAACAAAACTTCTAAAATATGAACGAACGATTGCTAACGACGAAAACAAAGAATGTTGAAATTATTTTATAGTAGTTTGGTGCCGCTTTATTTAACAGGGATATTCCGAATGTATTTCTGAGTAAGTTCCTATCTAAAATTTATCTGCTACAAGACCTCGCTGCTCAAGTCGTGTCACACCGTCTTAAGTGATACGTTCTGTCGCGAGGGTAGAGCCTAATTGACACCAATCACAAGAACACTGACAAGAGTTGTGTCCCACAAAGACCAATATCTACCTGTACAAAAACAAGTGAATTCAGCTGCGCACAGTTATAATACATTTCAAAAATATTCTTAAGTAAAATTTTTTTGTATCGTTTGATGAAATACTGAGCACTAAATCTCCAGCAACATCTGATACTATCATAACGACGTCTATCTATTCTTTCTTGTAATTATCTGGCAGTTTGTCTTGTAAACGATAAATGTCCTCAGATACAAACACAAAAATAGTGACGCCACAATTTAGGTTTTTATTGAAAAAAAAAAAATACCAGATATATGATGTCTTATTCAAGTATAAACGTGTAATCCAGGAAGTCAGGATGATTCATTTCTTCTTGGGGTTGGCAAAGTACAGATAAAACAATGTAATTCTTGCTGTTAGATTTCAAGTTTTAGTGAGTGTTTTTTTACTTACGTACATACTCTTATAGATGTGCCTTTGGGTGCATTTAAAAATTGTAATTAACGAATTTTTGTTTGCACAATAATTCGGTTAAATAATATGAAATTACATATTTAGCTGAAAGTTTGTGGGACTATAATTCCTTCGAATTTTTTTTACTTCTGTTGTAATATCGTTTACTCAGACGTTTCTGTAATTAAACTCTTAAGTAACTCTTCTTTTCTTCTTCTTCACCACCTGTCCCAACATTAGGAATTAGCTGCCTTTGGTGAGTTTTGGTATGGTCGTATTTGGAGCGTTGGGTTCACGGTCGCATTCCCTTGTCGACGCCAAGTATTTTATGCCTACTTCCAGGTATTATCGGAGGCAGTGGTGTGTTGCCGCCTGTCTATGAAACATGTAACTTTTTTCTGTGTCTTTTGACTGTATTTTTTGTTTGTGATATGTGTAATTCGTGAGTTTGGGGACCGACCCAGCATTCGCCTTATTGCCTGCGGTAAACCCAGTCACGACGGCCAGTGTGTGGGGGCAGGGCCCGCGCCCGGTACCGTCGTACCCCCCGGTGCAGCGTGTGGAGACTCAGCCCAGTGTGACACACTGGAGGAATGAGTTATTCTGCTAGATGTTGACAAATAATACTTGATGAATCTCTAGTTGAAGTAAATCAGAATAGGAAATTTTAAACTATATGAATAATACAAACTAATGGCTGCTAACTTATTCGATACTAGCAGAATTCCCAGCGTTTCCCAATGTGATCTAGGTTGAATTTCCCACGCAGTAAATACTGAAGTTCATAACAGAAGTCAGTTTTCTGAATTTCATCTCAGTCCCTCCATTTTCTACACGTATTAAAACGGCTAACTCCCGGTTACGCAGAAAAGAGATGGAGATGATTTATTCCTGCAATATTTTTTGCCATCCTATCAAGAACATGTGTACTAAGTTTTATCAAAATAACCACAGTGATTCATTCAGCAATAGAAAACATGATTTTTTCGAGAAATGAGCTAAAGGTAGAATCGTTCAACAATAAATTATAAAACTAAAGGGTTTAAACAGTTTACTTTCGTGCTCACATCCATCAAATATACATTACTTACTATCAATAGCGAATGCAATTTCACTTCCAAACATAACAGATTTTAGCTATGTGGCCTGAGATAGTAGCTTCAAGAAGCAAAAAGGTATCGAAACATGTTTTCATTAGATTATTAAAATTAATTTACATATTTTCCACTTCACGTAATTTCCCCTTCGCATTTCATATGTTCATCTATGGGTTTTAAATATTAAAAACCAAAATTTAAGGGAGGAAACATTACATGCGCTAGTATGGATGTTATTTTATTTTTTTTTTATTATTTTTTACGTGTGCTTCTAGTTGAAATTTCATCTTTGGTGTTTCACGCAATACTTTCAGATTTTCACTTACTTCTCCGGCATTATGATACGTTGTAGCATAAAACATACCAAACAATTTAGTCGAGATTCTAATCTTTAAACAGTGAAAACCCCACCGAAATCTGCGCAGTGTTTTTTGAGTTTTTCTGGTATCAATATACCCAGTTTCCGTTTTATAGATATAGATCCAGTAAACGTTTTGAGAGTTTCGCGGAAAAAAATGATTTCCTGACTGTTGTGATATTTTTGGTTTAACAGATTATTCTCGAGATTTCGGCCGGTTTGAAATTCTATGTGTGCATTTCATTTCGTGTTTGTTTCTATTGTTTTCTCGGTAACAGTGCTAACTTGAGGATGAAACCATATTTATGTTTGTCACTGTTTTAATATGGCATAAAGCTGATAAATGGGCAATACGTAGCAGCGACTAGCTAGAGTTTTAAAAAGATATGTTACTTCAGTCAAGTGTTTAGTTAATAAATTAGCTGGGGGCTTGTATTGAATTGGAATGAAACACGTATTTCTGATATAAAATAAAAATATAGGGAAAGCTATAACTTGCTTATGTTAGGCTCAATCGCAGATGTAAACAACGTCATCGGTTTTTGGTGTATGTTAATGTTGTAACTGATATGAAGCCCAAACACGGGAGTCAGTTTGGCCGAGGGGTTGGCAACCGTGGGCCGCATCTGGCGGCAGACATGTGCTGCTGAGATTGCGGCAGCAGAGGTCAGCACAAACTCTGAGGTGTGGCCTACCGCAGGGTATTATCCCCACTCCGGCTTCAAGTCTATAGCGGTCCTGTTTACCAAACAATCTTAGTAAGTTTCTTATAAGAATACGAGTTCATGCCTACAACCAGACATCATGAGTTTTGCCACGGCGGTTTTACAAGAGATTTTTTTTTTTTCGATTTTAAAGCAACAGATACATTTTGATTTCATATACGTTTCTTACTACTTAATAACATCATTTGCTATTGTGATATCGTTTGCCTTGTATTTGCAGTCAAAATTTCTCTTGCTAGTGGGAGCTCTTGTGATTGTCGAAGCATGTCATTATCCGGTAGTTTGATCGTGTTTGTTGAAATGCCACCACAAGTTACAACAATCCGTGGTTTGAACCTGTTTCCTGGTGCTTCTGTCGTCTTGAATGTGCTATTTAGGCGGATTTTCTGTAATATCTAGAACAATATTGGAATCGAACATACCTTCTGCCTAAAAATCAATTTATTCGTCAGATGAACATTTTATAACCAGAACAAAACTTAAACTGTTCTGAGAGACGTGGAACAGTTTCTGCTCCCTCGCTCCCCCGATCACCTCCTTAAACACCAACCTTAGCTTCTGTTTTCTGGAAATAACTTCTTTTCTTTACTTTCGATGTCTTTGTGTTGAATTAGCCGCAGTTGACAATAATCGTCAACTACTTCTATCAGCAATTATTCACATTTTAGGTAGGTAATTACATTTCTGCGCCAACTACATTGAACGCACCATCTCCACCACATTAATATGATGTAAAAATACTAGTGTTAGGAATCGTAATGGATATGCAATTTATAACTGGACTGATACGTTTAGATAAAGCATGTGATGGATTAAAGATTGTGACAGAGTCAAAATCGTGGAAAAGCAGTGTTTCAATTATCATGGACACGATAATACGCCTGAAGCTTTCCCATACGACTGATGAAGTCAAATGTCACACAGCTATCTTTACAAATTAAAGGGGTTAATCCTGTTACGCAGCCATCACCGCCTGCGCGGATTCAAAAGCCCTGTCACGACTCATTGGGCTGCAATCGACTGACACACGCAATAATATAATACAAGAGTAACTTTAAAAAGTATCGCCGACATATGATAAATCGATTACACTCAGAAATACACTACTATAACGAGCTGAAATCACATGGTATTCTTTGTACTGTTTTCATTTTAGAAGACTACAGTTTCTCATAAAGTTCTGTTTCGTAATGACAGTAAATAAGTCACAGGGGCAGACTTTAAAGGTAACATTGCATAACTGAATGCAATATTGTTTTTCTCATGAAAAGTATTACATTGCGCCCTAGACTAAGCAACGAAAAATTTCGTAATTTTAGAACTACAAGGCGCAATTAGAAATATAATTTGTAAACAAGTCCTTCAATAGCGTACTGTGCATTCTATAAATAACAGTAATTTTCCATGGTTCATCTGTAAATCTCTCTGTAAAAGCATAACCGTATTATATGAACTGTATATTTCAATGTTAATTATATCATTTCAATAATTAGATTTTTTTAGACATTAAAGTAATTTAAACCAGCTCCTTGAGATTTTTGTTGCTGAACTATTAATATTTTCCGGGATTAAACCTACCGTTCGAAACACAGGTTGCCTCCACATTAAATTTCATGTCGAATGACTTCAGAGCTGTTAGGAAACAAGCAAGCTTACACCTTCCCATTTATAATTCACAGTGTAGTAAAGCTTAGGGACGTTGAGGAAGGTTTACCTGTGCCAAATACTAAAAACTGCACAGCAAAAGCCATGTCACACATAGAGATATATCTATAGACTATGAGAACCCAACTTCCACACAAAAAAAACAAAAAGTAAACAAAAAAATATTAGTAAATGCTAAACCTAATGGTCACAGAATAATTATTCTCGAGCCAACTTGTTCATAAAAAGTCATCATTAGTTTCCAGTAGAGACAGAGCGAAATCATTATACTCAGTAGGCATATTATTATAATGCTGGAAGTCATATACGTAACATGTCAAATTTAAGATTTCATAAATTTGGTCAAAAAACAATTCTAAGGCAAAACATCAAGAAGAAAATAATCAGCCAGATCACTTGCTTAAAACAGGCGCAGTGCCAAAACACAAACTATGTTAACATCTTTTCTTGGAAACGTTGTTTTCAATTTTTGTAAAACCATTTTTTGATAGATATAAAGAAGATAAATGCTATTTGTAAATTATCGTAATAGGAAACAGAATAACATGGGATATATTGCGGCTTTCCCAGCTTATCCATGAGATTTTAATTGATTTGCCATCCACGAAGACTACGCCGCATTAAGCAACATATTTATTACATAGAGCAAATATGTAATATACTTTCAGACTTCGTAACTCAAACATCTCAATGAAAAAAACAGCTTATGGAAAATAAATTCATATAAATGCATAAAAATCTAAATTGGCTACCAATTCTGTTTTTGAATAAACCATAAAACTATTGAATTTAGTTACATTTCACCGTCCATGCAAACAGCCAAAATATGTATTAAAACTACTCGTTGTTCTTGTCATTAGATGTGACCCATTTTAGACCTTTCCTGGACTCTAATTACCAGATTTTTTTTCATCTGGCGAATATTTCTCTGTCTAACATATAATTTATTTTTATTTTTTACTGCTGGGTAATGTCCTTTTCTATGTTACTGAAAGTGATGATTCGTTGGGAAATATCATTTTGTGGGCATGACATCTCTACATACATAAATCTGTAAACGTTCCATGTCTGTTCGTTCCTCTGAACAGGAAACGCGCAGAAAGTAACAGATTTGAATGGGTTTTTCACATTTTTAAAATTTGTCATCTAGCGTAAATCTGCGGCATATCTAATGTCTCTACCTGATCTGGTGACCAAACAAGAAGTGGTAAGCTATTTCTAACGTGAACAGATAGGCTCCAAAGATTCATAATACCATCCTGTACAATTATTGTTAACACCACCAAAGTTAAAATTTCAACATGCATATAAAGCTTATGATTTGACTTAAAGCTTCAAACTGACTTTCAAATATTAAATTTATGCGTAAAATCTGATCAGCGACTTTCAAACATTAATATTAGTTTATTACGTACAGTTTACAATTTTTTCTTTTTCTTTTGGTGTCGTCAGCCTTTCGACTGGTTTGATGCAATCCTATACTGTGCTAACCTCTTCATTTCTACATATCCCTTACAACCCACGACCTCAATTATCTGCTTCATATATTCTAATATTTGTCTTCCTCTACAATTCTTCCCTTAGACTGTTACCTCCACTAACAACTTAACCAATCCAGCATGTCTCAAAATATGACCTACCAGCCTTTCTCTTCTTTCCGTAAGATTCTTGCACAAACTTCTTTCCTCATCCATCATTTCCAAAACTCGTTCATTTCTTACATTGTCAGTCTACTTAATTATTAGCATTCTTCTGTAGCACCACATTTCAAATGCTTCAATTTTCATTCTTTCCGGTATTCCTAAAGTCCATGTTTCGCTACCATAAAAAGCTGTGCTCCAGAAAAAGAGTTTTAAAAAGTACTTTCTAATTCCTAGATCAATATTTGAAACTAAAAGGTTTCTCTTTTTCATGAAGGCTCTTTTTCCTAGTGCTATTCTGCTTTTAACATCGTTCCTGCTTCGGCTATCGGTTGTAATTTTGCTTCCCAGGTAACAGAACTCACTTATTTCTCCTATTGCATCCGATCCTATTTTTATATTCAGTCCAAAATCTTCCTACAGAATTTTGTTCATGTCATTCAGTAACTTCTCAATATCCTCAGCCCTCTCTGCTAACAAAACAGTGTCATCAGCAAATTTTTCTACCTGAAAACTTATGCCACATGGAAATTTTTCTTCGACTTTCTTCATTGCTTCTTCCACATACAAGTTGAATTTTAACGGGGATATACTATAACCTTGTTTCACACCCTTTTTAACTGATGCATGTCTCTCGTGATTCTCTACTTTGAATTCTTATATATTTTATACAATATTCTTCTATCTCGATACTTTAGACCTGACTTCTTTAAAATTTTGAACATCTTGTCCCACCTAACATTATCAAAAGCTTTTTCTAAATCAACAAATGCCATAAAAGTATCTTTGTTTTTCTTGATCCGCCCTTCAAGTATTAATCTTAAACACAGAATTGCTTCCTTTGTACCGCGATTTTCCTAAACCCAAACTGATCTTCACCTACTATCTCTTCTACTACCCTTTACTTCCTTCTGTATATTATTCTGGTGAGTAATTTTGATGCATGTAACGTTAGACTAATGGTGCAATAATTCTCACATTTGTCGGCATGTTCTTTCTTTGGAATTGTGAAGATGATATTTTTATTAAAATCAGTTTGAATTTCTCCGGTTTCATAAGTTTTTGATATCATTGAATAATCTTTCGATTCCTTCCTCTCCTAGGATTTAAGAAATTCTGCAGAGATCTCATCAATTCCAACTGCCTTATTTGATTTCAAGTCATTCAGAGATTTATTAAATTCTGTTCTCAAAACAGTATTTCCTAAGTCATCAATGTCGACATCGCCTTCCTTTTCCATTACACTATTGTTGAAGTCGTCCCCAACATACAGTTTCTCGATGCATGCCTTCCATCGGTTAGCTCTATCTTCTGAGCTTAAAGGAGGTTTCTCATCGGCAGATTTAGTGTTCATACCTATTTTCTTCATTTCTCCAAAATTCTGTTTGATCTTTCTATATGCATCATCTACTTTACCTACGATCATTTCCTTTTCTACTTCTTCACACTTTTCTTGTAACCATTTTTCTTGTGCTATTTTGTATTTCCTATTTATTTGAATTCTATATTGCCTGTATTGCTATCTTCCTGCTTCATCCTGAGCATTTTTGCACATTCTCCTCTGATCCATCAGCTCCAAAATTTCATATGTGATCCAAGTTTTTCGTGCAGCTTGTTCCCTAAAGCCTAATGTTTCTTTACCAGCTTTCATTATTCCGGTCTTTAATGCATTCCATTAGTCCTCGGTTGAGCTCCTTTGAAAGTTATTTCTTAGACCTAAGTCTATCATTTCTGCAAATTTTTCTCTCGTGCTAAAATGTTTCAGTTTATTCACTGCTTATACTGCTTCCTTATTCGCTTAAATTTCAGCCTTCACTTCATTATTATCAAATAATGGTCAGAGTCTATGTCTGCTCCTGGTTACGCTTTACAGTCTAGAACTTGATTTCTGAATCTCTGTTTGACCATGATATTATCTAGCTGATATCTGCATGTATCCCCAGGTCGTTTCCAGGTGTATATTCTTCTTTAATGGTTCTTAAACAGTGTGTTGGCAACTACTAGCTTATATCTTTCACAAAATTCTAGTAACCTGCTTCCTTGTTCATTTCTTTCTCCTAGACCACATCTTCCTACAGTATTCACCTCTTTTCCTTCTCCCACTATTGCATTCTAATCACCCATGATTATTAGATTTTCGTCCCCCTTCACATATTGGATTAATTCTTCAATTTCAGCGTATATTTTTTCTATTTCTTCTTCATCTTCATGTTAAGTTGGCATATACACTTGTACTAATGTGGTTGGGACGGGCTTAGTTTCTAAACTCATCAAAATAATCCTGTCACTAAACTGTTCATAATAACCAACCCGTTTCCCTACTTTCTTGTTCATTACAAATTCTACACCAGTGACTCCATTGACAGCTTGTGTGCTAGTTATCCTGTGTTCTCTAGACCATAAATCCTGTGCGTCCTACCATTTAATGTCACTAATCCCAACAACAGCTAACTTAAGTTGTTCCATCTCCATTTTAAGTTTTCTAACCTTCCTGCCCCATTCAGACTTCTAACATTCCACGCTCCGACTCGTGGAATGTTTCTATCCATTCTGATGACTCCTCCCTGAGCAGTACTCACCCGGAGATCCGATTGGGGAATTAGTTTACCTCCGGCAAATCTTACCCAGGAAGAAGCCTCCATGATATATGTAATTTGAGAGGATTACATATCCTCGGGATACCCTTTTGTTCTTTGATTCAGTGGTTTCCCGTTGCCTTCTGCATCCCCATGCCGTTGATAATTTCTGATTCATCAGCCTTTAGGAGCCGTTTCCAACCCCAAGGGCACGAGGTTACCCTGAACCGCTGCCAGTTCTTCCGCCTTCCTTTTGGAGGCCGTTTTCAACCGTTGGTTGACTCCTTATACCGGGAATCTTTCAGTCGCCAGAACTTCGTCCGTGCAAACAAGGTGCACCATGTGAAGGAGAGGTTGACATTTTGTTGGAAAAGGCTAGTATAGTCTCTCCCAAACCATTAAACCCCAATTTATAATTACAATTTAAAAATTACTTTACTACATTTTTAAATTTGGCTAGCGTTTTGTACACTTCATGAATAAATTCGCACTGTTATTTTTTGGTTGTGGGTTAATTGAAATAAGAAAACCTTTCGCTTCCATGTCTAGAGAGATATTTGAGCTAAATCTGTGACAGTTAACGCGTTATAAAATTTTAATGACACTATATTTATAATTAAAAGAAAAGTATGCGACGAAACTGGTCTTATAGTTTTGAACGCGCCCTCATGAAATTATTAAATGAGAGAATGAAGAATTTATTTTTTAGGAGATGCTATTTATAGTTGTTAACATTTAGATGGATTTTTCACTATCTGAATGTTTCGTATTTGACTTAAAATATGCTCCGATATTCAGTTATCATCCATTCGCCTCTGATAATGGGAAATTTTCTCCTCAAACAGCAAATACTAGTTGTTACATAAATGGACTTTAAAAGCCGTGCATGTTTTGGTAACTGTGTCAGCAGTATGGAGATAACTTCTACCCGACCTTCTGCTGCGCTGTGTTTATGATTTCATAGCGAAAATTTATGGATATTCCGTTTAAAAGTTGGGAATTTGACTCTACACACAGCTAAATCATTCACAGAAGCCGAAGATCTTTCAGCTTAAAGTAGATAAATAAAACTAGTCGCACATAGTGTTTTACACTAAAAATTTACTCAGTAACCTCTGTGTTATGTATTTCGAATATGGTCGATGAAGTAAGTGTTCAAGACTCCGAGCTTTACTCTCCCCATCCAAATCAATTAAATCCTTTATTAGCTGCTTATATCTTCTAACAACTGCTGCATCTCAATGATTGATAGTTCCGTTTTAAGCAACACGTCTACCAGCTTTCAGTAATAAATTTACTACATACAGTACATACGATTAGTAAATTTGGTATATCTATATATCTTATAGTTGATGCAATTTAATGATCTTGGTAAGTTAGCGGCTCCATTCCCCGTCTGACCACCCAGTTTCCCACAGTTTCCTGTCACCATGGGGGTACATTAAAAATATCACGGTCGTATTTCTTCCCGTTCCTCCCCTTCCCCAATTTCCTTCCAACCTCAAATAACCTCAACGTCGACAAGCCTAAAAGTCATAAAAATGGTCGTCAAAATGAACTGCTTTATGATTTCATGAACAGAAATATACTACCTTAATCTTTGTGCAAATCTTTCTTATGAGCATGAACTTCAACGATAATAATAGAAGATTCAAAATAACTTCAAAAATTAGTTCAATCGATACCATTATTTCGGTTGATCAGTGTAAGTATTGTTGGTTCATGATACTGAGAGATGATGGAAGACCCGAAAACAATAAGATAGTGTGAAACTATTTTTATTTAGAGAATAATTAACTGTTCTTAAGACCATAATGCAGCGTTTTATACCAGTACGCTGTTATGCTTCCCATGTTTAATGAAGATGCCTGTAGCTCCTCGTGAACGAATCGAGGAATTAAAAACTAAATTATCTCCTCCTCATAGTGACATTACCCTCCATTTTTTATTTTTTTTTATTTTGTTTTTACGAATGTTCTTCTTCTACAACTAAGGAAAAAATAACACTAGTTAATTTAAAGCTACAAAAGAATATAATAAATGAAGATGAAGTGATGATAATAATTATTGTAGCATGGAGCATTTATACACGCGTTTCAATCTAATAAACTTACTTTCGATGAAAATGCCACATGCAACATAATTACGCAGTTGGTAAGGACACTTTTACAATACTTGACACGATATTTGGTGCAATGTTTCAAGCAGTACTGGCGTCATGTTTTAAAATGGTAATGATTGAAGGTAATTTTGGTGATTTAGGTAATCCTACGTTTGTAAAGACTTGACAAAATGTAAATATTGAAATAATACCAACAGTAGGCAATCTCATAAATCGCTTTGTTAGTACCCTTCCAAAGGGCTTTTCACTTAGTCAACGTCGATTTAATTAGAGGCGAGAGGGGGATTGGATATAGAGACCAAGACGGAATTTGGGCACGAATTTTTGCAGGAACCATCATGTCATTGATTGATTGAGTGATTTAAGGGAATCATGAAAAATAGAAGTCTGTATGGACTGAGGAGCAACTGAACCATCGTCCTCCCGAATTCCATTCTCAGGCACAACCACTCACCGACCGAGCTCAGTACACTCACCACACAAAACCATAGGAAAGCTACAGAACGTGGCAATAAGGTGAAACGAACTGACTGTCGCACTACAGAAACAAAAATCGTTTCATATAACAGTTTAAGAAACATTGAGTAATGGACCGTCTACATATGTGGCTGAAAACGTTTCAGACCATCGTCTCAAAACCAAGAAGTCCTACGGGCAGTTCTAAGCAGTACCGGAATACATGGCTTTGGGTTATAACTAAAAACACGTCCAAGGACTTTCATTATTAGTCCTCTATCCTGTTTGCCCAAAGCCTGTTCCGCGACCATATGTACTGTACAAAGATCATCACAGAAATCCAGTTTCAGATCAATCCCAAGAATGTAATACTTTTTCTAAATGAACACATTGAGATTTTAACTTTCGTTTCTTCTCCTCAAGAGAAATGCAAGGAAAATAAAAATGTTAATAATTATTATCGGTGAATTTATCCGGAAGAAAAGTTCCACAAGTGATTCTAACTATTTATCGCCTAATCCCATTGAAGTAAACATGATCTCTCTCTCGATGTAACACTTTAACTATGGATCTGGTTTATCTCACGTGCTCAAGGCAAGCTAACAGTAGGTAGATGATAAGTTAAGGCTGTGTAAATACAGCAGATTTTCTGAAATCGTTAAAAGAAAAACACACAATGTCTGAAAATTACAGATAGTTAAAAGGAAATAGAAAACGATAATGGTAGTGGTATAGATTGATAACAGTAGATGCAGCGAAAAATTTTACTCATTAGCCTAAAAAGACTTGGTAAAAATTTATATTCAATTATACGAGTGCAAAACAGTATTTCAGAGTTATTCTTGATCCTAAAAGAATATAAAAGCACTTCTAACCATTGTAGAGTCTACATAAACATTATTTTAATCTCCCACCTACATGCTATTAAAACTAAGCAGGTTTTTGTGTATGCAACCGCACAGTTTCTAGAACAAAAACGACCAATCAGAAGAAATGAAACGAAGAAGAATTATGACCATGACCACAAGTTGGTAATCGATTTTGTTCATAAGGGAGCCGGAAAATTTTCTTTTGTGGATAATGGTATTAGGAATTGGAACGGATTACCAAGTGATGTGATTAATAATTTACCAAAAACGCTGAAGGAATTTAAATTGAAAATTTGTAAATCACAAACGTAGATGACGAAGGAAATTAACACTGGAATTATATATGATAATGATAATTTAAAAAAATAAAAAGGGCTATTTAGATGAGTAAGGGAATTTTCACCGGAGCGTGTGCTCCATCGTAATTAAAATAAACTAGCAATAAAAAAAGAGTGAGAGATGCCACGTAATCAGTAGTAGTGACCCCACTATACAATTGTTTGTGAATATAACGCTTACGACGGCTTCTTGTGCCCTGAAAATGACTAGAAATATCTTGGAATGCGTACAGATAAATGGAAATTCAACGCAATCGGTGCAAAGGTGGCGGAATAGCGAGGCTGTAACATATGGATGAATATGACGAATTGTAAGTGTTCCTTTTTGCCATTTTAACTACAGAACCCAAAAACCGAAAAGGGAGAATAACATGTTATTAAGATCTAACAACAGTAGTGAAAGCGGGTAATATTTCATTAATGCACCGTAATATTCAAATGCCTCTAGTTTGCATATTTTGTACTCGTCCCAGCTATCGCGTACTCTCCACTGCTCATTTACTCATTATTTTGAAACTATACAGTAGTAAACAAGCTCTCCCACCACAAACATTGCGTGACAGTTTTTACTCTAAGTGTCTCTTCTGTTCAGCAACCCATCCACATTAATATTTACGAATTATTCAGAGTACTGTATTTTGGAAACTTCATCATAGATGCCCAAAACGGAAATGTTACTGGACGGTCTTATGTGATCCAACTCTGCCTCGGCTTAAAACTATAAGAAATTCACCAAGAAAACTGAAACTGTGGCCAAATAACGTATCACATAAAGGTGAATAAACGGATATGGATCCAAATAACGAATCTCCATTCAGGCAGTTATCCTAGCATTGTCACAATGCTCTTGTGTTGAGTGTAGTTTAATAGGAGGAGACTGTGGACCGTCCTGGCCTTGGTGATTGCGGACAATCGTCTGAACTGCGCAACAGGACGTACGGTATGTGGGGACCAGGACTCTATCCTGCCACGCAGTACCTCCTCGATGCAGTGCACGCCTCAGCTCACAGAGCCACAGGGGCGGGTGGGACAGTCTCTAACTACTTAGGCGTCATGTTGCATAAAGATCTGACAAATATTGTTAGACAGATTAAGAAGAGGGTAAAACACTAGCTGGTATATTGGCGGGCCGCTCCCGGAGAACGCATACCGAAATACTACTGGTCTTATCAATTCAGCTGCCGAATATTTCGCCCTTGTATAATTGAACACTGCACATACTGAGAATGTGATAGTGAGTATTGTGGATAATGTACTGCGATGCACCCCACTGCTTTAGCTTATTGTATTTTCCAATATCTTTCCGCCTGAGATCAGTGGCCAAGCAGCTTTATTCGCTGAATGACGCAACGTTAAGGACTGGTCAGACATAACTTTGTGGGCAGACTCGCAGAACTTTCCGCTAGTGCATCTTGAGTCATGAAATCATTTTCTCTCTTGCTTCCCAATTGTCCCCCTTCCTCCCACTTTAATCCTGGTATGGAATGGAGACGACAGTGGAGGCAGAACTTGCCATTGAACCGAACCCTGTTGCCGATCTTCCAGTTACCGGGTGGTAACTTACTAACGAAGTACTGAATCCAACAAAACCACTTCAGAATAAACCACTGTCCGTGCGGTGCAAAGTCATACCACTGGGGCTTAGAGGATAATCCCTACTGTGACTGTGGTGTGAAACAGGTGGTTGAACACATCGGGAAAAACATTTGTTCCACCAGGTGTTTACTGGAAGGCCTGACTACTTTACGTTGGACAGTCTAATTAATAGACTCCCCTCAACATCACTGTATTGCGCTACTTAGTGCCTAGGATAAATAAATAAATAAACGTCCAGTGTGTTTATTTGATATTTCGGAGTCTCATGTTGAGGGGAAGCAGACAAGGGCTGAGAGATGCGACTATCACTGGCAGCAGACAACCAAGACACTTCCGGAATTAGGTCCGTAACATACATCACACTAAACTGGTACTATACGAGGACAACGAGAGGGAAAATGCTGCGTCGATCACCGAGTTTCGAGTGCTAGGACTACTTCGCACTAAGAACAATTTGAGCATTTTAACGTTTACCACACTAATATAATACCACTGTTCACAACAAACAGTCTCGTAACGCCTAAAATAACCCAGGTTGATACCTGATGCTGCATATTGATTCATTGCCTTGTCATTTTCCAATTTTTATGTTAATTGAAATTTATAAAATATTCCTGTCATTGATTAAAGTTTAACATTGATTGTTCGGTAGCGTTGTTAAATTTTGAGTTAAGTCGTTGGTAGTTAAGTTTGAAGACTCATTTGTTCCCAGTAGTCACTCGCAATTTTCCCGTTATTTATGATGTGTCAGTCAACTTAATACAAGCTCCAAAAAATGTTAGTTTACAATCAGAAAAACGGAACATTACGCTTTTAAAATTATGCTTCAAAACAATATTAATTTGGTAATAGGCCATATTTCCGCAGTTGTTGAAAAATAATTTTGTAAATAACTCCGTTTACAAACAACTGTTTTATTTCCTAGAGGATTATCACTATATCTGTGAGTTCAGTATGTGTGTATATATATATATAAACACATTTACAGCCACTGATGATGTTCTTCACAGCTAGGGCGAAACGTGACTGGGGGATAAAATAAAATTCACCAAAACAGTTGTTTGTGGATGGAGTTATTCTTCAGGACAATGTTCAATTTTTACTCACAGCACCAATTGTTCACTCATTCTTGTATCCAATTTATAACTACTCAACAGTCTCGAATTACATTTTGTTAGGCCCATAATATGCAGTGAGGTCAAATAGTTGATGATGTCGGACGCGTTGGGTACCCAATCGGCCATCCCAATTTTGGTTTTCAATAGTTTCCCGAAATCATTACAGGTGAATGCCAGGTTGTATGATTCAGCAGAAGATCTCCGGAAAAGACCCATTTTTCACTACACCATCATTCTTTAATTCAATTCAGTGTTTTTTGTTTAAGCTTGAGTACATTTTCATTGAAATAGTCGGAGAAGTTTTAAAATGATATCACTGCCCCAAATGGGTTCTTGTGAATTTAATTGTTTATTCTTACGAAAATGAAATATTAACAGATATTCGCTGTTATTTTTTCTCTAAAGCAGTTTGAAATTTTCTATGTGTGATGTCTGCGTGTTTCATTTGAAAGAATGATTATTCATATTACAACTAACGGTTCAGAATTATGTTTTTCAATGTGATTGCCGTTGCCTTTTTCACATGTGTGTAGATTCACGTCATTTATACTTTTTCCATGAAAATTATTTGGAAAAAATACGTAGAAAAACTGACAAATCTGCACAAAATACCTGACACGTACATGATATAAGTGTATAACAGCGTTAAGGTTTCATGGAATTTTCCTAATAGGAGTTACGTCAACTTTCATGTTTAATGTCATATGTGAACATGCTGTCAATGAGATGAAAGGAAAGAAGAAATAAACATATTAGTTTCATGTATTAAATATTTATCGTTTTTTGCATCTGATCGGTTTTCTGCTTTTTTAATTTGAAATAACTCTTTACTGCCGTAAATTTCAATAATTTTCTCTAATTAGCTATAATATGAGTAAATCCTATGTGTTCGTTTTTTTGTCAATAATAAAATTTTTATCAAAAATAAATTTTATGGCAGGTATTTAATAATACTGTACCGAAATTAATATTAAAATTGCAAGCCAGTATTCGCCGCAGCCAAGCCTAATGCATTTATGTTAGTCATTTGTACCGAACACAAAAAAAAACAAAAAAAAAACTGACGTAACTGGTATTAATCAATTCCTTTTCACCTATCTAGTTCGTTAACATCAGTAGAAAATCATTGTCAGGAGGTAATACGGAAACAATTATGGCTTATATGCATAATAGAGCTGTAGTAGAAACTGATTTGAACTGAGAAGATATTGCGCTTGGTTGATCAGTACCTGTCAGAAAAATATGACGTTTGATTTAGAAGCATTTTCCAGTATATCATATAGTATAAGTGTTATTAATACACGAAGGTGTTGATCATCGAAAGAAAAATTTGTGAAGGTATTGAAGAATTTTCCGGTCCCTTGGCTCCATCGGTTGTTGTACTGGCACTGACACGAGTTTAGCTCGTGCGAGTCCTGGTGATGGTGGAAATTTTCACTGCCAGGAGTTGGCCGGCAGAGTAGGAGTGTAGGTGGTGCACGATTCCTAATCACCAGATTGTACGCCAAAGTAATAGTTTAAATCACAAGCCACTCCTCACTGCGTATAGAATGAGGATTAAAGACATTATTGCTGGTGATTCGTTCGTCGGATAAGGACGCTAGACCTGGCATGCTCCTCTGTTTCATACAGAAGATAAAGCCTGAATGGGGCGGCACCGGGCTTCACCCTCTCCGTTTTTCCATCCCTTATCCACTAAACACACCGAACACACACATCGTCACATTAATACACATCCACCGAGAGAACAGCCTACTCTCGGACCCTATGGAAGAAGAGTTGAGGAAATAATTTAGTGGGGCTTTCTCTATATATATATATATTGCTTGGTGTAGTGAGTTGCAGGTGTGGCTGGTACTTACATTTGAGCACAGTGGCCAGGCCTGCGACGAGGGCTGCGACGGCAGCGAGCAGTGCTAGCGTCGCCACGGCGAGCACGGCGGGCCGCCGCCTCCTCCAGGAGTCCACCTCGCCGCCGCCCCCGCCACCCCCGCAACCCAGCGCGCGCCTCAGATGCCTCCGCACCCCGCCGCCCCCTCGCCCCACCTCGCCGCCTCCCTCGCCGTGCACCAGCTCCGTGGACGCGCTGCCCGCGCGGGCGCTGTACTTGACTACGGTGGAGAAGCCGGCCGCCCCGTCGTCATCGTCGTCGTCGCCCGCGGCGTCTGCGTCGTGACGCCGCCTGCCGTAGACGCCGTACGAGGCGAGCACGGTGGCGGAGGAGGACGAAGAAGCGCCCTCCGGCTCGCCCCCGCCGGGACACCAGTAGCAGCAGCAGTCTTCGAGCAGGTGGTCTGCCTTGCGGCGCTGCTCGGCCTGGCCCTGCGCCGTGTCCGTGAGGTTCCAGTCTGCCGGCTTGGGGCCCTGAGCGGCGGCCGCAGCGGTGCCGTGCTGCCCCTGCGGAGGCAGCACCCCGCCGGACGCGTGGCCGACCTCCACGCCGACGAACACTCCCCCACCGTTGGTAACGTTCTTGTTGGGTGCCACCGGGTAGTGACCCTGGTTGGTGCTTATCACCATTGCTAAGGTTCACACGATTCACTCTACACTCACAAGTGGCACTATACGACGCATTTTCCGATTAAATATCTGTAATAATCAAGTTAATCACATCATATCCCCCTTTACAACCGTTGGAATTACTGTCTACTTTTTCAATTTGTCGTTTACTGGATATATAGGTTATAGATAAAACAGAAGAGGAAATGAGATGTTTAGCTCCATAACACTGGCTGTTTGACTGGCGCAAGTATCCCGGCTGATCCCGGCTGCTGCTGTATTTACCTGAAAAGAAACAAGGATAAACAATTAGCGATTAAATATAAAAAATACACCTCGTAATTCATAAGATTTTCTGACGTCAGCTTGTTTCGTTAAAATTTCTTAGTTTTTATGGCATTTCTACAAAAAACTACGGTGAAAGGTTAATGTATTTAACCTATCCAGGCAGTTAACAAGGCATAAAATTGAAACTGGCGTTTATCTGTCGTAAGAAATGAGAAGGGTGTGTTTTGAAGCCTGGTATCAGTGATTAGACACAATTTTCTTGTTTTGCGCTGTAAAAGCTTATATACGTTTTACAACCAAATCGAGAAGGAATAATTGAAACTAACAGCATCATGGGCTCCAAACAGAGCACTCCAGTATAAGCTGATGGCTCTTTGCACCTTCGTACACCAACTTTGATTGTTATTAAACTCTTTTTCATGTTTAAGTAAACAATAAAATACGTTTCCCAAATATTACTTGTATAAACTCATCAATATTAGTTTGTTGTACCTATGTTTTCAAGTGGTTCAAAGGAATGCACATTCGTATTTCAACCTGCTGCACAACATAAAGTTTGCATTAGTTATAGGTAATAGAAACTTCTCTGCAACAGTTGTATAGCTTTTGTAACAAAATGAAATTTTCTTATTTAATAACCTATTTACTATCTCATCTAAAACCATTGGGAGTATTACTAAGTGAATTAAGTTTCCACTCGTAGCACATTTTAATCTCACGTATTAAAATATGACATGTTTTAATAAAATTAGTTAGGTCGAGAATATTTGATATCATCAGTAAAAATATGTAAAATAAAGCAAATCGCAGGTGGGTTTCAATGATGTTAAGATGTTTAATTTTCTCATAAACTACTTTGCTGTAAGATTAGGTACTTCATTTATTCTTATTGGCTAATGAAATTAGAGATTTTTGTGTTAGGTACAGAAGTTACTTCAAAGCTCGTGGATGAAAATAGTACACGATACTGCAGTGATAAGATGATTCAATAAACTGACTATTTCCAAATAATGAAGTACGGTATTTCTGACAGGAAATGGGAAGAGAATATGGATTGTTCTATCTGGTGATGAAGCGAAAAATGACATTTCAATGGTTGTGCAAAAACTGCATGGCTGAGTTTGGTTTGACTATAGTTGAACTTGTTTGTTCTCAACAACAGCGTTCAGACCGAGAATTTATAGGAACATCGGACAGAAAAGAGTGTCAAAGTGCGCAGAAGAATTTCTTTTCTTCGTCGGTATCTGTATCTCGCACATTAATCTTCTTCGCTTACAATAGTTATTCCTATAATATGATTTTTCCCACATTCAAAATTCTCTCTGCAATTCTCAGAAAGTTAAAAGATCTTGCAAAGATTCCTTCATAAGTAAGAATTAGTGTTAGACTACACTTTCTGAGACGTGATTTTCTATTGAGCAACCTCATACTCTGTGTTGAACGATGATGCAAAATGGTCGCCCTGTCTGCTACAGCAGTATTTTAATTCCAACGTATGGATAGACAGAAAGATAGACCGTGAAATAGGGCAGAGAATAATAATTCTATGACTTCGTTACGGATGTGGCTCAGAAACATGGAAGACTAGACTTAAGCAGACTGCACGTGATAGAGAGTGTGTTCCTGAGATGCATGAAAAATGTCACCATGTGGTGTATGATTCGAAATAAAGACATCAAGGGGAACTTAAAAGTTGACATAGAAGGAAACACAATAGAAAATCAGGTTTTGTTGCCACTAATGAGAATACAAGAAAGAGGAATGTCACAGTCAGTCCTGTGGACAAAGAGAAGGGAAGGAGACCTGACGGAAGACGATGGTCGAGGTGGATAAACCAGGTGAAAAGGACTTATGAAAGTAGACTTGAGATGCGTAGTATAATAATTATGATTTCTGGGGATATTATCAAAAAATGGAAGGAATTGAGCTGAAGAACCCGTAAAGCGGAAATTCAAAAGATGGCAGCTCATCGATGTCGTTATCTGTATGGCCAGAGCTATTTTCTGTATGTTAATTAGTTTTTAAGATGGATGCCTTCGCAGCTATGGAATAGTTAGTTTTTGGCAACGTCTTAAAACCTTTAAAGGATTAGCGGTACTCAAGACCTGAGACTGTATCTACCACAGCCTACTAAGACAGTATTTAAATGAGAATGGTAACACTAATAGAGCTGTAAACAATTGCACACTGACGGTTGTGAAGCATTACAGAGCTTATTTCCGATAATATTATTTATTGATTTTTTGAGAACTGCGTTCATCGTTAACAATTAAATAAGCTTGTGGAAAATATTTACTAGGAATGAAATTAGTAGTTTAAATTAAATCCAGTGAGATTGACTAAAATACCAGTTAAAATTATCTATGAAAATTTTATGACCTTTGTAAGAATTTCCAATTTCACTAAAGTCTGCATGGAGAAGCACCCATAAATCAAGTTGCAATAATTACTGTAGAGAGCTGCCAGAATTCAATGGATGCTTCAGTAAATATTCAAACGTCAGGTTTTAACGTTTAATGTTAAGCCGTAAATAAATCCGGAGGAACAGTTTAAATATTCAATCGTACGGCTTGTAAAGAATTCATAGGAAACTGCAATGGATCTAGACGAAATAAATAAAATTTACAAAAGCGTAAACTCTGAACAACGATTTAAAAAAGATTTTACACGTGAATTTAATGCACATAAAATTCTATCCGTATACTTACTTAAGAATCAAATTACAGTAGATAATGGCTAATGCACTTATACGAGTAGATCAAACTTTTCGTATAAATAATAGCCACTGCACACTACAGAACATTTTTTTCTGCTGGAGGTATTAAGTAAACTTAAAAAATAAAGATTGGAGCTTATGTGAACGTCAAACATCTACTACATGGTCTGTAATATATGACTGATACAAATTGACAGGCTATTAATATTTGCGCCACCTGCAAAGTTTATGTTAAGAACATGACAGAGAAAACCTTCGTTATATTTTTTTTAGTTTCTGTAACCAAGGTAACTCTTTTCTTTCTTAGGTATTTCTGCCACATCACATTAATAACTTTGTTATTAAAGGAAAAAATTGCATTTTACGTATTTCTTCATTCATGTTTATGCACTATTTGAAGAAAATACCTATGTGTAAACCACACTGTATTATCAGAAGATAATTCAATATTTTTAATATTTGCGGAAACTTAAGAAGAACCAAATACTCTTTTCATATGGTGTAGTTAAATAAAGAGATTCTTTAGGAGAAGAACACAGTGAGTCATTAATCCATCGTTAGAAGCCGGCAGCTGGGGTTGTTGATGCAGCTGGATAGTGGAATGACTTTTAACTTCAACGGTAGGGGAAAAAATTACCAAACTCCTTTTATAGTTCATACTACGAAGAAAGCTGATAAAGTTTAATGCACTCAAAAAATTTGCAAGCCTCTGCTGTTAGATTCTTATTGATACGTGCATGAATCTTACTAGCACCGTTTAGCAAAGTAAATTGAATGAAGGGCTAGATACTAGTAGCTCGTTATTTGTTTTTTGTTTCTGTTTTTACTTATGGCTTTGCGCCTCGTCGAAGTAGAAGTCATTAGAGGCAGGACGGTACTGGGCGCATGGAACGGGAAGGAATTCGGCCATGGAATTTTGAACGAAGCATCCCGGCATTCACCTGGAGTGATTTTGGGAAACCATGGAAAACCCAAATCTGGATGCCCGGACGGGGAGTCGAAATGGCGTCCTCCTCCGAATGCGAGGCCAGAGCGTTAACCACTCACCCACCATGCTCGGTCTAACAGTACGAAATGAATCGCTGTGGTGAAAATCGTGGTACGAAAGGAGAAAGAACGAACGAAGCAAATTCCTAGAAAAAGCTCGTCTATGCAGACTGTTAGTAAACGTTACCCAAGTATGCTACAGCGGTACCCGCGATTAAAATCTCACATTTATAGGAATAACGTTATTAGGAACACAGTCAAAGAATGAAAAGCGGGTGGTATGTTGTAATTCAAGGGCTTATACCTGTCAATTGATTTAGAGATACAGATGCTGACGGCCCAGCCGAAAACCATTAATAATAACTGAGGGTTTGTTACTGTTCTAAAAATGCTACTGCGAAATATTATCCCATCGTGTCAGATGGCGGTTGAATTGTTACACAAAGTAATAAATGCTTTTATCAGATCACTCGCTACCAGGGAAATCAAATTTTGTGGATGATCTGTAAATCAACATACAATCAACGATTTATGAAAGGTATATTTTCTTTAGAATAAGTTTCATTAGGAAAACATATATTTAAATATTAGCCTAGCATAAGTTCATGAATTCAAAATAGCAGGGAAGTAACAATGATCCCAACATATTCACGCAAAGCAAATGAAAGAGAATTTTAAATGAACATTTATTAACAGTATAGATGTAACGAGTTGGAGTGTGCTGTGAGATTGATATTTAAATCGGGACTGAAAGTGTGAATATTTATGACTTTACCTTTAGAGTTGATTGACTTGAACTGAGGCAGTAAATTTAAAAATAAATGGTATAAAATGGAACTTCCACTAGTTTTTTTTAGCATTATGTTATGGTGACCTTTATGAAACTGATCATAAAAATATCCTGTAGAGTAGGAATGATACTGCGTTTATTAGAAGGTTTATCCTTTTTGTTCTCGTTGGATGTTGGATAGATTACAGCAGATTTATTTCAGAAGTAATGTTATGGCTAAAGGCAGAATCTAGGACAAGAGCCATCAATTGCTACAAAGGTTCTTCCGTTTATGTGAACACAATTTCTAATATCATATGAAACGAAGTGAAAATTACGGGCTGGAAATAATGATAAACTTAAAAATCTCGTAACGTACACCTGATTTTTATAATAGATTTTTCCTAATGGCAGGAATCTTTTCAATATGTTTTGAGATTAGTATATTAATTCATTTGTAGTAAAATGTTCTGCGGCAGTCGGGAACCAGAATTAAAGCTATAAGGGTCTCTCTGAAATATCCCTCCAGAATTACAGAAATTACTTCCAAACCTTTAATTATATTTTATTTTATTGCGATGGAGTGCACGCTCCGGTGGCAATTTCCATACACATTCCCCTTCTCCCTTTCCTGTGCCCACCTACTTTTATGCTCTAGAAATTTTAACTTTAAATTCTTTCAACATTTTAGGTAAATTATTGATCATTTCTCTTGGTAAATTATTCCATTCCCTGACAACTGCGAAAGAAAATCTTTCCACGTGCTTGTGCCTAAATTCCGGTGCCAGCTTGTGGTCATTGTCATCTTTTTCCCTTTCATGCATAGCTCATAATTATTACCACCAATATATTTTCACGCCTCATCACCAATGTACACACCGAGCGTGGTGGTGTAACGGCTAGCGTTCTAGCCTCGCATTCGGGAGGACGGCGGTTCGAATCCCCGTCCGGGCATCCAGATTTGGGTTTTCCATGGTTTCCCCAAATCACTCCAGGTGAATACCGGGATGCTTCCTTCAAAAGGCCATGGCCGAATTCCTTCCCATTCCTTGCCCCCATCCTTTCCCGTCTTTAAAGACCTAGTTGTTATAGGAGACATTAAGCAGTTAAAAAAAAAAAACCAATGTACACCTTGTACGCTTTCTCGACTCTCTTCACCCTCCCACTGACTTCCAAGGAATACCATATCGTTTACTGATTGTGTTCTGTGGTAATTTCTAGAGACAAATCTAGCAACAATTTTTTGCATATTTCCCAAACTCTCTCCACTCAACTCCTGCATTTGATACCCAAAATGCGGGTCTCTTACTACACCACCATTTTCAAGCAATGGTCTGACCAAAGTTTAGTGACCTAATTCCTTGTCTGGTACATCCGCTCATCACACTCTCCAACAAATGAAGGATTCCGAAAATGTTTCCTACAACCTGTCCAATGTGCCCTCCCTATTGAGCTTGTTATCAAATGTTATGCCAAGATATTTACATTTCAAGACTTGAACCAGCAAATCTTTCCCCATGTTAAAATCATAATCAAACTTTAGTTTTTTTTATCTGTGTGCCTAGTAAAAAGACTCTTCTTTGCATTTATCTTCATCCCATGTTTACCAACCCAGCTAGATATCCTGTCCATATTACCCTTGCAACTGTTCACACTCCTCTACCATTTTTTGTTTTTGTTTTTCGGGTTTTAGGGCGCGTCGACAACAGGGTCATTAGTGCCCTCTACCATTTGATCCTATTATACAGCATTAATCATCTGCAAACAACCTAACTTCTGATAGTAATTCTTCAACAAATCTTTCATCAGCATAATGAATAGAAATGGTCCCAATACGCTACCCTGTGGCACTTCCATTTTCACTTCCACTTTTTTGATACTGCATTTCCAAACCCTAACGTTTTGCTTTCTACCTTTTAAGAATTCTTCTATACAACAAATCTCTTTCACACCTTAACTGGCAGACTGAACGCGGTAAGATCTTTAGTTAAAACGTTGTATGTAAATGAGGATTTTAGATTACTGTTATTCTATTTTAATTGATTTATTTAGTGGTAGAATCTTAATTCATTAATCCTGCTATAAAATTAATTCCAACAATTGGAATTAAATGAAGACTTTGTTTTTTTACGATTATGCTAATTAAGTCCATTTTGATAAATTACTGTTAGCTCATTTGATATATGTCTTATTTCAAGGCATAGAATTTTCAGTTGATTGTATCACTTCATTTTTGATTCGGTGATGTAACAAATAAGTGATGTTTTCTTTGCTAACTTTTAAGATAATCTGATTATTTTCAAGAGTAACAGTATTTATTTACACAACAGCGGAAAAACCAATACAAATAAATTTTCTTTCTTTACGATAACATTTTAATACAATTTTTTAAAAACATTCTTATACTTCATTTTACAAAAGAAATTCCACAATAATCGTAAATTTAGTAGTTATAAACTATTTAATATTTTACGTTCATAAATACAACTATAAATAAAAATTCTTTGTTTAATTAGGTGTGAAGTCATATTTTATTTTTAAAAAATCCCCTGTCCCGCGTTTCTTGTCGCATTAACGTGAAGTGGTTGCTGGACAAAATCATAAACTTACGACTCCTTTCCAGATTGGTTCGTAGCTTCTTCAGATTAAAATGAAGTCATGTAAAGTGTCATGAATTTTGTCACACGTCCCGCTTCTATCTTTGCGAGTACAACTAAATAATGTTTTTGCTAAGCTTAATTCTGCCTGGAAACCTAGGTATGAAACTGTAATGTATGATTGCCTGAAATGAAAGATTATCTCTGATATTCTCATCGCGCAGAAAACCAGTCTCCTGTTAAGGCTAGAGGTCTTACAACAAGTTACTCTACATATCTGGAACACACGCTGTGGTGTAACTCATAAGCCTGCTGTAAAACTCCCAGCAGGAGTTTCGCAAGAAATGTGTGAGACAGTTAAAACCACAAGTTACTCCTATAAAAAATAAGAAACGTGCCAAGAAAAACAGCAACCTATGAGAGAGTGAGGATAAGTGATATTTATCGTCTGAAAATAATGGTTTAAGAAATGTGCTCAACAAATAGATTTAAACCAACCGAAAATTTTCCGCATTGCATTACCAGCTATACTTGCTGTTTTCGTTCTATAATTTTACCTGTTGTGTTGGTATTATTCGATACAAATATTTATTGCAGTTTTTTTTCCTTCGATTGAATCTCAGTTCTCAAATTCAGAATGATGGGTGAGTGGTTAACGCCCTGGTCAGGATTTCTGGTGTGAGTGAGTTCGAATCCCAGTCTGGTTATCCAAATTAGGTTTTCCATGGTTTTCCTAAATTACTCCTTTCTCAAAAAGACCATAGTCGAATCGCTTTCAATTACTTATTCCAGTCCTCTTCCCGCTCTGATGACGTCAGCGTCGACGAGCCGTAAATCCATAACAAACCAATTCTTAAATTAACTTCTGTATAGAAATACGCCAATTATTATAGCACAACCTGCTATCTATCGCATCTCCAGCTCAGAAATTTTTTCAATGCCTTAATGTAACTCGAGTTTCCGTATGTACTGTGCAGTATAAATCAACAATTCCTATTATGTTACCTTCTTTCTTCCGCTTTTTTGTGATTCTTGTTTCAAAACTATCTTTGGCCATATATATTTATCTTTTTCATGTGAGCACATTAATTTAAGCTTCACTTCACTGTTTCCACAGTTACAGTACACCATTTTTCCCGAACATTCTTTCGTTTACTTCTTTATTAAATATCTTTATGCTCGTTCATCATTATAACTCTTTCTGATCAAGTCCATTTCCACCAATGGTGATGTTCTTGATTCCATTCCATTACCATCTCTGTAAACGAAAAAATCTGAAGTCATTTCTGAAGCGATCTCTTTTAACCTTGTTAAAATGTTTCAAATTTCTGTTCTTTATTTTATCGAGGGATCTCTTCACTTCTACTTTGGTTATTTACTTTTAGCTTCTGTTTGACCTGCTACTGTCTTCGCAAGTTCTTCAATCTTAAACTTCTTCCTTTCTTCAAGTATGATTATGTAATATTTTATGAGTTACTGCAATTCTATAAAGGTAAAACAGAGTTCAAGAATGATTTTGATATCCCATGTAATTTTTGCTCTTTTTCTCCACGAGTTTGGTTTTAGTATAAAAAGCAGCTATCTTCACTTAACAGGTTCGTATTCATTACCAATAAGATTTTATACGCTCCCTTCTTTACATCTGCCCTGTCTTGCAGTTTATCATTTTATCGTTGGTTTACCTTTGCCATTTTATTTTCATACGAAGAGGCTGATATGTGCTATACATATGACCATTTTTGGCATTATATGCATGTTTATCTCTTAATTTGTTTGCCAGTAATAGCTGGTGGAGAAATTTTACGAGTTAGCTTTTGGTATTTCTAACTTATTACTGTGGTTTTCTATTGCTAATTACTTTGTGTCATACATGTAAGTACAATGATTTTAAAGGGTTCTACATAAAACTAAAAATCTAGTTACTTTATAAAAATATACCAAAATCCGTTCTTTAATATACCCTACCATTGAGTGATTTCAATTCCATTTCTTAGACTGATGTTACAAATAACTTTAATTCTTTGCAGGATTTTTCCATATGTGCTAATCTGTCTTCAGGTCTAAAGAATTTGATAGCGATTGTCAGCTAGAATCTGTCACATGGCTCTATTATTCTGTTATTTCTCCATTATCTTATAGTATCATCTAACAAAATTTTCCAAACAGGGGAGATTTTGCTTCATTTTCGAGTCTAAAATTTTAGTATTTTCCAAACAGGAGAGATTTTGCTTCATTTTCGAGTCTAAAATTTTAGTTGCAAATTCTTTCATTTGAATCATTCAATGAAATTAAACTACAATGAACCAGAAATGATCAACGGCATAGGGATGCAAAATGCAATGGAAAACCACTGTATTAAACAACCTAAGGGTATTTCGAGCCCATGTAATCATCTCAAATTACATATAGTATGATGGCTCTTTCCTGGGTAAAATATTCCCCTAATCGGATCTCCGGGTTGGGATTGCTAAGGGAGTAGTCATCACAATGGAAAGACACATTCTGTGAGTCGGAGCATGGAATGATAGAAGTCTGAATTGGGCAGGTAGAATAGAAAACTTAAAATGGGAGATGGAATGAATTAAGTTAGATGTTGTTGGGTTTAGTGAGATTAAGGGGAAGGATGCACAGGATTTCTGGTCCGTGGAACACAGGATAATAAGGACACAAGCTGTCAATGGAGTCACTCGTGTAGGATTTGTAATGAATAAGAAAGTAGGGAAACGGATGAGTTATTAAGAACGGTTTAGTGATAGGATTATTTTGAGGAGATTTGAAACTAAGCACGCCAAAACCACGTTATTACAAGTGTACATGCCAACGTCGCAGGAAGATGATGAAGAAATAGAGAAAATATGTGCTGAAATTGAAGAATTAGTCCAATATATGAAGGATGAGGAAAATACAATAATCATGGGTGATTGGAATGTGGTAGTGGGAGAAGGAAAAGAGAGGAATACTGTAGCAAGTTTTGGTTTAGGAGAAAGAAACGCGCGAGGAAGCAGATTGTTAGAATTTTGTGAAAGACATAAACTAGTCGTGGCGAACACACTGTTTAAGTATCATGCTTGAAAGCTATACACCTGGGAACGTCCCGGGGATATAGGCAAATATGAGTTAGATTATATCATGCTCAAACAGTGATTCAGGAATCAAGTTCTAGACTGTAAAACATACCCGGAAGCAGACATAGACTCTGACAATAATCTGATAGTTGCGAAGTGCAGAGAATAAAGGGAAAAAAGAAGCAATACGAACAAAACAGACTGGAAGTGAATAAACTGAAACAATCTATCACGTGAGGAAAGTTTTGCATAAATCGTATACGAGGGTCTAAGAAGAAACTCTGAAAGGAGCTCATGTAAGGACGAATGGAATGCATTAAAGACCGAAATAATGAATGCTGGTAAAGAAACATTAGGCTTTAGGGAGCAAGCTACCCGAAAACCATGGATCACAGTAGAAATTTTAAAGTTGATGGATGAGAGGATTAGGCACAAAAATTCTCAGGATGAAGCAGGAAGAGAACAATACAGAAAATTTAGAAATCAAATAAATGAGAAAGATGACTGCAAGAAAAGTGTAAAAAATAGAAAAGGACATGGTCGTAGGTAAAGTAGAGGTGGCATAGAGGAAGATAAAACAGAATTTTGGAGAAACAAAGAAAAGTGGTATACACACTATAGCTGCCGAAGGGGAAACCTCTTCTAAGCTCAGAAGATAGAGCTAACCGATGAAAGGAATACGTAGAGAAACTTTATGATGGAGATGATTTGTACAACAGTGTATTGAAAAAAAGAAATTGATGTCGACATTGATCACGGTGTTTCTGTTCTTAGGACAGAATTTGATAGAACTTTTAAAGATTTGAAATAAAATAAGACAGCTGGAATTGATGAGATTCTTTAAGAACGTTTGAAATTCCTAGCAGAAGAAGGAATCCAAAGATTATTCAAACCTAAATCAAAAAGTTATGAAACAAGAGATATTCCCGCCGATTTTAATAAAAGTGTCGTCTTAACACTTCCGAAGAAAGCACAAACTAAAAGATGTGAGAATTATCGCACTAAAAGTCTAACATCGCATGCTTCAAAATTACTGACCAATATAACATACAGAAGAATGGAAGTGTAGTAGAAGAGATAGTAAGTGAAGATCAGTTTGGGTTTAGGAAAAATCGCTCTACAAGAAAAACGACTCTGGCGCTAAAATTAATACTTGAAACGCGAATCGAGAAAAACAAAGATACTTTTCTTGAGTTTGTTGATATAGAAAAAGCTTGTGATAATGTTAGGTGCGACAAGATGTAATTTTTTTTAAAAGAATTCTGATCTAAAATACCGAGATAGAACAATATAAAATTCAAGTAGTTATAGTAAAAGCAGAAATTCATGAGAGACACGCATCAGTGTAAACTGGTGTGAGGCAGTGATGTAGTCTATCTCCATTAATATTCAACTTGTATGTAGAAGAAGTAATAAAGGAAGTGTAAGAAATTAAGGAAACTAAAAATTAAGTGGGCTGATAAAGTACGAAACGAACGAGTTTTGGAAGTGATGGGAAAGGAAAGAAGTTTGTGGAAGAGTCTTACAGAAAGAAGAGACAAGATGTTTGGTCACATTTTGAGACATTCAGGATTTGTTAACTTGTTAGTGGAGGGAACAGTCGAAGGTGAGAACTGCAAAGAAAGACAGAGATTAGAATATATGAAGCAGACAGTTGAGGACGTAGGTTTAAGGGGTTTATTGAGATGAAAAAGTTAGTGGAAGATAGGAAGGGATGGAGGATTGCATCAAGCCAGCCGAGAGACAAATGACAGCAAAAACAAACTACAATCCAGTAAGCATTCTACTGCAGCAGAAGTTACGCTAACAGTTAAGAATTTGATTCAGTGAATCGTTGGTTACTGTTTACAAGGTTTGGTAGAAATTCATGACAATAAAATCGTTAGAATGAAATCATTCCCCTATTACTAACGACTATAAAAGCTTCTGGATAGCCTGTTATTTATTCATATTGCAGCTTTCCAAGTTCATTAAATTTAAATCTTAGTTGTAACGAGTCTGAAATAGTATTCTTAAAGTTTAAAGCTAAAAACTTAGTAAAAGAAATCATATTAAAGCTATTAAAAATTTATAAAAAAAATTAAGGACATCCAAGTAGAACGATGCCATGGTAACAAAATTCTATGGATACTACAGATCAGCGAAAGTAGATTTTAGCAATGAGTAATTGGCTGAAGTGTGACAACACAACAAGAAACAGTTTTCGATAACGTCTTTGAGGAACTTTAGATAGTTGTGTTGAGATCAAGGTAATGTGGTACGTCAGTCTTACGCCTGGAAATTCTACATCTTAATTTATCGGTAGAGTAGTGAGCGGCGAGTTTGAATTTGGGAATTGAACTCGCCGATCACTACACAACTGATAGAGCACCGTCAACAAAACAGTAGAACAGCAAAAGTGCACACATAAAGTTTGACAATGTCGTGCATTGAAAACAATGCCTCAAAATTGATTCCTAGTCAAGTCACGAGAGCAAACTATACAAAGTGCAATAGTGTAAAAAACAACATGCTGGTTGAGGTCGCAGGCGAGCAACGACCACACCTCAAAATGTAAGTTACAATATAAAACCTATCTTAGTATACTTTTTTTGTTGTTGTTGTCGTCAGTCTCTCGACTGGTTTGATGCAATCCTCCATCCCTTCCTATCCTGTGCTAACCTCTTCATTCCTTCACACCCCTTACAACCCACGTCCTCAATTATCTGCTTCATATATTCTAATCTCTGTCTACCTCTACAGTTCTTACCTTCGACTGTTCCCTCCACTAACAAATTAACCAATCCGAGCATGTCTCAAAACATGACTTACCAGCCTGTCTCTTCTTCCTGTAAGCTTCTTCCATAAACTTCTTTTCTCACCCATCATTTCCAAAACTCATTCATTTCTTACATTGTCTGTCCACCTAATTTTCAGCATTCTTCTGTAGCACCACATTTCAAATGCTTCAAGTATATTTCTTTCCGGTATTCCTAAAGTCCAAGTTTCGCTACCATAAAGTGCTGTGCTCCACACATAGAGTTTTAAAAAGTTCTTTCTAATTCCTAGATCCATATTTGAAACTAAAAGGTTTCTCTTTTTCATGAAGGCTCTTTTTGCTAGTGCTATTCTGCTTTTAACATCATTCCTGCTTCGGCCATCGGTTGTAATTTTGCTTCCAAAGTAACAGAACTCACTCACTTCTCCTATTACACCCGATCCTATTTTTATATTTAATCTGCTAGTATTGGTATCATTTCTGCTACATCACTTTTGTCTTGCTTTGACTTATATTCAGTCCAATATCTTCCTTCAGTATTTTGTTCATGCCATTCAGTAACTTCTCAATATCTTCAGCCCTCTTTTCTAACAAAACAAGGTTATCAGTAAATCGTAGCATACTGATTTTTTCTCCATGAAAACTTATGCCACATGGAACTCTTTCTTTGACTTTCTTCATTGCTTCTTCTACATACAAGTTGAATATTAACGGGAATAGACTACAACCTTGTCTCACACCCTTTATAACATGATGCATGTCTCTCGTGATTCTCTACTTTTATTACAGCCAATTGATTCTTATATAGTTTATAGAGTATTTTTCTATCTCTAAACTTTAGACCTGACTGCTTTAAAATTTTGAACATCTTGTCCCACCTAACATTATCAAAAGCTTTTTCTAAATCAACAAATGCCATAAAAGTATCTCTGTTTTTCTTGATCCGCCCTTCAAGTATTAATCTTAAAGACAGAATTGTTTCCCTTGTAACGCAATTTTTCCTAAACCCAAACTGATCTTCACCTACTATCTCTTCTACTTCGCTTTCAATCCTTCTGTATATTATTCTGGTCAGTAATTTTGAAGCATGTGATGTTAGACTAATGGTGTGATAATTCTCACATTTGTCAGCATGTATTTTCTTTGGAAGTGTGAAGATGATATTTTCATAACTTTTTGATATCAGCTTGAATAATCTTTCGATTCCTTCCTCTCCTAGAGATTTAAGAAGTTCTGCGGGGATCTCATCAATTCCAACTGCCATATTTGATTTCAAGTCATTCAGAGCTTTATTAAATTCTGTCCTCAAAACAGGATCTCCTAAGTCATCAATGTCGACATCGCCTTCCTTTTCTATTAGGCTATTGTTCAAGTCGTCCCCATCATACAGTTTCTCAATGTATTCCTTCCATCGGTTAGCTCTATCTTCAGAGCTTAAAAGAGGTTTCCCATCGGCAGTTTTAATGTTCATACCTCTTTTCTTTTTTGTTCAAAATTCTGTTTGATGTTTCTGTATGCAACATCTACTTTTCCTACGACCATTTTCTCTTTACTTCTTCACACTTTTCTTGTAGCCATTTTTCTTTTGCTATTTTGCATTTCCTTTTTATTTGATTTCTAAATTGCCTGTACTGCTCTCTTTCTTCTTCATCCTGAGCATTTTTGTACCTTCTCCTCTGATCCACCAGCTGCAAAATTTCTTCTGTGATCCAAGGTTTTCGGGCAGCTTGTTTCCTAAAGCCTATTATTTCTTTGCCAGCTTTCATTGTTTCGGTCTTTAATGCATTCCATTCGTCCACGGTTGAGCTCCTTTCACAGTTAATTCTTAGATCTAAGTCTACCATATCTGCAAATTTTTATCTTGTGCTAGATTATTTCAGTTTATTCACTGCCAGTCTGTTCTGCTTATGCTGCTTCCTTATTCGCTTGAATTTCAGCCTGCACTTCATTGCTATCAAAGTATGGTCAGAGTCTATGTCTGCTCCTGGGTACGCTTTACAGTCTAGAACTTGATTCCTGAATCTCTGTTTGACCATGATATTATCTAGCTGATATCTGCGTGTATCCCCAGGACGTTTCCAGGTGTATATTCTTCTTGCATGGTTCTTAAACAGTGTGTTCGCCACTACTAACTTATATCTTTCACAAAATTCTAGCAACCTGTTAGTATAAATATGTAAACAAAACGTCTTGCATGATAATCCAAAACTGATATGTAAATATTAGTAATCAAACTGATATATGAATATAAGTAATATTATGCTTCCTATATAAGAATAATTCTGGTAAATCTAAAAATCATTATATTCAAAAGTCAATAACAAATCACATATTACAGCAAAACTGTACGCTGAAGATTCCTCGACGAGAGGCGAAACGCGTCCGGAAAATAAAAACAATATCCAACAGTTGTAATGGCGTATTATTAAACAACAAATACTAATTTACCAAGCAACTGTAGAAGAAAATGGCCTACAATAATCAAATATTTTAAAAATATGTCCGTTTAAATCTTGTGAACGGAAGTATGGTGTTGTATAAATTCTAAAATGCACTAAATTAATATTATTTAAGTGCGCTTACATGAAGCAATAGTGTATATTTTTGTATTTCTATCTCTAGATAATAATTAATCATACATCCTGGCCCTGTAGGATACCAGGAAACAATATACGTCAAACGGTAGAGGAGCGAGTCGAATACCTGAACAACAAGTAGGAGATTCCTCGACCTGCGACGGACATTGATCGCGAATCAAACTCCGCGTTCTTCTTTATCTCTCTCTATCTACCTCTCGAGTGTGTGTGTGTGTATGTTCCTCCGGGTCCTCGGAAACGGCGAGTCCTTCAACGGAACAAAGTTTTCTCGTGGCTCTTCAACCAAGTAGGCGCGGAAAGCATTCACAAAGGAGCAAGGTGAAAAGAGTCTCCTCCACAACTGAACCTCCAGTTAAGTTCCGGCAGTTTTCTTCTTATTTTCCTTGCGAAGTTTTCATTCTGTAATCCAATAATCGTAAGGGGAATGGAATCGAGAGGTTTTAAAATAACTGAAGAGTTGTGGTTAAATACCAAAAATACGTTAGACGAATGTGTTAAAAGGGATTACTATGAAATTTGGTATTCAAATGATTTTATAAAACTAAAGTGTTTGTTTTCGTGGATGGAAAAAACTGATAGAATGTAATATTGCTTATGTTTCTAATACAAAAGCATCACGATGTTTCAACTGAAGCAAAGGAAAACATATTTAAGAGAGACAAAGTTAATTAGAGTTAGTAGATATTGCAATAAGGAAAAATAAGGAAGAATGTTTAAACTGCTCTAAAATACAGGTGTAGTGGGTTACAAAAATTTCGGGCTCTTCAGAAAAGACAAAAACAACAATTACAAGAACGAAAAGAAAAATCATTGCTGTATAAAGCTGAATAATAACAGAAAGATCTGGTTGTATATACAGTAGCATGCAACATAGGACAATAAATAATAAAATTTCGAAGAAGCTATCTCATTTTACAAGACCCTGGTTGGTAATAGCAGTTAAGTTCAATGATAGTAATCTGAGGGACGAAGTCCACGTAAATTTGAATTTCAGCAATGAAGTGGATAGAATTTAAAAATAATAATAAGTTCTGTTTCAACTGTTTACATATTAACAAATCCCTTTAGAAGAAATTGAGACAGCTTCTAGAGCTTTAACTCAAACAAAGTCTCATAAATGAGTGAAATTATAAAGGACTCCTACAATTTATAGAAATTAAATTAACTGAATTTTTCAAAATAATAATAATAAGAAGCTGAAATAGATACTAATCGGTCTTTGTATGAACTTGTGATAGGAGAAAACAAACTATGGAGTTCGTTTAACATCTGACGACACATAAAAAAACTACATAATTTTATTCTAATACAAAATGTTTAACACTTTGTAATTTAAATTTTCAGTTTGTATTATATGCTTAAAATGAGTAATTCTGAATTGGAAGGCAGCATTCTTGATGTACAGAAAGGAATTTGGATTGTTACATCTTGACATTATTACGTAGCAACGCCGGAACTGCAATTCAGTTAACCGCTTCCGAGAAGGATTAATGCGAGCGGCTGCCTGGCGAGGCACAGAATCATTGCACTTGTCTCATAAAGCGATTATTATGGTTATGCGGTGATTCACTGAGCGCTGGCTCCAATGCCGATTAGACATCTGTCACTTGCTTCATCGCGGGCGATAATGAGCGCTATCGCTGACTGTGCACACATAGTGAACGTGCCCCATGTGACGGAAAGGCGAGCGGCGTGCCCGCTCCCCCGCGTCCACTCGCTCTGTGCATAGCACAGTAGGGCTGTTGATATTTTAAAAAATATCGGATTTTCGATATATCGATATTTAAAAAAATATTTATATCGGGTTCGATATATCGAAGAAAAAGTATCGATATATCGATATATCGACCCCATTATATAAAAACAATGTTACAAAAACAAATCATTTTAAAAAAGTCTTGTGGCTATTTAATGATGAAGAGTTGTGGGATATTTTTCTGAATCAAGTTTTGAATTTCTCAAAAAAAAAATAGTTTTTCATGACGTCACGGATAAATATTTTTTTTAAAAAAATGTGATTTAGCTATTATACTACTGCTTTACTAAAAGGAAAGGCAGAATGTTTATGATTTACTCGAAGACTTGTGAATCCAGAAAGAGCATCGAGGGAAATCTTGGCTTTTGCTCAATAATACAACATTGTAGAGGCATTTATTTATGTTGATGTTCTATTATCAGAGTTTGCATAATGACCAAGTCACTTTTTTACAAGTATTGTTTTATGTGGTATTTAATTTCTTTTTGTAGGTTGATAGCTTATTCTGAGTCTTCTTACTTTTTTGGACCAAATGTTTGCACCTTAGCATAGATTGTGCATCCGAATTTATCAATATTCCTGCTTGCATCCAATTTCCATATCAAAATACTTTCCTCGACAACGCACGCTCATGTAAAACAATGGGCTGGAGTCCGATTCGTTCTGTGCGAGCTTCGCCGTGTCTGCATTGTTACCATCGGTGTTGGACTACCAATAACTTCCAAATTAAATGTAGTAACAAAGTAAAATTAATTGTGTTTTTATGCTCCTGATCTTTGTGCAAAACTGAAATTCAAGGCATATAGCCTCATCAAGAAGAAAGCAATTAACCTACAAATTTTCTCTAAGACGTTTCAGCTTTTAGATTGGCATTGAAAAAACACAGGAACTTTTCTTATACTATGGGGATGAAACCAAGTATGTGTACCAAATTACCATTTTCTAGGACAACTGGATGTTGAATTATGATGAGAGAACGTCATAGTTATTTAAAAGAGTTTCAGATCCAAAAAAAAATTTCCAAACTAAGGTGGTGAATGAAGTAAAATTTTGCACCAAAACTCATGTCAGAAATATAAGGTGAGCAAATAATTATCCTGCAACACAGTTACTTTAAAAGTAACTGTGTTTCAGGATAATTATTTGCTCACCTTATATTTCTAAACAGTTACAGACTTTCAAAAGTCCATTTATCATGGATAAAATAAAAATCATGTCAGAAACTTCATTGGACATACTTTTCAAGAGCATGAACTCATGTTTTTCCCGTTGTTTCTTCTACTATGAAAGGAGAACTCCCTACATTAACTGAAAATTTCCCCTTCTTTGATATTGCTTCGCAAATGGGTAACGCTTTACCATAATACAATTTTTTAAAGCTGGGATTCTAGGTGGAATGCAGGATTTAGGGCGAGGGGTGGGGGCAAACTGGGGTACTTGCTCTGGGCGATAATATCGTGTCCAACAAGGCGTTTGGCAAACAGTTAAAGTGGCGACATCAATGCGTTTGGCCAACAATCAAGGAAGCGATTCTCGGGGTCAGATTGGCAACAATGTTTGAAAAGGCTGCAATCTCAGTTTTTCCCCGGCTTGGAAAAATCCTAGAACCGCTACTGTCAAGGCAGTTCCCTTGGCGTTAATGTTTTTTAAATGCACCAATCTATGATAATAAGTTTTTAACATAGCGCTTTGTAAAGGCAATCCAAAAGTGGTAGATTCTTTTTTCAATTTCTTATCTTAATAAATTCGTTAGTGATATAACAAAACTGGCTGTAACATAATTTTGGAGCTCAATTCTTCTGTTGGTATGGAACAAGAACCGTATCCAATTCGCGCGAAATATTTAACTGTGGAGTGCCAGATACAGGATTATAATTTCCGGGACATTTCTGGGTCTAAAAAGTATTTTAGCGGTATGTTTAAAGAGTGAACAAAAATGCAAATTAATAAAAAATTCTATTTTAGGTAAATATGTTATCTAACGTATATATAGCACCTCTTTTAACTTTATTAATTAAACTATGGTAGAAAGTCAACATCAGGTATTATGAATCAAAAGGAAAAATACTAAACTTAAAACAAAAATTGACCATCTCGTTAGGAATTTTTTACTTTGGTACAAAATCAACATCGGGTATTATTAATCAAAATCTCAAAAATATTAAACCAAAACTGAACACTTCTGTTAGGCTCATTAATTAAAATTAGGCAGAAAATCAACATCAGGTTTTATCAACAAATAAAAAATTAGCATCTATCTTTTGCTAAATCAAAATCAACATCAATCCAAATAGATCTTAATCATCTACTTTTAAAACATTTAATACTAGATTTTGCCATTTTCATAAA
Source organism: Vandiemenella viatica (assembly GCA_031002005.1). Classification (NCBI taxonomy): domain Eukaryota; kingdom Metazoa; phylum Arthropoda; class Insecta; order Orthoptera; family Morabidae; genus Vandiemenella; species Vandiemenella viatica. The sequence goes on along the minus strand of JARYHS010008075.1, from coordinate 98,205,351 downwards.
TATTTCTCCGACACTGCTTTGCAAAACTGATAAAATTTCTCAGCAAGAGTCTTCAAAATTGATTGAGTTTGCAGTTCAGCTTTGATCGAATCCATGAACGTTCTGTTTCACTCTTATTTCATAAATTATTCAACGGACTAAAACTTGTCTCGTAAAAGTCATTGCTTGTTGGAATTGACAAAACAAAACCAACTATTTTTTTAAAATATTCAAAATCATTAAAAAACGCTTGTTCTATAGAAATTGGCCCAGATTTTATCGTTTGGAAAGTCTTTTGGAAGGACCTGAAAAACACGTTTCAGACATGTGAACTCTGTATAAAGGAAGTTAATGTTAACTGCATAAAGAATTTTCAAATTCCCAGAAAATTGAAAGAGTATTTTCCTGTCAGTTTCAATTCCTGTGATTTAAGGGACATTCCATCCTCCCGCTGCAAGCATGGGATACTTGGCTTGGCCTCATGACCACCGTGGTGAACTGAGTTTGAGAAAAAAACTAGTATACGGAAATTCCGGGACAGTAACGCATAATTCCTGAACACGAGATCAGACACAAAATTCCGGGACATTCCCGGATTTTCCGGCTATCTGGCAAACCTACCCATACCTGGTACATTAGATTAGTTTCTTAATGCTAATACTTTTGCATTGATTGAAGACAAATTTTAAAAACTTTTCAAAATGTCCAGACAAGAATTCTAATGAATATTCAATGAGTTATTTTACCTTTGTTTTTTACTTCTCCACAGGCCCGCCGCTAGCTGTTTGAGCGCCCGCGTGCAATAGCGATTATGCCGCCCCCTGTCCAACTACAGCCAGTGGTGGATATAGGAAATTTCCGAAACAGGTCAAAAAACTGTGAGATTGCCGCCCCCATTGTTGCCATCCCCAGTGTCGCCGCCGACCGCCCGTAGCAGCTGTTGAGCTAAAAAAAAAAGGAGGTCGCCCGCTAAATAATATGCTGCCTGGCACGCCCCCTTACGGCGGCCCTGCTTCTCCATGTGCTCGTATAGTTCATTGTTTCTTAAAATTCTATCTATGAAAATGTATTGCATGTGCAACACAGGTAATCGTTTTCCCTCCAATAATAACTTGGAATATTCTACCAGGAAAACGGAAAATAACCACTTATTTTTAAAAAATATCGGACTCCGATATCCAGATTTCAATATCGATATATCGATATATCGTCCTAAAAAATATCACTCATAAATATCGATATTTTTTTAAAAAAATATCGATATATCGATATATCGATATTTTATCAACAGCCCTATGCACAGTGTTCGCCTCGCCCCACAACGGAGGGCCGACAGTCCTACGACACACGAAAGCGGGAGACCCGACCGCCATCTGGCGCCGTAATTATCAATTAGCGGCTGCGACTGTCACAGCACGGGACGCATGCATATTCCGATGACGACCCCAGGTAGGGCAGAGCACTGCAGCTTTGCATGAGCACCGCTCGTCGCTCATTCTGAAGCATCAATCAGGGTCGCTACAAATGATTATTCAGTCCTCTGTTCCTACTGCTTCAATAGCTCTGCCCTCCCTCAGACGGCAATGCCAGAATAGCTACAACACAGTACATGTAATTGTCTTTGTTGATAGTAGCTGCACGTATAAAAAGCTCACAGCAGTTCTCGGCACTTCTTTATTTCTTTTACGTCTAAGCATCAACAAGAGAGAAGTTTGAAAGCCCTACAGAGAGCTTAAAAGGCGAGTAATTTGATACAAATTTCCTATGCAGTTTTTTTAAAGGAAGTTGAGTGGTAGTCGATGTCACTATATCAGAATGGAGAGAGGATTGCGGGAAAGAAACAAGAAAGAATACGGCTGCGACCTTTGAAAGAAACTATCCCGGTATTCTCTTGGAGTAATTTCGTGTAAAACAGAATGGCGGAACGTTATACCGAGGATTTAACCCCTGTTACTGGGAGGTTCTTATATCTGTAAGCATGCAGTCAGTATTTATTACTTTGTATTGTTGTGTATTTGAAGACTATTAACGCTGAGAGAGAAATCCGGTGATTATGCAAGTTTCAGACCAAAATAGAATAAATTCTGCTACTCACCAAGTTTTACATTATCAGCAGAACAATCATCATCGATCATTTGTTATAATTTTTCCCACACCCAGGGAGGAGTTCTTTTATGATTCGTCTACGCAGTCCAGTTTTGAGTAGTTATAATTGCTCAAAAATACGGTATAGTCCTGAAATTATTTTTACCTACCAACGAAGCAAATCTATTCTCAGTACATTACTTTATTTAGTATTTAACACATTTAAAAGTCAAAAATGTTTGTTATTATACTGAAAGCAGCGAGCGTACAGCAAAAATATTTTTAATCAATCGTATTTAGTTTAAATATCTTTAAACGCATAAGCAGAAAGATGATGTTCGTACGCATTCCAAATTTCTAGACATATTTGTATTAATGTTTCTGGGAAATTGTTGTATTGTAATTAGACTTGAATTTTAAATTACATCGTTAAATTTATTGCTTTGTGTTTCACTTGAAACGACGGAAGAACAGGAGAAGAAGTAGCTGTCTTTGTAGTCGGTACGATCACAGAAACATCAATTAGGGTTGAATGCTGTTGTAACATAACAGTAGCATTCCGCCGCTCCGAAATGAGCGCATGACTACATTGTTTAAAGTCAGTTATCGAGGTGTGGTAGCGGACGGCTCGCGTCGCGTAAGGTGAGACGCTATACTAACTGTGCGGGTGTAGCATGAAGTAAGAAGAAGAATGAACTAGTTTAACCATTGCGACGTATGTTTTAAATTGATTTGAACAGTGTGTTGAGATACCAGAACAGTGAAGTGTGGCATCGAAAGTAATTTAGTGTGGACTGATTTGGATTAATAACTTTCCTTTTTTTCTAAGAATCTGGCAATCGACGGTTTACGAAGTTTCAATAGCCTTATCATCTAAATTCTGATAGTGGCCAACTGGTTCGATGTGTACTTTATTCTAATAAATGTGTGGAGAACCTATTTTCATTACTTAATACTTGAAGATTTCTCTTAATTAGTTATCCTCACACTTTTATCGGACTGGTTTGGACCCTATCTGGCGACCGGCGGCGACTACGAACTCATCTATCCGGCTTCTAGTGCTGTATGTTAGTAATTAAAACTTTAGCAAGCACGAAGTTCGGTCTACAGTAAGTAAATATCATGTCAACCCCAAGAAAGGCAGTAGTCTTACATGTCGACGAGTGACAGGACTGTGTGGTAGAAATTAGTACTAGGAGGAGGGACAATTTTTCTCAAATCCTAGGAAAACACACAAAGGAAAAAAAAGGAAAACTAGTGTTATCAAGACGACGACAATCGAAACAGGTGTCGACAATACCCAAAGGTACGGAAGAAGTCCCACTCGACGAAGGCAGCGCGGCTGGTCAAGGAGCAGCGGGGAAGATATTCTACATTGTTCGGCGCGGAGCTGGGCAGCCGAGACGACGGAGGCGGGAGAGAGGCATCTGGCAGAAAGAAGAATCGTCGTGCAGAGTCTCCGAAAGCTAAGGACGCGCTGTGCGCTGCTTGTTTGGCTATTTTTGAAGGCTTAAATCCTTTCCTAATTTTTTCCTAATAATTTTCCTTTTTTTCTGTAAAATATCGAGGAAGAAAATCGGGCAAGATTTTTCTCTCCTAACTTGACAATACATTTTGTTCTCCTTTGTCATCAGTGATGACAGAAACAATTATTTAAACTCGACCTGTAGTTATGCCAATGGTGCAACCTTTTTGTTTTCCTTTCTCTCTTGAAGTGGCATGCTTAGCTAGATAGCTTGCAGCAGCTGGCGCTTCGTAACGGCGTTGTTGTGGTTTGTTTGATTCGCGGGAAGCGAATTTGCCATATTTTGTGATCCTGTTTTCTGCGTAAAATTATAATCATGCCGGAAACCGAGGGAAGCTCGAAGGCAGATATGTCGGAAATGGTCCGAGTGATAAATGAGTTACTAAATTCCAAGTTGGACAATTTAACGACTAATCTGGAAATCTTAAGTTCCAGGTTTGAAAATTTAAACATGAATTCGGAGATTCAAAATTCCAAGTTGGAAAATTTAAATACGAATTCAGAGATCCTAAATTCCAAATTTGGAAATTTAAATTTGGATCTCAAATCAAGTACTGAAATACTACATGATAAATTTGAGAAGTTAGATTCAGATCTTAAGTTAAGTACTCAGACCTTTGATTCCAAGCTCGATAATCTAAAAGCTGAACTAAAGTCTGACGCGGAAGTGTTACATTCTAAGTCTCTGAAAGAACACAAATCGCAAATAGCAGAATTACGTAAGGATATGGAAGAGTATCGTGCTTTGTGTAATATGCAAGCAGAGGACTTAGCAACCCAGTTTTCTGATTTAAAACAAGAGTTAAAGGGTGAAACTGGTAGTTTGCGCCAGGAAACAGACGCCTTGCAAGAACAATATGCGCAGTTGCAAGAAAAAAGCGATAGTCACTGCCACCGTATAAAGACGATCGAAGGACAGTTCCAAACATTGCAAGAAAGTACCCGACAGGGCTATGCGGAAGTGAAATTTGGGATGAAAGAGATAACTGCGGAGGTGGAACAGCTGGATGAGAAGTTGGAGAAATTAAAAGTGTCAACTGCCGTATTTGTGGATGAGAGAATGAAGGTACAGGCGCCGCTAATTATAAAGCAAGAAGTATTAAAACAAGTGCCGGGTGTAGTGAGAGAAGAATTCTGTAGATACAAAGAAACCGGAAAGGGCACCGTAATTCCTGTTCAATACTACGACGAAAAGATTGATTGGGAAGAATTTTCGGACCGAAATGGCATCCATCCTGTAAAGTTTATTAAAAATTTCGAAAAATTTCCACCTTTTATGGCTGCTAGTGAGGAGAAGAAAATTAATATGGTAATAAAACATTTAAGAGCAGGACCCCGACTGTGGGCAGAGCAATTAGAGGAGGAATTTTCATCTTTCGAGCAGTTCAAAGAAGATTTCTTGAATCTTTACTGGTCGGCAGAGCGGCAGATCGCCGTAAAATCAGAATTAATGTGCGGTGACCGTTATGACCCGAGAAGAGGATCGCAAACCGATTTTTTCATGCGGTGCTATGCATCTTGCCGATACTTAGACCAGCCTCATAGTGAAGAAGAGTATGTACGAATGATTGCGGCTAGGTTACCGGAACAGACACAGCTAATACTTACTAGCCACAAGGTCCGCTCCATAAAGGATGCTGTAGATATGCTGGGAAGATTAGATGTACAAGAGCAAAGAATGTACAGAACAAGATACCAGGGGCAACATAATACTAATCATTTTCAAAATAACGGATCCCGACAGGAAAACCACCGAAGAGAAGGGAATAGAAATTTTCGGCAAGAACCGGAAAACTCAGGCCGGCAAGACGGAGTTCGAAAGGAAAACATAGAGGAAGGAAAATCACATAGGCGGTTCCAGAATCACAACTACCGACCGCAAAATGAAGAACAGAGGGTAGCCGTGGTTTCAGAAGACAGCACCAGACATTTAAACTAGTGCCTGCCACTGAGAAGGCTTCGCCAGCGGCGGAGGCAGAAAAGAGGCCAAATACAGAGAAAATATTACAAGTAAAAGAAGAAAAAATAGGCTTGAGGCGGAAAAAGGATCAACCAGAAGTATGTCTATACGATACAGTATTTAATAACGAAGTTGAAGAGGAACAGACAAGATACGAGAAGATTTTATTCAATAGCATGAGTGGAGAATTGAAAGCGGACAAACTAGAAGATTTTAAGGAAGGCAATATGGAAATTGAGAATGACGAGTACGAGAAGACTGAAATTAAGTTGATAGAAATCGATGTATCCGGAGAAGAAACAAATAGAGGTAAAGCGAGCCGGGAAGTAATTGAAATGGCACCCCAGCAATATGTCAAAAATAACAGAAGCATGCGCGCGCGTGACAGCAAGCAGCGCTCGCGCAACAGTCAATGCGTAAGCACTACAGTAACCTGTGCCAAAAATAAATTAAAGTGTGCGGCAGCCGCTGGCGCAATAAACGAAGAATGCGGAACATTTCTGTCAACTAAAGAGCGGTATGGAGATGAAGAATCAATACCAACAGACTACGGAACTTGTAAAGAAGATGTCGGGAAGCTGAAGCAACCACAGATACGTAAAGAAAAGAAGAGAATCGACCGGAAATATATCAAATGGAAGTGGAAAGCTAACGTGACAGGGGTGGAGATGAGCCCTTCATCTATGGATGTTGGACGAGGATATCTACTCACTCCCGCAATGGTCACGAATTGGGGACACCCTTTATTCCTTCTTTTTCCTAATTTTTCCTTGTATGGCGTATGCCAATTACCTCATCGCTGCGGCGAACGAATCTTTAATTTTTTTTTCCGACTAAAGCCAGTAAACTAAAATCCACATTTCCACTCTCGTACCCTGCCTGAAAAACTGCCAAAGCAGCAGCAGCAACAACAGTAGGCTTCGTGTAGTGCAGTGTAGTGCGTGAAGTGCTTCGACAAAAGTCGTATAGAGGTTAATGACCTCTACCAGTGTCGCAACCGAGGACTCCATCCATAGAGCCTACGGTAGAAGCGAAAATATTATTTTTGTCATGGTGTATATATGTTCTTTCTTTTCAGTTTTATTTTCTTGAGAGTTGACAGTCTATTTGAGAACTGTGACCACGAAAACTATAACAATTTCATGTGGTTCCTTCCTGTATTTTTTTTTATATATGTTTTCTTGATGTTGTTTGTGTGCCTGTTTTTTTTATTTAAATATGTTAAATGGCTTTGTGTATCTTATGTTAGTAGGTTGGCCACACTCGAGAGTTTGAAAATTGGTATGTGTAAATTTTCTTTTTTTATTGTAATGATAATTCTTCAGTTTTTTTGGAAAAAACCTGAACAATTATCACAAATTGGTAGTTGGGGAATGTAACATAACAGTAGCATTCCGCCGCTCCGAAATGAGCGCATGACTACATTGTTTAAAGTCAGTCGTTATCGAGGTGTGGTAGCGGACGGCTCGCGTCGCGTAAGGTGAGACGCTATACTAACTGTGCGGGTGTAGCATGAAGTAAGAAGAAGAATGAACTAGTTTAACCATTGCGACGTATGTTTTAAATTGATTTGAACAGTGTGTTGAGATACCAGAACAGTGAAGTGTGGCATCGAAAGTAATTTAGTGTGGACTGATTTGGATTAATAACTTTCCTTTTTTTCTAAGAATCTGGCAATCGACGGTTTACGAAGTTTCAATAGCCTTATCATCTAAATTCTGATAGTGGCCAACTGGTTCGATGTGTACTTTATTCTAATAAATGTGTGGAGAACCTATTTTCATTACTTAATACTTGAAGGTTTCTCTTAATTAGTTATCCTCACACTTTTATCGGACTGGTTTGGACCCTATCTGGCGACCGGCGGCGACTACGAACTCATCTATCCGGCTTCTAGTGCTGTACATTAGTAATTAAAACTTTAGCAAGCACGAAGTTCGGTCTACAGTAAGTAAATATCATGTCAACCCCAAGAAAGGCAGTAGTCTTACACTGTGCTTTCGTTATGTGATTAAGATATTAAAAACTAATGTTAACAAGCTAATAGGAGACAAGTTGGTATTGTACATATACACTTCCAATAATTCTGTAGTTTGCCACTGTGAATAAAAAAATAAGAGGCAGAAACTTTTATTGAAGACAAAATTTTTAAATTTCTGATGTCTTTTTTTGTTCATGTTGGTGGATTCATTAGAAAAGTTTATTCCGTGATAAAGACCTAAAATTCATTCCTTGCTCTATATCGAATATTAAGTTTTTTTCCCTGGTACATTATCGAGCAATTTTAAGTCTTATTCAGATAGTTTAAATCCTTGTGCAAGAAACAATTTTAAAAAATCTTTTTTAATGTTTATGAAAAGTATTGACCAGAATTTCCTGCCACATCTGATGGTCTTGGCTTCGAAAGCATCCTACTAATCATCTGATTTCTAAACGCAACTACTTCATTTCGTTTGCGAAGATACAGTTGGCTATATCCCAGAATTAAATCATTCGTGATTTATGGCGTCGAAGAGGATTGTGGTGACAAATTCTCCCTCCGCTACATGGACCTTTGTGAGTTCAGCTGACGAACACGTATTTGACTGGCCCCAGTGTTTTATTTGCCAGGCAGAGTCTCTCGTACTTACTGGAGGCCTGGCATAGAGCCATCAGTACTGCCAGGTATTAGTGGAGAATGTGGGAGGATACAGTGTGTCAGCTGTCAGTGGGAAATCTACCGGCAACGAAGACGAGAAGTCGCCATCTGAGGCGCAAGCGGCGGAGACTGATTGTTAACGACAAGTGAAAAGTGGGAGAGCTGCTCCTGTACGACGCTCTCTTTTCAATTTACCTGTCAAGAACTCCACTTCAGTTCTCAGTTTTCTACAAATAAAATAAGTTATTCTAAGAGTTTAATTATGGCTTCGTCAGTTATTGTCAATTACTTTAATTATGTTTCTTCTGATACAGAATAATTAGTGATGACAATATAAAATTTCTCAGTAGGTGCAGAGAAACATAATAATAAAAGTAAAAAAATAATGTTTTACATTCGTAATTAATTGTGAATCAAATTATTAATTCATGTAAGATTGGAAATTCCACATGATATTTGTATTTTATGTAAACTCGAACAAATAACACCGCAAACACCCGTTAGCTTATGGAGTGTAGTGTAAGTGCAGCTTTTTAGTCAGATTCTTGCGCACAGTCTGATATACTGCGCCCACAAACGTCAGTTCGAGTGCAGCCTAGAAGAGCTTTCTTTGATACGACCCGCGAGGTGAGGTTTTGAAATTATAATGAGTATTAGGTCGTTTACAACCCGTATTTCTCCCATTACCCGCAGAGTAGTTTCTTCCCAGCAGGATGGAGGGGGGAGAGAAGAAGTGCTGCGCTGGGCCCTCAAAGCGAAGTGGCCTATCTGCGGGGCCGAATCCGACGGTAATGGCCCCGGTAAGAGGCTCCGGCCGCAGTCATATAACCTGCTGCCGGGCCCTAGTACAGTAGCTGGCGATGAGTATCGCGCAGCGGTGATGGACGAGCGCCTTGCATGCCGGCAACCCGCACAACACGCACCTCCGGAGCTTCCGCACTTGACCTGCTCTCGCGCAACAACTACCGACAGTTCCCTTTGTCCAAGGCGTGCAAAGCCACTGGCCTCTTCCAACCACTGTGCGGGAGAAATGTAAGGATAAACTTAAGATATTGCTAGGACAATATTTGTATTCAAATCGGTTGGTATCTTGTGGATAATGTTGCTTAAACTTCCTGATATTAACGTTCGTTATGATTTCTGCGGCATTAGTCTTGCTCTGCAAATATTAGTAAAACTTGTTGGCTGGTTTTTATGCTCTGCAATATTTGTCAATCGATAGCCAACAGTATCTATATTGCAGAGAGAAATATACGGGAATAAGCTAAAAGTTCAATATTAACGGTTCGAAGATACAGTAGACCTTTACCTAATACCAGCAAAGAGTATTTATATTGCAGAGGGAAATATACGGGAATAAGCTAAAAGTTCAATATTAACGGTTCGAAGATACAGTAGATCTTTACCTAATACCAGCAAACAGTATCTACATTGCAGAGGGAAATATACGGGAATAAGCTAAAAGTTCAATATTAACGGTTCGAAGATTCAGTAGACCTTTACCTCATATCGTTCAATGAAGTCCCTTAGAATGCTTCCGGAATTATTACTCTGCCTCACTCTCCCTCATGTGCAAGTTCGTATGTGCTTATCAGAGAGAGAATTTGTGCTTCAATTTGTATATGCTGTATATTCTGTACTTAAATGAGTTAAATGGGATGACAATAAAATATTTGATATCATCTTCTCTTTCTCGAGTCGACTACAGCTTCAAATACAAAGTAGTTTTTTCGCCAATGCAATAGCTTTGTAATTGGAAGGTTGAAGGTCTGGTTGGACTACGTTGATTTTAAAGATGAGGCCATGACAACAAATGTACTATTGTTAGTATCTCGCCACCAGAACATACGGTATCTGGTTGCTTTCCCAGGTATCCCCATCGAGCAAGAGTTATTCTGCAGCGGCAACTCAAAAATTCGTGAAATCCACTTAAGAAATGTAGATATACGTTTTAGGTTTTCTATTTTTAAATGTTTCAGTATTTTTTATTCAGATCGCTATGAAAATAAATTGTTACTAATTGACTAATTTAAGTATTCTCGGGGATGTGTGATTCCAGTATGTAAAATCTACTATTAATGCCAGCTAAGAATTTCGAGGATGACAATACTGACAATAATTTAATAATAACTGAATTCCAAAATTTTTATAGTTTATCTTAGGCAAATACATTGATTTTGTAAGTTAACACTGTTAATGAGTTAAATAATTAATGACCATCCGAAATGAGGAGAGTGAAAAATAGACTCACAATTTATTTGATAGACAAGTTAAGGATAAAGGTGGTTTGATCAATAAAAATGTTTACCATTCAGTTGATTTATTATCCAAAGTAAATTAGTTTTCAGTGAGTTCGAAATATCTAGTAATGAGAAGTGATGAAATTAACTGTTTGCATTTTTTTTTTTTTTTTTTTTTTTTTTTTTGTAACAGTTTAACGTCCCTTTTTAACAACGTGGTCTTTAGAGACGGGAAAGGATGGGGGCAAGGAATGGGAAGGAATTCGGCCATGGCCTTTTGAAGGAAGCATCCCGGCATTCGCCTGGAGTGATTTGGGGAAACCATGGAAAACCCAAATCTGGATGCCCGGACGGGGATTCGAACCGCCGTCCTCCCGAATGCGAGGCCAGAACGCTATCCGTTACACCACCACGCTCGGTAAAACTGTTTGCACTCTATGTGATAGTGCGTTTAAGTCTTGGTAGCGTACAGAGTAAGTGAAGTGCTGTTTCGTAAGAACGTTTTTCCTAGATGATAGTCATTCAATTTCTACAAATTTCCGATGATAATTAGTCTGAATTAGAACTCGAAATCTAGAATTAAGGCTGAATAACTGCAAACTGAGTGAATAGTTACAACGGAATCATTACCACCGTTAATTTTCTCCAATGTTTTTCTTTAAGGTAATAAAGGCTAATTTTGAAATATAGCATTAAAACTCTCACATTCTGGAACTTAATTGTTAAGCCACTTGTTTCAAACGTCATCAAATTAGAAGAACATAAGCAAAAATACCTTAAAATGGAAGTCTCGCAAGAGGTGTAGCATAGTTTAACATGTTACAGCCAGTTATGTACAATTTTTTTTAAAGCAATTACCTTACAATCTTGAACGAAAGAAGATAAAACTACGGCCACGTTTCTCAACACGGTAAAAGTATGGTGACTGCATTTAGGTGTTTAGCATTGTTTTAATTATTAGTATTTATCACCTGAACCGATGCGTTGGTAGACAATAAGAGAAAATGGTTACAAACATAATACTGTCATATAGAGTAGTAACATTATAATATTAATCAATTTTTAGCACCTGTAGTTCATTGTTATCTCTAAAATAAATTTTTTACAACAGAAACCTTTCTGATGCTATAAAATTCGACAGGATATGTCTCCATTCAGGTTCATGATATTTCTATACCTTTTTTCAGTGGTATAAGTAACAGTTTTAAAAATACCACGAAATGGATCTCCGCTGCTCAGCGCGGTGGCTGAAACTTTTTTACGTCCAACCGTATCGCTGTCGTAAAACGATACGCATCCAGCTGTGACGTCACCCACGCACCTTACTTCTGCGCAATCAGACGCGGGCGAGAGCGATGCCTGGCGGTGTACGGGCGCACGTTTCAACGCCACGGCTCGCGTCTGTTTGAGCGTATTCCGTAATTATATTTGCCTGAAAACGCTGTGTAGATGTTTCACGATGTTTGTCTTTCTCCGGCGACAAAATCTCAAATAGAATTCCACACTCGCGGGCGTCGCGCACCGTTTAATTATTTCGGCGCTTAATTCCACTTTGTTTACGCTCTGCGTTTTAATCTCCTAATTACTGAGCAAAGGATGCGGTCGCCACGAGTGGAGGACGAATAAAAAAAGAATACGGGGCGGGCTGCAGATATAAATGAGCCACGGCGCGTCGCATTATGCCGTAACGTGTAATTGCACTATTAGGAGCGGCAAGGCGACCGTCTTGAGGACGTGCAAACAGTCGGTGCGGCTATTTGAGGCAGCGAGCACAGTTAAATGAGGCGGGCGGAGCTGAGCCGCTTAACGGCCAAGTAACGAGGACCCGGCTCAGCTTCTTGCCCAATTACTTTATGGCCGTAATGGTCAGCTCCCAGCTTTCTGCAGAGGTCAGCTTCGACCGGGCAAAACCGGGGTTCGTATCGGAGAAAACAGTCGGCAAACTGCAACGTCATCTTTCGTGGGCTCTGATACGGCAAGTCGGACGACGTCAGTAGTATATTACAAGCACTAATCCATCGAAAACCCATTTCGTTGACGAGGTCTGTTGAACTCCGTTATGGCATCTGGAAATTGATACGGCTGTAACTTGTCCCAGTTCGATGGCAGGTAACAAATGTGGCGGTGGACAATTCTCACTGCGAAGTTATGTGTCAAACATAATATATGCTCTCATAGAAAATGCCAGCAGGAAACCAGTTCATTATTTTTCCGCAACAGTTCTTTTGGGAAGGCATTACTCTCCGTGGTGAAAGCATACATCGGGTACGACAAGCACTTTTGAACGTATCGGATCAAACAAACAACTAACAGGTATGCAAATTGTAGGGAACATGCCTTTTAAAAACTTATTAACAGACAACAAAATTTGGCATTCTATGGTATAACCACATTGTTCCTACTATTAGTACGGCAGACATATTATATTCTTTTTTCCGAACTTCTTTTCTTGAACGTATTCTATTGAACATTAATAATAAAGCCTTATTGTTTTTTCTTTCGAGTTTTACGACTCGTTAATGTCATTATAGGAGAGAAAAGATCAAGGAACAGAAAGGAATTCGGCCCCGGCCTGGAGAATCCGTGAGGAATGATTTCGGGAAACATGGAAAACAGAATTCTGAATGGCAGGACGGAGATCTGAACGAGCCTCCTTCCAGGTGCCAAGTGTGAGCGTAACTAAATTAAGGCTCAATCTCTGTCTTACCACCTGAGTGAAACAGGGAACCTGAGATATGTTTTAGGTGGTTTCAAACTAACGGAGGACTGCTAGGTACAGTTCCAATAGACAATGCAAAGTTAGGTATAGTTCAAATACAGGAACTTATAGTCGAATCGAACTGGGTTCCTCTGCTTACCTAGTAAGAATTCTTACCACGGAGCTACTGCAACATACTACAACAAGCTACATTTTAAAAGTTTTTTTTTTCTGCATCCATTTAACGGTTACCCCTACTCAGCATGGCTACAATGTTTATTTATCAAATTACTGGATGGTGCTTACGACATCGTTTGTGTTTTTAATGAATTTTGAAGGTTTTAATGTTTTTGCACGGAACCTTAAATATTTCCCTGCCAAATCAGCAACACACCAGTGAAATTACTGTCAAAATCGGTTCACACACTTAATATATCGCATATAAATATTTATATTTGTTAATAGCTGAAACAATTGAAAAATGTGTCAGATTATAGAACATATTAAAACGTTTTAGCATATTCAGTAACATTCTAGTACATTATGGAAGTCTCCAAAGTGTTTTTAGAACATTTTTGGCCGAAGTATGAAAATATCTTAGGTCCACCACTTTCAATTACCACATCTCGCATGCCACCACAGCTACCAACATGCAACCAGCATAGTGCACTATGGGATACTGGAGGCTACTACCACACACAAATACGCTAGATACTTGTGGCTGCAAGGTGACATATATATGTGTGTGTGATTGGTAGGAAGCCTTATACAAACCACATCCTAGCATAAGTTACGGATGGGGCTTATTAAGGGTAATTTCGCAGTATTGTACCTCCATGCGTACTCACGTCGGAGCCTATTACTGCTCTACCGAGTCTAGTGAGCGAGCTTTCACAAGGACGCGGGTTCAAATCACCTTTCGGCCGACGAATGTTCGGTTTTCCATGATTTCCCGAAATCACTCCAGGCGAATGTCAGGATGGTTCCTTCAACAGGCTGTAAACTTTCCATTCAATTAGTATGAATAATTAGATGCCGTCATTTACCAAGACTGTCCTCGATGAATGAAGTCGATTATTAACATCACCATCCTAACTGGGGATAACAGCGTGCTTATTAGACGAGAAGGCCAATCCCATCATTAACACATGCTGTTAGCTCGGATAGTTTTAATTAACTGTAGTTAATTGCATATAACCGACAAATAAATCAGAGGTATTGTTGTTAAGTCTGTAAATGGAAACTAACTGTTCCGACCGAAATACTACTTACTTTAATTAATTCTGTTCCTTGAATCAACTTTTAAACACTTGTGCTACATTCAAATAAACTCCTAATACATTTCACAACATGTAATAGATTCCATACAAGGATTCCAATCTCGCGCCATGCTATCTTATCAGATCTTACTTGGAACGCCTAATGTCACTCGCTGAGCTCTTGCCAGCCCAGCCCAAATATTCTACAACTTTTAACACCCGTCAAAAACGAAGGAAATCACCTGTGGTGGTAGTAGGAATTTATTCCGGAAAAGCTAGTAAGGAAAAAATTAATATGGATCATTTTTAATGATATTTTTCGTGATATAAGCACCTTACTCTGGTTAGATTATCGGAATATTGTCTAAGATTTTTATATAAAATAAATGTATTTTGCTTTAAATGGCGGAAAGTATAATATCAAAAACATAGAACTGTTATATCTTGCGATTACGTACGTTTCGTGTAAACTTTTTCTGATTTTAATATACTTGTTTCTTACCTTCTACCAAAAAAATAAATAAATAAAAAAATAATACAAAAAACTTAGAGTGAATAAAATCTCTGAGCTTGAATAACTCAAAATCATTAATAGACGTATCAAACACGGACAGGCGCAATAGCGCTATGATTTAAATGTTTCATAGGCCGTAGACTCGAACATGCTGAAATACAAACTTGACTTGTATTCGACCCTAAAACTTCATTCTGCAAAATTTGAAGAATTCCTGTTTGCTTCAGAAAGCATCTCCTCGTTTTTTTATTATTTTTTATTGAGGCTGAGAAAACATTCAAAATGTAATATTTGATCACAGTTTCTGTAACTGCCGGAAAAATTATAAATATTCCAGATTGTTAAATAGTTGAACAATTCGGAAGAAAAGAATTGTCAGAATACTCGATATTCACTTTAAATAGCCTAATAAGTCGCGTACAGCGAACGTGAACAAAGGCCACTAACGAAAGTGGTCAGTAAAATATGTGAAAAGCAAATAAACCGTAATATATAAACTCTGATCAAGCAGCAACAATAGTGAAAGTTTTAATTAAATTGAAATTTAGCCAATGCGGAATGACATTTGGTATTCATTGTTGTAGCAGACACCATGAGAAATTTAACTTTCTTAACTGTTACTTTCATTAGCGAAATGTTACTGAAAAGTACTCAAAATGCCGAAATGTTTTTCCACATTTTTTAAGAATAATATTCTACAAATGCAATTAATTTCATAGCAGTTAATCTGTGCACATAATCTCTAATTTATAATATCTCTGATCGCTGTTATTTTGCGGCAAGAATATCGTTGTTTAATTGCAAAGCTGTTTGTTGTGATTTAAATTGGTATAATAAAGTAAGTGTTGTATTTTTTTTAAATAAGAGGAGGAAGAAAATATTTTATTTGCGTGTTGTAAATACTAAATGCTGTAGCTGAAGGCAAAAATCAAATGAAGTAATGAGGTTGACATCGCGTATACAAATTCGTATCCTTGATGATCTAGATCTACATAAGAAGGTAAACTTAAAGCTCATTTAATAGGTAACACTTGTATAAACTTTAGGGCGAAATGACAACTGGCATTCTCTGTTTAATTTGACTTTCCAAACAATGCATTTAATTAGAGAGGATGCTGTGGATCGATAAATATCTTACACCATCCACAGACTATAACAATAGCGTGTGGAAACCCGATAACATAAAAAACAATTTACAAATGTTAACACAATTATTCATGCACTTAAAATTAAAGAAAACAAATACAATAATAGTAATAATAAATAATAATAACACTAAAAATAATAGTATAAATGATTGGTGGTGCGTGAGATTGTCACAAGGCCAGGGCGTTGACGTCGACGATTTATAAAACCAAAAAGAAAAAAAATGAAAAAAAATCCCCCCTACATGCTGTTTCTTCAGCATAAGTCCACACACCAACTTAATGGTTTTTAACTTCAGAATACGTCAGTGATGCCATTAGCGTTAAATTTTAATTGCCAGTTCTGTAATGAGGATTGCCGATCGTAAAAGCGTGCGTAGCTACATTATGTTGTAAAAGGTATCATAAACGGTGTACCACAATACTGGACACGATAAGTTGCAGTACGTAGAGCAATACCAACGTTCTGATTACGGTTTTAAGTGTTTTTGCATAATATTCTAGGAGAATGCCTAGGTTGCAGTACGCACATTTTGTCCTAAAATCACACATTTTACAATAAACTGATTAACACAAAATAAATGTAGGTACAACCAGCTTAATGATAACACTACGAGAAAAAAAACTGTAGATATTTTTTGTGATTCTTATGGAAATCAATGCGCTGAATTCATATCTACTTTCAGATTTCTTCTATTAGCACAGATTTTTTAGCAGTGGGAATTTTAATTTTTTAATCTTTTTTATGTTTACTGAAAAAAGCGTTAAACACTAGTCACTCTAAAAGTTATTGAAAACATATTTAAATAAATAGATGAACTACTAAAATCATCGACCACTTTGGATAGATTTAAAAAAATTAAAATCATCAGCCAATTATCCTACTATTGATAGCCCTATCCCTTCCTTTTATGATAAATATATTTACAGTCTCGAATAATATTCCAATAATAATCAGACAGCAAGGCTGGCATCCACTTCCCTCCATGCCGCTGTTCTGAAGTCAGGATGTCCTTCTGGAACCTTTCGCTGTGTTGATCAGACACGTTGCAGCTTTCCGGGAAGCAATCAATATAACAGCGCAGGAAAAGTCAGCGACATATTAGATCCCATTTTTTATTTGTTTATGCGGCTATCATTTCACTTATCAAATGTTTATAGTTATGAGCTCTTTTCTTTCCTAGACAATTATTACTGAAATTCTTGAAACATATGTATGCTTATTTTTGTCGTCAGAGTCTCTTAAACATTTGGGTCTTTCTAAATTTGTTTAATCTGGGGGCAAACAAACAAACCATCGTTTACCTTCGTTCATGAAGGAAGAGGAAAGTTGTTTAAGAGATACGTAAATCCTCATACAGTTTTATCTATGACTTTAAGAAATTGCTTCATTAGGCCTAGTTTGATGTGGAGTAACAAGCACATCTACACTATCTACGAGTTTCTTACGCTGAAAATTCTTTTCTCCAAGTCTTAATTTTCGACAAGGTCATTCCTTTTCTTATAATGGGAATTTTTGTCACGACTATCCCACCCACACATGAAACACTCATATTTGGTGTAACCTTCTTGCATTCCCATATTATGGCAATTAAGGTGGCCACATATCTTCCATTTGCGTTCATTATATTTAATACATGTGAGCATATATTCCAAAATGTCATATCACTGTTCAGCCATACTGGCGTAGCTAAATGGGATGAAAGACACTACGTTCCCACTGTGGAACTAATTTTGGATGCATCTATATAGTGTCTCCAATCCTGTTTAATCAGCCTAACACAAACTCAATTATTAATCTCTATCAATGACTGGTACATTACAAATTTCAGCAGAAGTACATAAAAAGGTACCAACATTTGCATATTAATACAAGTGAAATTCAGAAGCTGATGTTACCAACTAACTGTTGTTTTGCAAATTTCCCTTTGTATATATATATATATACTCGTAAAAATTATCTCAAATTTAATATATACATATTTGCATATAACTAAAAAACTGTGCCTGATGAGTATTTACAGATTTGAATTCCTCATGAAAAAATGCTATACAAACACGTATTTTTTCTTTGTAGAACGGTGTAATAATCACCCTGAGTGAAATGGATGTCGTGGCTGAGATTTGACCTAAATGCGGCTTCCAATATCGATACTGGGTAGCACTGTTTGAAACGAGTAGTACTTAATGACTGCTGAACGTCGGACGATGGGGTGAAAATCGTTCGACAGGAAAACTTTTGAAGGTTCACGTATATGCGACGCGTGGGATAGACGTGATTTTTCGGGTACTGCTTAGTAGAGTTAGAGACGGTACCTCGCACATTTCTCGTATAAACCGAGGAAAATAATACTATTTCGTACGAAACACACTACGGCGCACAATTTAAGTCAATGTTAATATCAACAAAAGTAAATTTGGAAAAAATGTGACACTTTGGACGTGAACATGTCAAAGTAAATGGTGGGAAAGTGGAACAATAACCCATCGTAACGCAGGCAGAATTGAAGCAAACCTTTTGGAAATGTGGAGAATTGTCGGGTCATCCGATTGAGGAAGAAATCCGCGTGAAGCAAAGCCACGAGGGACCGTGACTTCGGCGGGACCCAGTGGTCCGCGGGAGGGGGTTACGGCAACCCAGCTGCCTCCGATAGACGTGTTCTGAGCGAAGGAAGACGGTAATGCACAGTCGAGCAGTCCGAGTTTTCTGTGAACCTCCTCTGAAACACTTTTGCGGCAGAATCGTTTCTTGTATACCTAAATATAATATTTCACAGTTAGGTATCCATTAACAGTTTCTCGTGTGTGCCTAAAGAATTTTAAGTTATAAATAGTATTTGTTGTTTCACCTCATATCTGGCTGAAGGAAGATGTATTCACGCTAACACTTGCGATTATTACACGCATTTTATTAGCTTGGCCTCTATGTATATATGAATGTAACGGAACCTTTCAGTTCAATTTTCAACAACATCCAGATGTCCGAGTTATTTGAAATTTTGCACACATATAAGAACCGGTGACAATATAATAATTTTACAACAACGTCCTGCTATTTTCATTACTTTGACAGTAACAGTAGAACAGTAACGAAATCTTTCAATTCAATTTTCACCAACTTCCAGATGTCCGCATTGTTTGAAATTTGAATCGATGAAAATACAATAATTTCGTAGCTATGTTCTGATATTCTCATTACTTTGACAGAAAAATTTAAAAATGGTTGGGTGCAATGGAACTTTGCAACTGAATTTTAACCAAATACTAGATATCCGAATTGTTTTGAAATTTTGTATTTTTTATGAGAATGATAGTACAATAATTTTATAGCGATGCCCTGATATTCTCATTAATTTGATTTAGAAAAATGGTCTAATGCAATTGAATCTTTAATTTCAATGAATACCCACTTCCTGACGTCAGAATTGTTTGAAATTTTGCCCACAGATGCGCGAATTGATTGAAAATTTGAAAAAAATTATAGTTTAAAAACCAAAAAACCTATTTAGGAGCAATGTGTACATAAAAGTTAAAAATAATATTATATTTAAAAAACAATTAAAATACACCTTTTTGTTGTAATGTGAACAAAGAGACTATAAAGTAATCTTTAAATATAAAAAAAATTGTTTAAAATTAGCAGCGCTAGGATATTCCAAAATTAATTATAAGTTTTTTGAAGTTTAATATAAGAATAAAGTTACTTACCAAAAAATTAACTTTAATGTAAAAAAACCGGTAGGTGCTAGATACCAGTAATCTTAATTTTTTTATCGCTACCTACGCTTTTTTTACATTTAAGTTAATTTTTTAATCAGCGACTTTATTCTCATTTTAAGCTTATTTATTAAAAAACTTATACTGAATTTTGAGACATTCTAGCGCTGTTGAACAAAAATTTTATATTCAAATATTATTTTTTAGCTTTTAGTTCACATTGCTACAAAAGAATACATTTTAATTTTTTTTTTAACTATAATTTTTTTAGTACGTTTTTCGATAATAATCACAAAATTCTGCATCATAAGCTACACTCCTCTCAAGAAAAATAATGGACGGCACCGCTAGTCCTTTCCTCATTTTTCCGGTACAGAATCCAGGTTCGCAGGAAGCAAAACTATCATCTGAGAAAGAAAAGCGGATTCTGCAGAAAGAGGGACGAGCGGTAGGAATATGTTGATGATACAGCAGTTTATGTTTGCCTGGCGCTAGTCGTGCGGCGCAGGGATCAGCTACCGGCCCGCTATTTGAATGGCGAGCGGGTATACTGTCCAGGGGATCAAGACCAGAGCTGCTTATGACGACATCTGACACATGCTACATATTCAACTCCCGTAGCTAGCATTAGTGTGCGCGCGAATTTCTTCTTCTTGCAAAGCCGCATCATTCCTCCTGTGCGAGTTACAGATACTGACGTAGATTGCTGAAGAAAACAGATTGTTTTCCTGAATATTTTTTTAAACATCTGAAACATTTGGATAGTAATTTTTTACCAAGACTAAAAAAAATATAATTTATTTTCACTGAAAAATTAAGGCTACGTGTATTGTGTATAATTGATTTAAAATTTAAAAAAATAGGAAACAGTAACAGATTAGACGACCAGCAGTTGGTTGTTTTATTTTTGGCCTCATAAATAGACGGGTGTAAGTGCACTTCACTATGAAATCTTTACCAAAGATTACTTAACGAGATATAGTATTCATATATATGTAAAATGGCTAAAATTATGTTAACACCCTTTAATCCTTTTTATTTTTCGATACAGATTTGTAGGGTACACGTGAACACCAGCTGCTTAAGAACCCAGGCAGCTTAGTATGAATCATGAGAAATCCCACCAATGCTAGACCGAGAGTTGTGAGGTCTGTAGCAATTAACCCTAGGGGATGAATGTTTGTATTTCTAAGCGTCTGCAACACGTGTAGCTTAGAATCTGTACTATAATTTTACTTTTTATTTGCGAAGTGTATAGCTGAATAACCGGAACTGGGGAGCCTCCCAGCAATCGCCTAGCCCAGTGGTTCCCAACGGGGGTGGTACAGCCCACTGGTGAACAGATTATGCGAGGCGTTTTTGGTTCAAAGGAAGTTTAGGGTGCGTTGAAAACCAACTGCCGCCCTCCTCTTTCCAGGATTATATCCAGCTTTTAGGGTTGCGTCAAAGAAGTTTTTAATTGCATTCATATGCTCATATATGGGCACAACAGGGTATAGTGTTGTCAGCATTATTACGAGAAGGGAAGTCGGCATGTTTTTGTTCTGAAAAGGGGGTGGCGGGTATTCTTTTCTTTTCGAGAACAGGCGTTCAGTAAATTTTTGGTTCAGAAAGGGGGCGGTAGGCCAGAAATGGTTGAGAACCTATGATCTCGCTGATTGTGGAAAACCGCGTAAAATCCAGCTTCATGGCGGCTGCTAAGCGGGGAAAATGACTCAAACGCGCCCCCCCCCCCCAATATCTCCCCGATACAGTGTAGTGGTACCTTAATGCGCTCAGCAACACTGTCTGCTTCCTTTAAATAGCAGGTAGATTTTGTCTGATGTCACTTGGGAAAAGGTCGTAACAGAGCTGAAGTGATCTCCATATCGACAAGTCACCAAAACACATGGGCGTATCGAGCTTTCTGAAAAATTTGTTTCCTTATTGTTAATTGTTTCAGACTACAAAAATTGATAACTAGAGTAGCGTATAAGGTTCAGGTAATGAAAATTAGTGAATCTTCTTTCATGGCATTGCACTTTCAGTTGTATGAAGCGAAAACTTCTACAGGCACGTTAGGACGGGGGTAAATCTACGAGTTCACGACTTCCCGTCACCGACATGCTATGGCGTGTTGCGCGAATCATATGCGCGTTGGACGCTTTTTGGATGGGTAAATCTTATGAGCTTGCGCCACCAACATGTTAATGTTAACAGTATTGCTGTAGTTATAAGCATGACGAATTGCGCTTGTACAGCAGTGAAAGTATAGGCTATGTTTGACAAAGAAAAAAAATATTTATTAGATACAGTGTTCTTCACAAAAACACTTAATCCGATTTTGATGAAACTTTGAATACGTGTTCTTTAAAACAAATAGAAAAATACTGTTTCCGTTTGATTTAAAGTAACTTAAAACCTCTCTTCCTTCGACTTTCTGTCAATGTTGTTTACAGAAACCGATAGTTTTTATCCGATTTTGATACTAGCCTTCTTAGTTAGCACACGTATACTTCAAAACAACGCGGACTGGTAGCTCAGCGGTTAAGGCGCTTACTTCATAAAGTTTCACTCTCCGATCGCTGATTCAAATCCCGTGGTGAGCAGAAATTTTTAGCAGTTGTATATGATTGTATGTTCTAGCCGGGACGTTCGATTATTCTGATTCCACGTAAAACTGTAGACTCCTGAGGAAATTGGCCTTTGACACAATAGTTTGGTACATCTCCTTCGGGAAGATTCGACCAACCTTCGGGTTGTGTACTAAGTTAGATTTTTAGTTTTTTTAAAGTGAATACTTCTTTAGGGCGATTTTTGGATGGTTAAAATCTTATAAATTGGCTAATGTGAATATATCTGTAGCAGTCTGGTGGCTTAGTGGCTGAGGTGTCTGACAGCAGAAGGAAATGTCCAGTTTCAAATCCCCGTCTCGACTCGGATTTTCGTAGACCCTTAACCTGACCTTCACCTCTGACGTGTTGCGCGTATGTTATTCATAGTTTTAAGTTTTCAATTCTGTCGGCAGTCCCCGATGAATAACAATTTTTTTATAAATTAAATATAATATTGCTATGTTGTATTTAAGCTCGTCGAGTCAGGGCGTAGGGTCCCTCATTTCAAGTCGCTTTGAGTCAATTTTCACACCCTGATATGTTAAACGTTGCTTGTTATTTATTATGTATCGAATAAGCTTTATGACTGTAATTTTCACTTCATTCATGTTAGCTTCCGTTTTGAAGGTTGTAATGAATTAATAAGTACAAAGTGTCAGTGTTATTAAGCACCGAGTGTTCGTAATGTATGTGCGAAATTTAGGCGTTGCGGTGTGGTTCAAAGAGACAGTGTTACGTGACGCAAAAAAACGCCCAGATTTATACGTCCGGTGGGTGACTAAACATTCTACTTGGCTTGGGCTTTCAGTGGATTTATTGCCCATCATAAATAGCTAAGGCTCGCTTTTCAGTGTGGCACGTTTCGAAAAAGACCCGCCAAATGCCGTTAGCTATTGCCGGTGACCGAAAGAAGTCCTTATTGCCGTTTCTCAGTAAAGTGGAGCGCTCGGAGAGTGGTGGAGGACGATCCAGCCACTAAAGAAGCTCGCCAGCAATATTAATAACATTTTTGTGTTGTTTGTTTATGTGTTGAGCCTACCAGGAGCAATCGTCTCCATGGGCAAAGCTGCGATTCGCCGAGTGTCATACGCCACATCGCAGAGCGAAGGGTACAGAGTTTTTCTTGGAGCAGAGAACGGACGGAGGAATATTCTGATTGTGATGTAGTACAGAAGCAACACCAACACCTGACTACTACGTCAAGGGGGGGGGGGGGGCGGGGGGGGGGAAGGCGGCTCGCATCTCGACAGGCCAGGCTGCCGACTGTGTGGACAACGAGGGTCGACTGAGCTCGCCATCCCAAACAAGGGCAAAGCTGCCTTACGTAATAAGCTCTACCCTGTAAACGACCCTTGGAAATCTCAAATTGCTCTAATATTCAACCTTGATTTTTTATTATTATTATTGTCAGAACAGTATGATCGAGAAGTAACTTGCCTTAAAAGCACACACCACAAGGTATACATCAAGCTACTGATCAGATTCGATTGGCTCTGCTGTCATTATGAACAACCATTTACAGCTAGCAACAGTTGGGTCTCTACTAGTCCATCGTTATGTCTGCCACCGCTACAAAAAATTTAGTTTGTTACTAGCTGACCCGGTCACGCGTTGCTGTGACTTACTAATTATAGTACGTTGGATTAATGTTATTCTAAACTTCCTCAAGTAGTCAAATTAATATTCACTAATAAAGATAAAAACATTGTAGTCAATTTGGAAATTCAAATGTAATTGGTAAAGAGTTACGGAGAGTTGAAATTAAGGACAAACGATCATTAAAAAAATTAATTTACATTTCATTACAAATTACTTAATTGAAATTATATAAAAATTGATATTTATAAAAATTATTTTTTATTTATTTATATAAACTGAAATCTCAGTTATATCTTCAGTCATTCTGTTTTTATATTTTTCCCACAAACTCGAAGATTGTGTTGGATAACATGTCAAAATAATTGCAAACAGTTTGACGAATACTATTCGGCGTGGCTGTCAATCGCTGCATCAGCAAGTATCAGGTCCCAATAATTGTCGTCTACCAGCAGCTGCAACTCGCGACATGCATCTTGACATGTATTGAACACTCTACATGTATTGAACACTCGACCATTAACTGTTCGTAAACATTCGAAAGAAGCTGGTACAGGAACATTCACCAATAACAGACGCTGAAAGAAACATTCACGTTGTTTTGGATGCAAAGTCTTTGCTTTGAATATGCCTGCGATCGAAGGATGTGGTTCTCCTTGTTTACGTGGCTACCATTTTTTACCTAATTTGTTCCATGAAAAATAGCTTGGAACATCGGTATATAATAATGTTTTTGCGAATTGGCGGAACACATCAGATTTTTGACACAATGTGAAAAATTCAGTTTGTGGTTTGTCGTTTTTGGTGGCTCAAGTATTCTTTGGAAAATATTTTCTTCGGTGAAATATACACACTGATCGTTTTCAAGATGTATTGCAAGATGCTGGATGGAAGGGTCTCCTTCATGGATGCGAAAACTAAAAATATTCCCAGATAGCTTCGTTGCTGCTGATGTATCTACCTATTTGGTATCGTGTTATTTCGTCATTTTTATTTACATTTTGAACTTCAAATACGGCCAAATCACTGTCTTTATTAACATATTTACAAACGTACTTAATGGATTTTACAGAACTGCAAAACTCGACGTTAATATGAGCCTTATACGTTTTTGAAAGCAATGGTGAGTATGGTACGACCCACTGATTGTCAATTTCAACTTGGTTTCTAGAATTTGACATTCGTATTGTAAATGTTTGGCCACCATTCTCAGCGTTTCTGCCGCGATGCAACGGATAACCATCGATATCCGTAATAGTATCATTCGTATATTCCTTTGGAAAACGCTTCTTACATTTTCCACCTTCCATGCATGGCGATGTCATGTTAAAAGCACCGCACGGTCCGTGGATCGAGTGACTGGTAACAATATCAAACAATTCTTGATCAAATAAATGGGTCCGGAATTTCGGCTGAAATTATTTGATCAATTTCTTCTGGACGGATTTTAACTTCAAGCCAAATCAAAATGTGAGAATGAGGCAAACCTCGCTTTTGCCACTCAATCAAATACAGATAGCAACGTGTGTTACCGAAAACTGAATGTTTTACGATTAAATCAATCAATGATTTTAATTTTTGTTTGAACACACGTGCCGTGACATCATGACGATGCATTGATTGATGGCCTGGTAATAGCAAAGTTTGTATTTCCTCCCAATTCGGATTACATGTAAATGTAATAAACAAATCTGGACGACCATAATGACGTACGTAAGTCATCGCATCTTGTATATATTCCTGCACGTTCCGTCAACTGCCGATGTAGCTTGAAGGTAAAATAAATACATTACCGATATCATTGGCGTTAAAATTTTCATAAATATTGCCGATAACAGTATCTCGTAAGAGGATGTATTGCCTCCGATCGTAATTTAACCTGGTTGTATCGAATAAATCGCAAATGCTTGTTTTCAACCTTGGCGTACATATCCACGACGTATTGAAGGCACAGTTGACGATATCGAAGGATATAGTTATCCTAATTACGTCTAATCATCAATCGGGGGGCGTAGTACATCATTGAAGTAACTTTTTTATTTGTTTTATTACCTGAAAAAATTATAAATTAAATAGTAAAAAAAAGAATAAGTAATCAATATAGTGGGCCCGCTATAATCCGGCCTCTGGTCGGAATACTGCGGGTCTACTGTACTAATAAAATAACGAATTAAGTAGTTGAATATTAAATTTACCAGCAACTGGATCACGCTGTTTGATGTTGATGTGATATTCATTCTGCCCTTGCCAGAATATCAGTGGATACTGGAGTGCGTCATACGAACGGTGTAGATCCGAAATTATACTAACAGTTCTATCTTGACGTGTGACTTTAATCAACTGAGTCACCAACCATAAAAACTGCAACTTCATCTACGGTTGGCGCGTTGAATCTGCCAGCGTATTCTCTTGATGGTAATTTGTCAGCTTTGATGACAATTTGATAGTTGTCATTTTTTAATTGTGGCGACACAATTGAATAAGTTGATTATTAATTTCCAATCAATTTTCCAACAATATCACAATTGCTCTCTCTTCTGGTTGTTCGATGAAATTATACTGGCACCTAGTTTTCAAGCGTTCCTCAAAATTTCCAATAGATTTGGAGAAAGTTAGGGTAATCGTTTGGCATCGGTATCAACGACCCAATCTTATGGTACACCTGGCCTTGTATTTTGAATTTAGTTTCAAAATGACGTCCATCAGATGTAAGATCGCAAATTTTTGTTGCCCCAAAAGACGTCATCTGGAAGCAAGAATCGAATTTGCGTGTCTTGCGCAGAAACAATTTCGAATCGTTTGATTCGCCAGCAAGAAGGATTGTAAATGTTCTGGCGGATTGGGTAGTGGTAATAATACATCTTTTCCTGATGCACAACACATGCTGGCTGCTTCATTGCGGAATTTCAACGCCTGATAATACTGGCATATTTTGCTCACTGCACCGATTGCAGTTTTTGAATGTGCAGAGTAATCAATGGCTGGTGCATATTGGAACGCAAGACGAACAAATGATACACGTGTTAAAGCACGGCTGATTTCCTGTCTCTCTCGTTCTCTTTCTCTAAATGTAGCTATGTGCTGTTCTCGTGCCGCTCTTGTTCTTGATATATTCTGTCACAGACGTTCATCACGCTGTTTTTGAGATTCTTGCATACGATGCTCAGCTGTCCTGATTCTTTGAACTTCCTTACTTGCCGCGATTTGTGTTGCTGATTGATAAGCTCTCTCGTCGTGCGTCTTGCCTCTCTGCTACACGCATTGTTGAGGTTAGATTCTTAGGCGACATTTCACTGAAAAATATTTGAATTACAACAAAAAGTGCCTTTCTGAAAGCCTTAAAATAAGACACTATAATACAGTGGTGAAACAGGAATTTTTGGGTCCATTGAAAAATACAGTAAAATGGAAGTTAAGAATTAATGAGGAAATATAAAATAGCATTGAAAAAAATAACAGAAAAAGAAGAATGATATTTTTTTGATGCATTTATAGCATGGATGACACCAGGATTTCAAGAGGTTTAGAAAGATTTGAAACGAAAAAATACCAGTGAACCGTATGGAAAGAAAATTTTTTCGATAGCAGACTTTGAATATGGCAGGATTCAAAGGTAGAGAGGAGTGCAATAATGAAGGAGTACTAGGGGAGGAAGAAAGAAAAAACAACAGGAGAGGAATTTAAATTGACACGTGGAGTCTAGCTGACCATAACAAAAAGAAGAAGAAAAATGATAAGTTAGCGAGAAATGCTTACACGATTCGAATTTATCGTAACGTTTTCTTCAATGTTATATTCATGTGTTTAATTACTTTGTCGTTAGGTATAAAGACACACAAACGATGAACAATAATACAGTATAATTATAACACAATACACAGCACAATTAAAATTGAAGAAACTCAAACATATGGCGTGGAATAGACCGTAGCATAAATAAATCGAAATACAACGCCATCTACTGGATGGTTCGATAAATTAACACACCGCCATCTGTTAGGAATAAACTGTAGCATAAATAAATTGAAACAGAACGTGATCTAATGGATGATTACCCAACCTAGCTAACCAAGTGTTGTATAGATAAGTTAACACATCGCCATCTGTTAGAAACTTATGGAACTATAATAATAATTACGTGTGGTCGTAATGACCTCGGGGGAGGACGGCGGTTCGAATCCCCGTCCGGGCATCCAGATTTGGGTTTTCCATGGTTTCCCCAAATCACTCCAGGCAAATGCCGGGATGCTTCCTTCAAAAGGCCATGGCCGAATTCCTTCCCATTCCTTGCCCCCATCCTTGCCCCCCATCCTTTCCCGTCTCTAAAGACCTCGATGTTAAAAAGAGACGTAAAGCAGTTAAAAAAAAAAAAAACAAAAAAAAACGCAATGACCTGGTTTCTACTGGCTGGGCATTCTGCCCCTGTCGTAGCCGCCTTTACCTAGCCCGCCCATCCTGCCTGGCACAGGGGACCTACATTTTAACGTCGAATCCGAACCACAGTACCATCCGTGGCGTATTTCACCTCATACAGCATGCTGCGCCGGGGGTTAATGCCGGTTTAAGTGTCTATAAAAATCCTCTCCGAGACAGGGACTCGAACCGGGGACCTTTCCATCTCTAGTCAGACGCCCTAACCACTTAGCCAGCAGACCGCTTAGCCTTGGGGGCTTACAAATAATTACAAACCATTGTCCTATGACAAACATTTAATGAACATTTATTTCGCAAATAATAAATATTGAGGTCTATAATCCAGATAAAAACTATCCTATCTTTTAAGTTGGACTAAATCACACACATTAAACCAAATTTCATCTAAATCGGTTATGTAGTTTCGGAGTTCATCCCGGACGAACATCGTGACACGAGATTTTTATATATATAAAGATTATTCATTTCTTTTCGATATGCCAGTCTCATGTACAATTTTTTTTTGCTTTTTTCTTCTATCTTTTCTTTTCTCTCGCCTTGTTGTGTTTTAAAAACATTAATAATAAAAATAATACCTTGGATTAAAACTAGAGCATTCCCGATCTTTATATTAATATTTGACACTACTCTGATATTATTATTTGCAACCCGTAATAGAAAAACTTACGGTTAGTGATATTAAAGCAAAAATTAATGTCGACAACTGCATAGACGATATTTTGAAACACATGGTCTTCTTACATTACAATAAATAGGACTCATTTAAATATATTAATGAACACATATTTTAAACTGTCTGGAAAATGTTGGACAGGAACAGAAGAAGCAACCTGAAAGTTAGAACATCGTGTGAAAGGTATCAGACACCACACGGAGAAACTTGGAATTGAGCAGTCAATGAGACAGAAACAAGGTATAGAATATCAGTCTATTCCCATTATCTTATACCTGAAAGGCGATAACTTCTTAGTTTTTACTTCACCATAAATATGTAAGAGACAGATGTGGATGAGCAAAAGAATATATCATTTAGAAAAGGCAGTTTTGAGGTTTGCGGAGACACTGCTAGGATGTAGGATAACCGAGGTATGGAAAAATGTGATGCGGGAGACTGAAAATAAATGAAGAAAATGTATGAATATGTAGGAAATAATGAGAACACATTGGATATGTCTTACATAATTATGTCGCTAAACAACTACAACAAATTTTATTCGGGAATTTAATTTCAGTTTTAGCAAAGAGTTTTCAGCTATTATGTGTTATCGAAGTAATGCATATCACTTTTTTAAATAACTGGAGATATAGCAAATTTAATGATTTCTTCCTCTGTTTCGTTTTCATCAAAAAGAAGAGAATTTGCAGTACTTGTCCCAAATTGATCCACTGCGTTGAACAACTATGCCAACTACTGCAGATACACTACATTAATCAGAATAAATGTACAGGTAATCACCTTTTTTCCTGTTTACATCTGACTTTTTAAAACTGATTTTCCTTCCACGTACACTCTGTAACGTACGGAAAATAGAGTCTGACACAATATATCAAGAGGTTTTTTTTGTGGATATTTTGTTACTTAAATAATATTAACGATCACACCTACACTATGTAGTAAAATTGAAAAAAATGTCGTGTCTGTTCATGAAATTCAATTCAAAGAAGGTCATTGTAGTGTATGTTACTCAAGAAAAAGTTTGTGAAATCGTAAAATTCTGATTTTTAGCTATCTGTCTGTTTGTGTATATGTTCTAGCATCAAGGAAAGAATAATAGACGAACTTTAACAAAACTATACGTAGTGGTAGCTTATGTCACTGGTTAGGATACTAAAAACATTTAACGAAATTAGTAACATACTTCATTTCAAAGAGGCCAAATCAGTCTAAAACCGTATATTATGTTTATCCATGCATTACGTAAAAGCTAATGATCAGATTTTAACAGAACTACACTTAGCTGATAGATTAACTCACCTGGAATCAAACAGAATATCTTTAATCCAGGTTAGTTGCATAATTGCCGGTTAAACAGAGGGACAGTCAATGACTCCATTAACGAAACATTGTCAAGCAACGGTGGCGGAATTTTGGTTTGACTTGTTTTTGGTGAGATTAGATTGAAGATGTCAAGTGCCATCACATACAGCAGATAAATGTATCAATAGTCCGAGAACGAATAAATGCCTTTAATCGTTAGAAAATCAAATTTCGTTACAATTATTTATAAAAATGCTGTAATACTTGCTGAAAATGGATATTTAGTTCAAAATTCTGAAACCTATTAAGAGTGGAACATATATGACGCTATGATATTTATGTAAATCAACTATAATAGAGAAATGACAATACTTATACGAAATCTTTATCTTATTTCTGAAATACATAAAATTAATGACAGTCACATTAATTTATTGTGCCACTAACACAAACTCAGCCTCCAAATTAATGGTCGCGGACTCTTAGCTGTAGCTTAACTTAAAAAAAATTTCACTTTCGAAGTTAGTTTGGTGCCTACTAAGGAATTCCCGATTTCAAGAAATAACCGCTGAAACGACTAAATGGTGCGAGTAAATTGAAAAGGCCTGATATTTCCTCGATAGCATCCCTTTTCCAATTTATTATCTCATTTAAGTTAAAAGTGGTTTCCGACTCTGATAATTAACGCTCCGAATAACCATTTAATGAACGCTGGTCCGTTTGGAACATTTCGCTTTGTTGTCTCTGCGCGTATTTACTGAAGGTGCACGTCAAAAGCAATTAAGATCCTTTCTATGTTATTTCTTACGCTTAAAATATTCTTTTTAAAGCCGCGACGCGTGAGATGCTCCTTTCGGAGGACGGGGGTTGACAAACAGGATGTGCATCTCGCAACGGTTGTTCTCAATTGAATCAGAGGTCCCGTAACGTGGAACCCGGGGACAAGCCTCCCTGGGGGACGAGAAGTCCCGGACGACAAGAGTTCGGTGGGGGAAGAGTGAGCGGCGAGGGTTAGAGAAATCTCAGCTCCCCTCCCGGAGAACTCGCTGCGAACAACTGCTGATAAAACACGGCTATAAAATACTTCCATATCAGATTCTCGAAGTGCGCCTGTAAAGATAAGAACACGCCTTAAGCCCCCAGCGCAGGCCGTTTCGGCATTTCAGTTTACTGCAGGTGGAGTTAATTAAACAAGTTTTGCCACGAAGGAATTAACGGAGAGGAAGGCGTGATTTAGAAGACGGCGTTCGCCGCTGGAGTGGTGCTCGCTACAGCAAGTGGCGATGCTTTCCCCCTCACAGCCGCGAGCTGCCACTGTCACACCACTTTAAGGTCGCGTCTCCACACAGGATGGAAGAACACGAACAAACAACGAGACAATGAGGCGCCCCGGTAAAAGTAGTCACTGCCGTGGAGCAACGTTATCAGACATATCTTTATTTCATAAATTTTTAGTAATAATAAGCTTCTAATGTCTATCTACTTTGGCGTTGTCAGGTCACGTGACCAGAGAGTACTTTTTTGGGAGTTTGTGTCAAAGAGAGAGAAGCTAAGACCTGAAAGGAAGGTCTGTGGTTATTATTGTGATACCTATAAATGTATTAAAATATGAAAAATAATGCTGTCCATAAATTTTAAGTAAATATGATAGTAAGTTTTGATATAAGCTGTCAACTTCAATGGTCATTCTATTGCCGGCTAACCTATTGGTAGCAGAATCAATTAAAAAGAACAGACTAATTAATCTATCCGTACATCAAAGCTTTCACGTTTCTTCTGCGAGTACAGCTAATTACCTGCATTTCAACATTGATGAGCTCAGCTTTAACAATTGTTCATATTTACAATAGAAAATCCCGGAAAGGAACAATACCTATTCAACAAATCACGGATGGCATTTTATAGCGTAGAAGCATTAAAATCGGGATGCTAGAAGAGGATGAGTATATTTCAGAATATTTTAGAGTTATGTAAAAAGTATACTGCTTTCAGATTATGACTAAAGTTTCTATATAATTTATTTTAATACTTTGAATCATTTCATAACTGTTTGAATAAATACTCATAATTTGCTAAATTGCTGCAATAGATATGAACAATGCAGATTTACCTTCAGCATTAGAGATGTCTGTGTACACGGCTCTATTCTTATTGACCATTATTTTGGAGAATGGTCGATCTTATCAATCTACACGACTCATTTCTAGTCTGTAATAACCTTTAAGAACTCTGGTCCTCGTGGTGGCGCGAAGTTTGTGTCAAAGGTTGAAATAATTTGGTGAAGTATCTTGGCTGTCAACTTGAATTATTTCCAAGAGAAAAGTTACATACGTACTAACTAACGCGTATTTAATAAAAGAGAAAATAAAGTAAGTTTTATCATTTATGTGAAAGCAACCGATCACTTCAAGTTATTGATTAATTAAGTCTTAGTTTGATGACTCTATAATCGTTTGCAATTAACCTTGGTCAGCTTTCCTCCACCTCTGACATACGTTAGCTGTGATTGTCGTCATTTTGGGTGAAGATTCTAGTCTGTATCCTTTTGGGTTCGTGTAGTTATACCTAGTGGTATACCATGGTGGTTCCTCTGTGGCGATGTTGTGAACTGAATTTAAAAAACAAAAAATACTGCGCGAGAGTTTCAAATTATTTTTGCATAGCATTTTAACTATCTTCCAGGCTATTTTGTTTGTCTGTCTTCCTGCGTGCGTGAATATCAGAGCTATTAGTTATTCTTTTAGTTTTGTTTTAATATCCAAGTTTTTTGTAATCATATTTTATTCTTGAATTAATTTTGATATTCAGAAGTATTAGAAAGTATTTCATATTAGATGAAGTTTTAGCAGGTTTATATAACGCTTCTGCAAGCAGCTGAGGCAATTTCATTGAGTGTAGCATTCGATATGTATTATTTTTTCGCCAGATAAATCGATATAAATAGTAGTTTTATTACTAACAAAGTATCAACTATTATTTGTAGTTCCCCTTGCATATCATATGTTTCGGATACAACGATTTTGTTTTTCCTTTTTAATGTAAAGTTTGATGAGTAATTTCAGATAAGGCATTAATGAATTCTATTTGACTTGCTGAGCATCAGCATAATATTCATCGGAGAAAAATTGTTTTGATATAAAGAATTTAATCTAAAGAAAAATAATCTCATTCGAACACATTTCAGTGATATAGTTTGCTACATGTCATATCATAGTTACAAAACCGCAATTTTAAATCATGTTTCTGTGTTACGGCAAAAGTAACAGGTTGGAACTTCAGTCACAAATCAGTTCTTTCGCAATATGTTCAATTGTTAAATTCCACATTCTAGTTATTCTAAAATTTCTTTTTTATTACTCACTTAAAATTTGATAAAAAGTTTGATAAAAACGAAATATTCAAAACATGAAGAAAAAAACCTTTAAAAGACATTCACTTGGTGAAGAAACTTCTGTCCTGATGTGCAGACTTTACCTTTGATAATTTAAAAAAATTTGGTAATATTTTTTTTCCAGTATCTGGCAGAACAAGAAACAAATTTTCTAAGATAATTCTTTTTTCTTCTGTAAGTAATCGTTAGCGTTTTATGGATCTAGTTTTCGGAGATTTTGTTCCACGTTTGCGTTACTTAAGACGAAACTTTTATTAATAATGTGTGGATATTGGTTTATTGTCCCAAATTGTGGTCAGTTTCATTAGAAAGAATTTGAGTTCAACAAGATAAGCACAATGATAGTAGTCTATTCTTGTAACCGACTCTCTTCTAACTTTAAACGATACGCGAATATCTCACATTTTGCTTCCTGTTTTTTACGAATAATACCGTATGGCTAATTTAAGTGCGTTGACGCCAGTAACTGTATCTTTGCCCAGACGTTGCTCCTGCAGTATGCTTGTACAAAATTGTATTCCGAGCCGTAACGAGAGGACAGAGGAGCATAATAAAAACTGTCACGCGGAATTTCTGATAAACGTCAGAAAGACAGTATCTCGGAAAGCTAAGCGCCCAGCTTTGCCCCTTGAGATGTCGCAACAGATTCGCCCTTGCGGCACTCTGTTCCGTGAACAAAAGAATTCTTGTCGTGGGTTACTCCAGACAAGCCCTGTCTCTGCCAACTAGAATTAGGTTTCACTCGGCACAGCAGATACTGTCGACCAACACGCCAACTCAAAAACAAGCCTGCCATGTAAACAACGCTACTCTCAGAAATAAATGAAGAATAAAACAAATAACTAATCATTACTTCTTTCAAGAGTGTTGTGTGTGTAGAAAAAAAAGTGCCCTACCTGCCAACGATACATAGAAGTGATCAGAAAAGTAAAGTGAAATAGCGGTAAATGAAAATGACATTACATGTTAGTCATTAAAAATACGAGGTGAATTTTCAAGTCACTTTGTGTCTTCTGTCACGACACGAAGAAAAAAACCTTTGAAGGACATTCACCAAGGAACAAGCATCGTTTTTTGTTTAAAAATTGGTTGTGGTAGTTAGATACACCTTTAAAAACGGAGCCAATTTCTGCATGTTGGTTTTCCGTTTGTGAATCATTAATTACGCTTAAAAATACGAAACATGAAATATAAAACCCAAATTTAATACCTGTTCAAATGAAATATTGGAGGAAAATATCATTAGACATGGTATTATTTGCAGATTTCTTAAACAGGACTCTACACGAACATAACTATCCAGTTTTTCTTATTTGTTCATGATCTTCGAATGGTGCATAGAATAACATAATATATAAAACATATTTATCAAATCAAATGCCGAAAAAAGGAGTATTATAATTAATATTTCTGGAAAAGTTCTCTTCAATTCTTCATGCTCAAATAATGTGTGATTTTAGTGTATAGGATTAGAATCGTCTTTCAAGGACACTTCAAACATAGCAGAAGTAAAGGAAGGCGAAATGAGAGTGACTCTATGAATTTCAGAAACCATAATTTTTCAGCTATACGGTGACGTGGTAAAAATTGAGGATCAAATTTCGAACAGGAAAAAACATGTTCAGTAACACATATAGATAAATCGACAAGCATTAGATAGAAGCTACGTTGTAATTTTGAACATTGTGCGAGTGATCCTGGATTCGGTTTGAAACGAGTTCGATTCAGAGTGATTCAATTCGCTGAAATGTGCCCAAACTTGTTTCATGCATAGCATCTCTAACCATTTTTTCCGCAAGGAGTGGCCTTGCGCGTTAAAGAGTCGCCATATTGGATTTGTGGTGGGTCAAAGCTGCAAGGTTCAAATTTCGTGACCGGTGTAACAGCCGCCTTGATTACGGTCTTTAGGTGGTTTGACGCGGCCCAAGGTTCAGTTGGTCGACCGACTAACTACAGCCTGGGCAACGGAGGCTAGATCCCTGAAGCAGTAGATGATTTTTCTTTGAATCTGATCGTTCTGATACACACCACTAACCCTCGTGTGGAGGAGGATATTCAAAGTTGAAGATGGACGGGATAGGTAGCCGGT
This sequence comes from Vandiemenella viatica, assembly GCA_031002005.1. Lineage (NCBI taxonomy): Eukaryota > Metazoa > Arthropoda > Insecta > Orthoptera > Morabidae > Vandiemenella > Vandiemenella viatica. Next base: position 98,169,509 of record JARYHS010008075.1, on the reverse strand, counting down.
CATGAGTCGAGTGAACAAAGAGGATTAGGGAGTGATGCTACGGCAAACCCCGCCGCTCGCTTAGCGACCTCGCTGGTCCACCGGGGAGGGGGGGGGGGGAAGAGGGACATTAAATCGTCACTCAGTGTTGAACAGACGAACAGGGAGTATGGTGTCGACGCAGCCAGCATAGAGCGTTAAGGGCGCGCAACCGCTGACCGAACCGCGCCAGGCCTCTGATCACGCCATCATATGAGAGGATTCCTACTCATCATCAAAGGGGCTGTTCGACATCACGCATTCTCTCGCCGGAGCAGACAACAGAGTGGCAACAGCGGACGATTTGGTCTTTAGAGTTTACAACGCAGTAACGCCATCAGAAATGTTTTTATTCTTATTCTACTGCTGCTATGATTGGCCTTAAATTTTCAATTTTTTATTTGTCTAAATTACGTCTATAAATTTTTGTCCATTTCTAATATCAGTTTGTATGATAAATGAATGGAAATTTTTGTAGACTTAGATTTTCCGTTCAAATAATTTTGTTGTTATGTAATTCAATGTTTTGTCAGATATATGAGTTATGTTTGTTATTCTATTGAGCAGCAGTAGAATCCAAAAGTAAGTATAATTAGATTGCTTAGTCTATGATCCGCATAACTTTAAGTTGATAATTAGTAGCAATTAATATAAAAGTAAAACTATGGAATAAGATTTGTTAACGTGAGATCGGCTCTAGTGCCGTTTGGTCAAGAAATAGAATACGGCCGTTCATCTACGCGAATGCACTCTAGGCTGCACGTGGGAGTGAAGGGAACACATTCTTCTTCTTCCTTACCTCTTTAAATTTGATGTCGTTTCATTCATAGTTAAAATTTTTATTTGTCGGAATTTATTTTACTTAGTGTTTCCAAAATCTGTTAATACGAAAACGGGAACGGTTTGAGAAGTGGCACAGTACACAGTACCGGATTAAACGCATAGCAGGAGATAGCAAATGAATTCTACGGGCCTCGCGCCATCTGGGGGGGCTAGATGGGCGGCGACCTTTTTTTTTAGCTCTACAATTTCCCCCGGAGGGCAAAAATCTAGGGCCTCTTCTTCACATTTGCTACGGGCCCCGCGCTGTCTTAATCCGGCCCTGACAGTACATGATTGCTATAAAGCAAGGCATTGATCTCGATCACCAGTCCCAAACACTGTGAGCCGCCATTTTCATCTGCCCTTCACTTGCGAGAGTGAGTCCAGCAGTCCGAGTGTGAAAGCAGTTGAAATGGTGCAATCGTAAGAAGAACGTGGCGCGTCGTTTAGGTTCGAGCAGTGAGAGTTTGCATGCGGCGACATTGGCCTCGTCTGCCGTCAGTCACGGAGCGCACCGCAGCCGCCTGGTCTAACGACCTGACGGTCAGCGCGCCTGAGCTCGGGTCCAATCTGTCTCGACTGCCGACGAATGTTAAAAGCACAATAAAAACTAATTTGATTTATATTAAGAGATTGTACACACTACGGAGGTTTTACTCCAACACGACAATAAAAACTCGGAGCACAGAATTCAACTTTACCTTCTCAAACTATTTCTCCAGATATTTAGGTCTTGTGTACCTTCATCTTCTGCACCAAATCGTCTCATTGCTATTTATACACTTTGGAGTCAGGTAAACATGGACCACCTATGTCCTCAGTCCTTCAACTTCCCATTACTATACAAGTTTTGGTATCCAAGTATCTTTTATCTTTCTGACATTGCCATACTATTCTAATAATTTTCGTTCTGTAACTTCGTATATTTCATCTTTAACTTCCAATAGCCTTATTCTTTCGGCATTCCTTAATTTTTCTTTCTTTGAAATTTTTGCTTTAACTTCATATATTTTTCGTTGATTGTTCATGTACCTGAGCCATACAAGTATAAGACTACACAGACAAATAACGACATAAATATAATATAAACAATAAGACACAAATAATCATAAAAATAATACAAATTTGAGATAGCAAAAAGCTAGACGTGAATCTTCTCATTTCACCGCTAGGATGCTTTTGCAAAATCACGTTAAAATCCTCCAATTTGAAATCGATATTCTAAAAAACTACTGAATGGACGAAAGCGAGGCGATCCGTGATCGGCAGAGGAAGCTTTAAATGACTAAGCATACTAGCCGGCGTCTCTCCCTTACCCCGCACGTCTTGCATAAGAGACACGATTTGTCAGGTAACGAAACGGGGATTCCTTAGAGAAAGAAACTCACTTTTATGTCACTTGAAATGAGACAAAATAATATCATTTTTTACGAAATACACTACTCAGGATTTCTTGAGACCATTACATCTATATATATAAAGATGAATGTATGTAAGTTTGTTTGTTTGTTAGTTTGTTTGTTCTTCATACAAATCCACAGTTCTCATCCTATCTTGTTGAAACTTTGCACACTTATCCTTTGAAACAATGAGACAAATACTGTCTACGTTTGGTTGAAAAATTATCTGTATAAATAATACATGTTGTCTCACAATTTCGAAATACTACTGAATGGCGATAGACAGACGCGTTGGGTATGGACGTCTGTATACTGCTTTTTTCCGTGTATCGGTCAGACAGCTCAGTGGTTAAAACGCTTGCTTACAAATGTTTGGGTCGTGGTCTCCGGTTCAAATCTCCGTGGAGGCTAAGATTTTAAAAAAATTGTTTTTGATCGTAAGAGTCACGCCTGGGCCGTAGGATTGAATGTTAAACTGTAGATATCACAAAGTTAGGGGTGCCATGCGAGGCAAATCGTAGGTAGTCTTGCAATGCTTTAGGTGTACACTTTTTTACATTATAATGATTCCTCAGGGGTTGTTCACAGTCAGAGAGAGAGAGAACCGCAGTAATAATACTATAAACACGGAAGTAAGTCTCAGTCTTTTTGTTTCGTTTTGACGACCAAAAGGCTATATCGATGTTGATGGAATTTGAAAAGAAAATCTGTATGAAGGGCACAGGACATTTTCTCCGGAATGTTTAATAGTTGTAGTCACGAAATTTTGAGTCCATATCGAATGGTGACAGAAATATGTTTGAAACTGATTCCCTTCAAGAGACTGGTTAGACGGTAAAATGATATAGTGATAGCTTTCCTGTCATATTATGCCAACTCGGTGTTGTTTGGGTCCAATCCTTCGTTACAAACAACTATCTATATTCAATTCTGGCAAAAAATTCTTAATCCACGCGTACGAGCTAGTGATCGATAAAAATAAATTCTGAAAATTTGTGGCACTTTTGAAGTGAAAATGTCAAGGTGGATCGTAAGAAATGGAAGCTGAACGAGAGGAACACGGGTGGAATTGATGGAAACCTCTATGCAAACGCGGAGAGATGTCAGCTTTACGAACGGAAGAAAGCCGAGCGAAATAAGATATGTGTGTGGGGGAGGCACGACCTAGGCGACAACCACCCGCGTGGCGGAGGTATTTATGGCAACGGAACTGCCTGCAGGGGACGTAGACTGCACGGGGGAACACAACGACACCATAGTCTACCATTTAGGATTTTTATCTCCCGTGAACCACTCCTAAAACACGTGTTGCAGCAGGAAAGTACTTACTACAAGCTTCTCTTCTGCACCTAAATAAAATATTTAGTGGTTTAGCAGCAGTTGCCTTTGTGTACCTAAATAAAATGTTGGCTATTTGTCTATAGAAAGACGTATTCACTTTAAAGCATGCGGTAGTAGCTCCGAGTACTAACAACCTCCAATTTTTCTGCCACAGAATAAAAAATAATATATATATATATATATATATATATATCTTCAGTGTGGCGTATGTTCCGCCGAAGGGAGTGTACTGGTGTCTAAATAGCAACAGTCCAAAGTTTTTTGAAGATTGAAAAATCAGCTTTGTACAACCGACTAAGTTAGGTCAAAAAAGTTATTACAGCGTGAAATGTTCAATAAAATCAAGGAGAATTATGTTTGTTCTCTGTGTTTGCTTAAGAATTTAGTTTCTACAAAACTCTTAAACACTGAAACTTACAGACTTGAAGAGGTGTCTGGCTGGTCTGTATTGATTGGAATGCCTCTTACGCAGAGGGTCATAAATAGAAGCGAATTTCTGTCTGTATAGGACACAAAGACATTCGAAGCCAATCACTGATACGCGTGTTTCTACTGTCGATTTTTACTATTTGGCTACCATAGGAAATTACTACCCGATCATACTGATTTGCTGAAGTTGCCAAATGAATCTGAGTAATTTTTTGCGTTTGTCAACAGATTTAATTCAACAGAGGAAGGATCTGTTACGAAAAACAAATGAGAAATCGATTGACGAATTTTAAGAAGAGATTAGTATTAAGTTCTAGTCCGGAGATGGAGCGAGAAGTGTATTTTCATTATTGGGTTTTGTTGGTTAAACAAGATTAAGTTGATTTTGGTCATCCCTCCAGATATAATTTTACATAGTTAATTACAGTCTTACGGACATTTTCAGTTGGCGTTCCTCCTTTTCACTGCTAGGCATTCACTGCTTTAACGTTTGGCTTCAACCCATTGATTAATTGGTCAATGGTGAATATGTTTGCACCACAATCGTCATAATATCTGTTCAATGAATAAACCGTTTTCAGCGTAAATCTTCGTGTTTATAAGTTATGGTAAAGCTGCTGCTCCAAATCTTCAATCGCTTAGCCGCCACACACTAATTTGTTTTAAAAAAAGAAAATAATGAATGAAACCAAAAAGCTTAAGTTAAGAAAATGGACGTCCATCTACTAATTATGTAGAGTTGAAACATCAATCTTTACGTAAAGCAAATGCTTCTTTTACAAATAAATCAGCAGCGTCAGCATATAAGTTTAAAGATTCTTATCGTATTTTGGTCCAATTATGCTTGCTCCAGTTTCATCAAAAGTATATATATATAAGAACGAAGTCTTTCTCGGCGTTGAGAATGTATAAACTGCTCTCGGGTGACTAGCCGAGTGAAGAGTGCGTTGTCACACGATATTTCGCCGAAATATCGTGTGACAACGCACTCTTGACTCGGCTAGTCACCCGAGAGCAGTTTATACAAAACTATATATGTTTTTCCACTTTTCAGAGTAAGCAGTGTTAGAATTTTGGACACGCTAAAACACACACACACAAAAAAAAATGTATAGTTCCTAGAAGTGTAGAAAAGACAAGTTACATTTAATTAAAATCGAAAAAAATGAAGCTACCATGTTGTTAGTATATTTGCGTGATCCAGCTAAATGCCATACTCTACGGCGTGTGAGGCCTAGACAACTGGGTGACTCACGTCGCGTCAGACAGATTAATTTGTATTCATACAAGAAGAAACGTCCAAAGGAAAAAAATGAAAACATCCCTCCTTTACTTTCAAATAAAACTTTGGCGACTGTGTAGTTTATCCTTAAGCGCATGTTCACCCTGACTTCAATAAGGGCAATACGAAGCACTTATTAAATGTCGACAGCAAAACGAAAGACGCCAGTTATTCCACGCGCCTAATACCTTCATTACACTAGAGGCTACAACACGACTTAAATGACTGGAAAACCAGGCCAGTGACCAGGTTAATTGTGAAATCTTCTCCAATCTCCGCCTAAAAATTAATGCGTCATGAAAACAAAATGAAACAAATCACAACTGAATAAAGCTTTCGTGGTTCTCAGGAAGATGGGAATATAATAAAAGATGCATTCCTTCCCAACTCACATCGGCCCTAATAATCTCCATGTCGACAGTAATTAAAACCAAATCACGAAATTTAAATTGAGAATACAATATTTGGTTTGCGAAACAATCTATTCGTTGTGTTAGTGGAGACATTCCCGGCGTACTGATGCAATAAAATACTCTCGGGTGTCCGGCCGGATACTGCTGTGTAAGCGGCGACAGTCAGCTTGCGACAACTTGAAGGGACCTGACACCTGATGAAGACAGCAGCGCTAGCTGTCGAAACGTCGTACATATACAGCAGTATCCAGCTGGACACGCGAGAGGATTTTATTGCAATTTATTCGTTCATTTAAAAAAATGAAATTTTAATGAGGGATAGAAATATTAAAAGACAAATAGATTCAATTATCGTCTTAAAAAGTAAAAAATCTCTGTGGCTAAGCGAGGAATTAGGCAGAAAAAGCTTAGATGATCGATGTAATTAACTGATTTGTCAGTGAGTCTGAAGAAAAGAAGATATTGCATAGTAAGACGAATTTGTTAAATGCGTTGGTTTGGTTGAAATGTTAATCAGTGGTAGAGTGGAAGAAATTTTCACTGAATAAGACAATGGACGATTGAGGTACAAAACATTTATCAATTAAAAAGTGATCTAACAACGGATACTGAATAGTTTCCCAAGCGCTACCATCTTATGCCGTAATTTAATTTATTCACTAGATAAGCAGCGAGTGGACTGACAGACTTTCTTTAAAGCAGAGAGTTTCGCCTAGCAGAGCTTCGTTACAAGAGCAGTGCGTCTCAAAGGAAGCTGGCCGCCGACGACAAAGCGCCTTGCCGACCGCCAGGTGGCAGCGAGACACAAACCCCGCCTCCCAGGTCGCCATAAATCAGGCGGGTGCCGCGCTGCCTCGTGGGGCTTGAGGGCCCGGCCCTTCACAAATCCTCCCTGTGATCCTGCCGACCATTGTTCCTGCTCCGACGGCACAGGCCAAGGATTACGACGGACACCGCCGTCACTGCACCGCCGTATGTAACTGCGTGTGACCACGTGAGGGTTCAAAACCACTCGACTTTAAGATGATAGATTTTTGGGGGCTATACGCTTCGTCAAAGTCATTAAAGGAGGGAAAGGACTGGGAGCTAGGAACTGGAAAGAATACAGCCATAGCCTTTTGTTGGATCTATCCCCGGAATTAACCTGGAGTGATTTTGGGTAGCCAATATCTGGTAGGCCTACGAGAATTTGAACCAGCGTTCTTCCTAATGCCAGGCCCAATCGTTACCGCTTACCAACGGGCTCCATCAAGATCATGACAGACGGAGACAGTATCTAATGAGGTGGGTGAACATGAAATGAAGGAGGTCAGGGTACTAGATTCAAGGCAATAAAAATAAACTTTTTCAATGCAGGACTTTTTAAGAGTTGTGTCTGATCATATGAACTGTGCCAGGACGTTCCGTGGTTCGGATTCCACGTTAAATTGTTGAATCCGTAAAGGAACTGGCCATCCTACATCTGACACAATAGTTCATATGTTTAATTCGGGAGGATCCAACTAACCTCCCGGTTGTGGATAAAGATATTTAGTATGACCATACAGTGGAAGGAGAATTAATCTTTTTATACGATAATCGTGGCGCCGAAATATGATAATGTATTCTTATGTAACTCGATGAGACAAATCGAACGTGAAGAATATATATATATCGCTTAGTTCTCGAAATATTGAATGACAAAAATTAATAATAGGTATTGTTCCTTGTGCCTTTGACGACGTTTTTATTCTGGTCCAAGCCGTATTTCAACCTAACCGCGACCGCTGGGAAAAACCAAACCATCCATTGCGTAGGTTCAGCATACAGTTCTTGATGGCTTTAACTAAATTTTTTTACTGGTCAAAGCCGCATTTCAATCTAACCACCTCATTTATGAGATACGATATCTGGAGAGCTAAATGATTTATCGAAAAATTATTCCACACTTTTTATTTGTTTCTTCGAGTTACTTGAGAATTCATAGTCAAATAGAATTTCCCAAATCACTCCAGGCAAATGCCGGGATGTTTCCTTAAAAAGGTAATGGCCGAATTCCTTACCATTCCTTGCCCCCCATACTTTCCCGTCTCTAAAGACCTCGCTGTTAAGAGACGTTAAGCAGTAAAAAATAAAAAAATAAAAAATAAAATAAAAAATAAAAAAATAAAATAGAAATCTGAATGGTCGGTCAGGGTTTTCAGCCCGTGTAATCTCGAATGTCAGGTCCTAGCGCTACCGCTCAACCACCAGGAAAAATGCAGGAGTTGGGGGCCACACAAAGGCCGACAGATTTGTTTCTGGAAATTAAATAAAACATAGTAAGTAACTGACATGTTAAACGAGTTGTGTTGGGATTGGCAGAAGGATGAGAGGTGGCTGAAAAGACTGCTTGATGTATACAGTATATGGTATGGAAGAGGTGACCGTGACCACAACACTGCTCTTCATTTCGGGTATAAAGTTATGTGAGTGATTCGATATGTGGTTAATGAAATCAGGAAATCGGAAAAATCATCTTCTAATTTCCTCAGTGAAAGAATTGGGAAAAATAAATAATGTTATGCAAGCAAATGCATATGAAAATATTTACCACGCCGTAAGCTGTATTACTATTAATAAGTTATCGTTCATGAGTAGCTACGTCTTAATAAGGATTCAATTTCATAGAATTCAGCTGCCGCTAAAAATAATCATAATAGAAAGAATTCATTACCAACCGCATACATTACACACACTGTAAGAATATAATCAACAATACTCTTATTAGTTTGGTGATTGAAGTAACTGAATAGTTAAATTGACTTCGACGTTTTGATAGACACCAGTAAATACACTGATGAAGATTGGTCGCTTTAAATTGGTAAAATAGTCCTGAAAAAATTTAGGATGTCTTTAATTATTAGTTTCAAGCAATTATGTATTAACTAGCATTTGCCTGCTGATTCACGCGCGCGTGCCTTGGCAGGTGTAGAAATTATTTACCGATTTTATTCTCTTATCAGACATTAACGTGGAAAGGCATGAACTTTTAATGTATTCTGAATAGTTTCGTTTGTTTCGGTTAATACGTTAGGTTCGGTTTTCATACTGATGTCAGAGAGTTGTTTTATTCATATTTTAACGTGATGCAATTGATTCAATAGTAGAAAAGGTTCCTGAAAAATTAACAGTAGTAATTCGTGGTTGTAATTATTGTGCGAAGTATAAACATTTATTGTTTAGAGAGGCTTTCACGGTTCAAACGACATTCTTTCTTCTGTGCGCTTTCAGAAGCTATGGATTTAGCGTATAGAACCCGGTTATAGGTCAATCGCTTTTCTCGGTGCAGGTTACTTTCATTTGCTCCAGCTATTTCGTCTCGTTCTCTTTGACGTTGCAGACGATGTTGTCGGTCTATTTCACTCTCATTTAGCCGATTTCGGCGACATCTTTTAGCTGCAGAAGTTGACCCCGACAGATTAGATCTCTTTCGCAAGGGCATATCATAAACTTTTATACTTACCCAACTCACAGCACTAACAATTAAAACGTTTTCACAGCTGCAATTATCACTATGCGTGAACTTTGGCTGCGAGTATATAGATGATCATAAACTTGGTTACAATATAGAATATCTGTGGTAGTAATAAATAATATTATTTCTGAAAGCAATATTTAACTCAGCTAAAACATAATATTTTTAAATGCTGATATGGAGGATTCCACGTTAACAGTGGTACCGAAAATTTAAATGGATATATAACAGTTGTAACGTTAAGAAAGCTGATATTATAATCATTATGTGTAATTTTTTTGGGCGATTTTATGTGTAAACTTAGCCTGGGATTATATAGCGAGGTATAAGCTTTGTTAAGGATGTACCTGTGGATATAATGAAAAATAGTTTCCATGATACTTAACTAAAAAACGTTTATTTTTAAATGTGGATACCGAGGATTGCAACATAACCGCGGTGCCATAAATTTATGTAAATATAGCAGTAATCTACGACTTAGTCCTCTTGGAAGTGTGCTGAAATATAAAAATTCGTTACCAATAATCACAGCATCTCAATTTTTCTGATTTATTTATTTTTTGTTGTTTTTTATTTTTTGTTGTTTGGATATTGGTTTTATTTTATGTTGATACACCATCAATTATTCCAGCTTTAAAATACAAATTTACGTGAATTGGAGCTACTCTTGATTTCAAATCGTCGTATCATTACTGTCATTATTTCAGTCAGATATAATTAATCCAAAAACGTCGAGATGTGAACATGGTACAGTTTATGTAGTAACGTGCATGTAACTGAAACAATTATTTCTGAGTGGCAACATCATCGCAAGTTGTGAATCGCTTGAAATGCAACCTGACAGCTGATATGATGCTTTGTTATAGGCCTAAGAGACGATGCCTGCAGCTTTATAATCTACGCGGTGTAGCATTAGGATATGAAACATTTTTAATTTAAGTTTCTTTCAATATAGCCGTATTTTCTATGTAATTATTTCAGTCGCATGTAAATACCTGGCGAAACAACAGCCTGGACCAGATGACAATTGACTCGTTTTGCTTAGCATCAGGCATAACGGGTTTAGTTTTAAAATTTACGCGGTGTAGAATAGAATTTTAGGATGCCTAGTTATATTTGAAATAAAAATTCGTTACCAATAATCACTGCATCTCAATTTTTTCTGATTTATTTATTTTTTGCTGTTTGGATATTGGTTTTTATTTTATGTTGATATACCATCAATTATTCCTGCTTTAAAATAGAAATTTACGTGAATTGGAGTTAATCTTGGTTTCAAATCGTCGTATCATTATTGTCATTATTTCATTATTTTATTTTATGTTGATATACCATCAATTATTCATGCATTAAAATAGAAATTTACGGGAATTGGAGTTAATCTTGGTTTAAAATCGTCGTATCATTATTGTCATTATTTCAGTCAGATATAATTAATTCAAAAATGTCAAAATGGATCACGGTACAGTATATGTACTAATGTGCATGTAACTCAAGCAATTATTTCTGAGTGGCAAAATTATCGCAAGTTGTAAATCGATTGAAATGCAACCTGGACAGTGATGACAGCTGATATGCTTTGTTATAGGCCAAAGGGACGATGTTTTTAGCTCTATAATTTACGTGGTGTAGCATTAGGATATGAAAAAAAATTTATTTGAGTTTCTTTCAATATATCCGTATTTTCTATGTAATTTTTTGAGTCGCATGTACCTGAATTTTCGGCACGTTATAGCCACGAGACATATTAATCGAATAAAGTACTTCCACATATGTGCAATTCCGCACAAGTCATTATGAAAGAAGTATGTTTTATTACTTGCTGATATTTATAATAGCTGTTTTTCAGACATCGCTCTTCGAGAAAAAACTGAATTTCGTATTAAGTATTGGCTTATTGTGGCTGTCTGTATTGTACAGCGTTCACGTAGCAATTTTGTTCCAGAGACAAACTGTATAACAGTCTACCAGAGACAATACATGTCTTCAATATTAGTAATATAACTTTTTCGTAATTCAACAGACCTGTTACGATTCAAGTAATTGCTGATTTTACTTGATTCACGTATTCTTTTTATTTTGAAGTACTGCGGTCCAGAAAAATAATTCGCAGAAGTAAAAAAAAAAAAAAGGGAAATCCTAAATTTTGTCAGGTCTCTTTATGAAAGGAGTGACCGTCTGAATGTGTATAATTATCTGTGGTCTGCAGTTTCACAAAGGAGTGACCGTCTGAATGTGTATAATTATCTGTGGTCTACAGTTTCACATTTCTGAAGTTTTTTACTGACTTGCTTCTTCCCATGGTACATATTAGTCGTTAGCTACTTCTGCAGATGTTGATCAGCAACATTAGCTTTAAAAATTTGGAAACACCATGCAAATTGATGCGGTAGTTTTTGCGTTATTAGAGATCAAGCCTCACTACAAACGCAGCTTGCTTACAGATTTATAATAGTATAGACAAGCCTCACTACAAACGCAGCTTGCTTACAGATTTATAATAGTATAGATAACATTTTTAATTGTAAATAATTGTTCACAGATGACCAACCACCTTTTACGATATGACCGTGAGTATTATGTTTTAAGAAGGACGCTTAATTCCTGTATTTTATGAAGATGCTCAGCAACCTCATTTGCTTATTAGTTAGAAACACTAAACTTCATATTACACTCATTCAACATTGTTTATGGGAAACATATAGCAATAGAGTTTGATCACATGACAAAAGTAAAACTTCAGTCTCTGAACTGTTGTCTAATAACTTTTTTGAACAATATGCTGTAGCACATCCAAATTTAATACTTGTATCGATGTATCTAACGTTTTAGACGTTCGGCGTTATGTTTGTTTACTAACGTCGAGATACAGAGAGTGGTGGTGTAACTGTTAGCGTTATGGCCTCGCATTCGAGAGGACGGCGGTTCGAATCCCCGTCCGGGCATTCAGAGTTGGGTTTTCCATGGTTTCCCAAATCACTCCACGCAAATGCCGGGATGCCTTCAAATAGGCCATGGCCAAATTCCTTCCCATTCCTTGCCCCCCATCCTTTCCCGTCTCTAAAGACCTCGCTGTTAGAGAAACGTTAATCAGATAAAAAAGGTCAAGATAATTAGATACGTGGTATGTTGTGCACACGGGACGAAAGTGAATTTGGCAGTGGTATTTTCAAGAAAACGTTCGTAAATTAGACTTGGATAGTTTCAGGAAACCATAAAGAAAATCAGAATTATGAGACCGGGTATCAGATCTATTTTGCAAATTTTCCAGTCATATAGTAATACTAGGAAAAGATTGTAAGTATATTAAAGTTGCTGAGGTAATTACGTGTTCATCAGCTGAGGAAAAAGGAAATTTGAGGTGAGATCATATTACGTTCTGGCTCTCAGTTGGAACAACTTGTTGACAAACCGATGCGGTACGCAAACGTGGATTCATTTTATACGTGTTTGCTGCAGGAAAGCATGATATTGTTAGTAAACCTTATCCAAATGGTAATTTATAGAATTAGTGATCATGAAGCCGTATCTGCAACTGCTAGTTTGCAAGGTTCTCTAAAACCTAAATCAACAAGAGAAGTTTACTCTCTAACAAATTAGAAATAATTTTTCTCCAGAGATTTCTCCACAGCAAACAAGCAATAAACATTATGTGCCTCTCTAAAATTTAAATCAAATAGAAAAGTTTTCTGTTTGACGAAGCAGATACAATTTGTTTACCGAATTTTTCTACATAAATAATGAAAATTCTGTGCCTGTAAAGGTAGTGTGGAACAACTGGTATCAGAAAATAAAGCTCAGATCAGAAACACATTATCTAAAACACTACTTTATTTCAGGTGGAAATGAACAACTTTGATATAAGTAATTATTAAAGAATCTGCTGAAATAGCTATGGATACCCGATTATTGACATAGGAAGACAATGGTTATGATGACTGAGAACAATAGTCATAAAAATCAGAGGCACAGTGAAAATTGCAATACCTGCAACTTTAAACGTATTTCACAGCCTTACGAATTAGGCTCAATACTTGCGGTATAGAGGACTGAGTTATCAAATACAGGACGGGGTGCAAAGAAGGGCTGCTAGATTTGTCTCTGGAAATTACAGTAGATCACAGTCAGTAACCGATATTATAAACGAGCTGGAATAGGATTCATTGGAAAACAGTAGGAGGGTGAAGAGGGTCATAAGAGTGCATAAGGCGTATATTGGTGATGAGGCATGGGAAGAAATTGGTTTAAGAATTAAAAGTAATGCATGGAAGGGAAAAGATGACCATGGCCACAAGCTGACACTCTATTTCAATTTAAAGTCGAAATTTGTAGAGCGAAAAAATAGGAGGGTACAAGAAAGGGGGGATCGGTGTGTAGGGACATTTCCCCTATCGCAATTAAATTAAATTTAAAAAATAGGCTAGTCTGCAAGCTCATCAAGAAAAACAAAATTACAGTGGTTCAAGGACAGTAGGAATGCAAAATAAAAATTCTCGAAATTGAAGTAAAGTTATGAAGCAGTACCTGTTCACCTGCCATTGTTTCACTTACGAGAAGCACTTGATACAGACGATAAACAACTCACCACAATAATATGACCTTCCTAGATAGTAGCAGTTCCTTTTCGCGAAATCAAGAAATTGATCATTTTAAACCTGACAACCGTTGTAAGTAAAATAAATATCCAGATTATTTATAATTGACTAGCAGAACAGAGGTAAAAAACAACAAAATACCGCCAAACCGGTATTCCTGTAGAGTTCGGATAGCGCGAATGGCAGTAAGTGCTGCTAGGTTTTCATGTAGCAACAGGGTCTGCTGGTTCCAGCTTTTTAAGCGCCATTTCACAGTTATAACTGGGACCATGAATGAAATGGTGTTCTCACGCTGTACAAACTGCCAGTTTCATACATGAATCCTGTACGCTGTTGATGATGTATAGGGATTGCAATGCAGCAAAGCGGGATCACTCAAATCCGCGGGATACCCCATCTTCAGACAGTCTGGAAGATCCCGCACAAAATTAAACGGATCCGCAATCCACAAAATGCTGCGAAAACGTGTGTCAGTCTGCGTGACTCGCTGCTCCACTCGGCCTCTATTGGATGTATTGAACTGCTTGCCTGTACCCTTGCAGTTGGTATTTGACTCGTGTGAACAAACGTTTATTTTGTTAACCTTCGTCATTCGCCAGTAAACAGATCCACTTTTACATATTCATTAAACCATAACTTTTGTTTTGAGTAAACATTTCCATAATTTGAGTTATGTTGCACATTTAATACGATTTTCTTTCTGTATAATTAGTATTCTTTATCTGTCGCACACGTCATCTCCATCTGCAAATAAAGTGATTGTGACAACTTGCTGCATTTGCGACTGAAAATCTGGTTTTTCGTTGATGCAAAACTAATGTTATTGTAATTTTAGCGATTGCATACCTATTTATTTAACAGATATCAAAACACATGTTTTTTGACGAATGCCGCCTGCTTACATGTACCACCCTGGTTATCGATTAATCCCTCTTGCGATGATTTGGTCAATCGCCACAATACATTATTTTTGAATGAATAGCATGCGTTCTTTGAACTCCTTGTTATTATTTCGTCTAAAGGTAACAGTTATAGTGAAGTATTCACGGGTGTATCACCGAATTGTGTTGTAAAAACACCATGCCTCCGCCGTCTTCCTCATGAATGAAATTTTGTGTTTTACAACGCAATACGGCGAAACACCCGTGAGGACTTCATTGCAATTATACGCCGAGAAAGTCTCCTTTCTTACATAAAAAATTCTGCGGGATTGAAAACACTGACGGATTTCAATCCTTAATGATATAGTTACAATAAACTACAATACCGACCTTGCGAAAATACGCCGGAAGATCAAATTAAACCTTTGGTAGAGAAACTCTACTTATAATTACATTAAAGGGCTCAGCGTCTACACACGCGTATATATATTTAAATTATCTTCATGCCTGGTGACAAAATCTGGGGATACTATTTCATACTGCAGCTAAATCAAACCCCCGGTTATTCTGCTTTGATAGCCAGTGGAACAAGTCATTTGTTATATTAAATGTGTAGTGTGTCACGTTTAACACAGTTAAGGATACCCGTCACTATTTTTAATGCATCTCCACGCATGAAAACTTACGAGCTATATGACTTATTATTTAATAGAGCTGCAACGCCTGTAACTGTTCATTCCAGAACTTGTCACATTACAGTAGGCTTGCCCCCTTCAGTAATTAACTTATTTTAATTACTATATTTATTCTATGCTAAATACCGAATGCTATGAGCATCGGTGATTTGTGAGACTGACAGTTGATGAGTAGGTCAGAGAGAGTGTGGGGTCGTGCAGAGAACGTCGTGTGTATTGTTCCTCTGGTTTTTGTGAAAGTGATGGAAAGAATTGTTTTTACACTCTGAAGAACCTGCATCTTAGGATTATATAGTCACTACAAGTAATTTTTACTTGTATGAACTTTAATTATTTTTTTTTTCCATTGGTGGCCGGGTACATTTGTGCTGTTCAAAACTGTGAATAAATCTTCGACTTGTGTTCAGCATACACGTGGATTTATTTGAAGAAACTTTTTGTTATATGCATATTGATTTGTACCCTAGCCAGGTAATGGTGGCGGCCGAGATTAATTTAATATACGAAGTCTGATCGTCCTTACCTTAGGTGGTCGAAACTAATCATATAGGGAACTAACTTGTAAGTCGGAAGGAGCTATTATCAATCACAGACTATTCAAAATGTTCTCCGACAAACTCTTTCAGAAATTGTAAAGTTAGTTTAAAAAATTAGTGTGAAATGATTACTTTACAGTTGTGTGAGATTGAAGTTAAGCAAAAATGAATTCAAGTCTATACTCGACAAGAAGCCAAGTGGATGAACAAAAATCGCTTGCAGTTAGAAGGAGAGTGTCACGAGTATTCTAGTTATACTCATGAACACTGATATCTGACTTGCAAGAAGTATTCTGTAACGACCGATACTGCACGAATACGTCTGCCACGGCGGAAACCGAGTTGAAGGATTCGGAGATATTTATATGAATTTAAGACTTGTACCAGCACTCCTGATGTCACTAAAGAAACACAGCTGACCGTATCTCACATATTCACAACAGTTAATGCGTTAAGGCTTTTGCCGCGTTGCCTAGCCGAGTATCGGTGTGGCCGCGTTTATCGAAAACTCGTTGACGACTCAATCAGAAGTGTTGTGGAAGCGAAAATTTAAAGGAAGTTTTTGCCATGCAGTCGTAACAAGCCTACAAGGCTTTGAACAAGACGTAAACATGGGAATTAACACTTGGAATGGGCCTTTCGAAACAATTACATTTAGCTGACAAGCGACTTGTGCGATCACCTTAAATTGAGAAAAGAAGTCAACGATAGTGAGAAATAAAGATACGAGTAACATGCTACCTGTGGTAAAGTCTGTACAGAAATGGTTATACTTAGTATTAGAACTAAGAGCGAGTTTCCAAGATTAAATTAGGATTTACTTCCATTTAAGATCATACTAACGTTACCCTACTATAGAAACGGCATTTTAGAGTCGGTGTTAGTGTTCTGAAACATCAAGTCAGGTATCTAGTGGTTGAAATATGACTCTCGTAGCTATCTAACAATGGGAAGCCGCAAATTGTAAAAGTCAGGTTCAATTCATATTGTGTGTAATAAAATCTCTTGACCAGAAGTGTATTTCATAAGCAAGCCGTCGCCGGATCGAATATTCCTGCTAGCAACTCTTTTTATTTATTCAAATATGTATAGAAATAATTGTCGACAGTCAGTTTCAACAGTTATGTATATAATAATTTTTTTAAATTCAGTTTGTTGTGAAAAAACCTACGTTTTCGAACTTTGTTATACTATTAGCAAACAAAGCTATTTCTTAAAAATAGAAATATTTGCTGCGGCTGGTATGAAATACGAATATCGATATTGGACCATTACAATTAAACGACATATGTTCATTTCACCACCAGGGTGTGAATTGAGTCTTTTTTCACTACGAAAGGCATTTAAAAATCTTATTATATGCCTAATTGTTGAAACTGATTGCCGAGAATTATCTGAAGACATATGTGAATAAATAAAAACATTTTCCCACAGTGAGATTCGATCCTATTCGACGGGCTTATAAGGCACAGAGTACGTATCTCACTGCGCGACGTGACTCTTTGAATTTCCTTAAGGCAGAAAGTATTTGTACGCAACGGAATATTTCGTTGCCGTTTTTCTCAACAAACGCGGAGAAGCGTTGCTTTGCCACATTATACCATTAGCTTTCATAACCCACGGTATGAATTGATTCCGACTTTTATAATTGTAAGATAAGTGGGAACGGTCTCTATTTTGATTTAATGTCTTCGTTTGCAGTCACGTTAATCACGATTAAAGTCACCGCCCAACATATTAAGCGAGCTAGTTTTCTGCAGTGTATATTTACAGCGCTAGTGGGTCGTTGTTCTTATATCTGAAATGGAAAAACTGCTTTTAAGAATTTTAGTATAAATTATTAACCGTGCTGATGTATCTATTGATGCCTCAATCTCTTCATTTAGTGATTAGATAAAATACAAAGTCTGAATATTTAGTCGGATTGATATATGCAACAATCAAGGCAGGATATATGAATCAATTTGATTTATCCCAGATGCTCGATAACTATAATGACACACCGAATCTATGCCTTAGAGATATTCACTACAAAATGGAAATCTAATCTGCCACTCAGGAAACGTAAGGAGTAGAAGCATAAGGAGAGTTTTATTAATGAAATCGCCAATGTAATTTTTTAGGAAACCATCCTGGCATTTCGCGTGGAGTGAATTTGACAAACCAGGTAAAAACTTAACCAGGATGACCGGAAGGGATTTGAACCAGTGTGCTCCCCAATGCCAGGACCGAGCGTTACAGCAAACCCGCAAGGCTCGATTGAACTCCATCTTTTTAAAGTTGTCTACATTACGATCCCTTTAATTAAATCTTCACTATTGGCCTTTTTCCAATATTTGAATGAACCCAATTTAATCTTGAATGTAGTGTCGGGTCATATTAGGTTTAAAGTCACGTTGGGAGCTTAATGAAAAATTTAAAAAATACGGTCTGCGTAATTGGATGTACAGCAAATGTCCCGTTATCGTTTGTAGAGTTAGGTATTATATTACAGTAGTGATATCTCTTAAATGTGTTTCCTAAGGGACGCGGTTAAACACGACTCATAGATAAGTGCACCGTTGCTCTCAATCTACATTCCAATGTACGAGGTGGATTGAATTCATTTTTTCCCCGGAATCAGAAGAATCTTTATCAACCTATTCTAGACAGCAAGAAACAGATACATGGAAAAATCATCGAAGTGAACTTGCACATTGTGTGTTTAAATTTTACTTTCTAAAAATCGGAAAGACTTGGTGAGCCAAAGAGAAACAAAAGCTATGAGAACCGTTGTTAATTCAGGTAAAGCAACTATAAATCCTCACAAATTTAATCATAGTGGTTTAACAAAATAGAACTTTTACTCAGATTTTCAGATGATTAAACATAGTGGTCTAATATGATCTTGTGACAGAAATTTAAGTTGTGACGAATTCCACCTCTGTCATTTGTGAATCTGCACCTTAACATGTAAACTGAACCATGGAGCGTCCTTGATTTAATGTTGGATTAACTGTCTGTAAAAGTTTTTCGTTCGACTGGTAATCGCGACTTTTCAAGTCACCTTATCTACTGAGCTATCACACCATTCTTTTCATACTGATGACGGATACTGAAACTGTTCGTGGAATGAAGAAATCAACAAGTTTTCGGCGAACTTTTTCGCGGTCATGACTGATTACTTCTAGTCACAGTGCTCTTTACTTCGCAACTTCATATCTTACATCCGAGAGAGGTATCTTATTGAATGTGCGATATATTATGGCATCTTACTTGTTTATGTTTTTATAGGACCTCCAGGATCGAGTCCATGGAAGCGTTGTGGAGAAGTGACATGTATGAACATAAGCCACATTATCGATAGTTACTGGGCTTCTGTTACTGGGTGAAGCCCATTATCAATTGACAAGGTAACAGGTACTAGTGAAGAACACGGCGACTCCATAAAATGAGCCCTGGAGGATAGCATGTACAGCGCCATGTGCATTTAAATAAGGACTCAAGAATATCCTCGCCATGCGCAGTATCGCGAGTGAGCCCTGGATATTTAACGAGCTACTCATTTGTGGAAGAAGTCCTTAAGAAAAGGAACTGAGGTGGAAGTCCATGATAAGAAAGCGGGGTTTTTGCCGTTGCATATTTCACTGCTGTGGTATACATCGAGCCTGGCCGCCATTTGTCACTGCAGTCGATGGGTCCTCTTATTTAGGTCGGTCGACTGCTGCAGAGATTAATAGCCGCGCCACCGTTAATGTCTCTCCGACGAGGTAAACATTGAGAGCGGGACTCCATTGACTTACGATTCTAGATGAAATACTGAGTTTTTGCCGTCATTGTAACCATCACTTCAAGTGCCGTTTATAGAGTTAAGAAGATCTGTGGTGCGAGGCAATTATGAAAGCACAGTGAACTTCTACTTCTTTTTTTAAGTTAAAACTTCCATAAGTTCGCGACTTTTCGTCACCGACATGCTATGACGTGTAGCGCATATGATATACACGGGTTGGCCACTTTTTAGATGGGTAAAAACATAAGAGTTCGCGTCAGCAGCATGCTATTGTTAACAATATATCTGCAGCTATAAGTAAGTGTCATGCTCGAACAGCAGTGAAAGTATAGATTATACTTGTATCTAATACATGAATATATATATATATATATATATATATATATATATTATAGTGTTCTTTGTACAAACTCACAGTTTCTATCCGATTTTGATGCAACTTTGCATACTTATGCTTTAAAAACAAAACAAAAAAATACTGTTTACGTTTGATTAACAAAAACATAAACCCTCTCCTCATTTCTCCCCTCATCTTAATTTCTGTCAACGTTGTTCACACAACCCCCCGGGTTTTTAAGCCGAATTTGATAGTACTTAGCACAAGTATACTTCAAAACAATGTGGTCTGGTAGCTCAGAGCTTAAGGCGCACCGAGATTGGTGGGTGAGTTGTTAACGCTCTGGTCTCGCATTCGGGAGGACGGCGGTTGGAATCCCCGTCCGGGCATCCAGATTTGTGTTTTCCATGGTTTCCCCAAATCACTCCTGGTGAATGCCGGGATCCTACTTACAAAAGGCCATGGCTGAATTCTTCCCATTCCTTGTACCCATACTCATCCCGACTCTAATGACCTGGACGTCGACGAGGCGTAAAGCCGTAATGAAAAAAAAAAAGTTTAAGGCACTTATTTCAGAATGTTTCTTTCTCTGGACGCGGATTAAAATCCCATGGTGAGCAGGAATAATTAGGATGTGTATTTGAACTAAGCAGGGACGTTCCGTGGTTCTGATTCCACGTTAAATTGTAGGCCCCTGAGGAAAGGAATTGGTCTTCCTGCCTCTGACGCAATAACTTGGGATAACTCCTCGGGAAGATTCGACTAACCTTCGGGTTGTGGACGAAGTTAGATTTTTAGTTTCAGAAATAAAGACTTCTTTATGCGCGTTGGATGATTTTTGGATGGGTAAAATCTTATGAGTTTCCGTCATTGACATGCTAATGTTAACAGTATATCTGTTGCGGTCTGGTGGCACAGTAGTTATGGTGTCTGACTGGGAAACGAAAGGTCCCCGGTTCGATTCCCTGCCTCCGTTGAAATTTTCATAGACCCTTAACCCGATCTTTACCTCTGTGAAATACGCCACAACTCTTCCGTGGTTCGGATACCACGTTAAACTGCGTGAAGCCTCATCGACGTCGAGGTCATTAGAGGCGGGAAAGGAGTGGGGAAAGTGACGGAAAGGAATTCACCATGACTATTTAAAGGAATCATCTCGGCATTCGCCTGGTGTGATTTGGGTGAATCATGGGAAACACAAATCTGGATGACTGAACGGAGACTCGAACTCGCGTCATCCAGAATAGGAAGACATTGAAAATTTTATTCCGACTTTATGGTAATGAAAACTATAAACCTCTGCCAGTCAATAATTGCTGACTTATTTTGATAACGCAAGAAATGAATTTTTCCACGTTTCATCATTTAGGAATGTGGAATCGAAACCCACAATTCAGCACGGACGAAGCTTTTCCGAAGAGGCAGTACAAACAGAAGTGCGACCGATTGTGGAACTGTAATTTCCCCAAAGAACAGGTTGGGAAATTTCCCTTGAGAATATAATCAAATCCTAGGTCACCCATCACTATAACTTCAGTGAATCTGTATTTACTTTGCCAGTACGACGTTTTACATTATGGAATTCTAATGCATATCAGAAAGCAAAATTTCCGCTAAGTTCGGAATATCTAGTTCGGAATATCTTTCCTTATCACAGCAGTTATAAAGATATTTTTTTAAAATTTTGTCTCCCATTTCACTCCGATTCCATGTGTTAAAAAGACATAAAATACTAAAAACAAACAGTTATGATTTCCTCCTAAATAACGCTGCTGTCCTCATCTTTATTTCTAAGTTTAACGAGGCGTCCCAACAGGAAATTAGTCGTCCGTTACAGACAATTTCATAAGTTTTCAATCAGTAAATATGATTGCAAAAATTTGATTTCTAGCATGAGAGGGACATTAGTTTGGTATCAGCCATTAGTTTGGTATCAGCCATCAGCCTTAGTTTTTTGTTGGGCGAACTATAGCAATTAAATTTATGTCTCACGGAAGAAGAGTCCGACAGGATTTTTTTTTTTTTTTTTTTTTTTTTTTTTTTTTTTTTTTTTTTTTTTTTTTTTTTTTGCTGGTACCTGAAATTCATTTGTTGCTAGCACCAATTCCTCATCATATGAAACAAACATGAGCTTAATTCGTAAAACAATTGAAAATAAAGGTAGTGGAGTAAAAGCGCAACCGATGGTTTATATCACTACGGATTATTCTATCATTCATGCTGCAGTCTCGACGTGATTGCAGCAGCTACTGCATTTACGTATCGAATGATTTTTGTGGTTTCCCGCAACCTGCTGTATATTTATCATCACTTCATCATCATTGTCATACCATTTCTATTTAAGGAACGGAGTGGAATAATAGTTTCGTTTGATGTTATTGGACTGTTGACTGAGTTTCCATTTCCAACATATTACCCTAAGTCATAGTTACCGGACAGCTACATCATTTCGTAATACTAAAACTCAACTAGTGCAATGACCTTCGAATCCCAAGTCTATACATGAAGAGAACAATCGTACTTCCAGAGATACGCAATAAACGCAAATAATATTTCGAAATTATGTTTTGCGGTTGCATCAGAATGCGCATATGTAGTTTTAGTCTTATCCAGATAACAACGATAGCACTAAAACAATTCCATCCAAATAATGCTTAAATTTTTATCTAAATTTTTCTGATGAATTTATGTTTCCTCTCAAATTATCATACATTACTTTTTCGAGTACCATAGAAATATGGCTGTTTCATTTAATCGAAAATAAAAATGAAGGTAAATCAAGAAATATTTTCCACGGTTAACAGAAATTGTTTAAGTATTAAGGTTGGTACTGAGGTTTGTATTTATTCTGTGAATGTCTCACTGTCAATTCAGTAACGTCGGCATGGTTTAGTCTCCAACCGTTACCTCCAATCTAAAAATAATCAGTTAAGCAAGATTTTCGGGAATCGGAGCTATGGAATCGAACAGCACCTACTTTACAAACATGAAAGGAAGAGAATTTGCATATAGATGAATGCTTCGTCATAGGTGGGCAACGTATGAGGCGCAAGTAATTAAAATTTATAATACATGCAAATGCAGACTTCACACGTTTGAAATCTTAGGATAGGATAAGTACTTCTAGTATCGGTAGTGGTAATGCTTGATGGACTTATCACAGTTATCAAGTAGTTTAATTACTGTTTCCAATACTGGGCATCAGGAAATTCTCAAATATTAAAAACTTAGCTGAAGCTGAAAGCCCAATCTCCATTGTACTCTCGTCGTCTACTTGGCAGCTAAGCGAGAGTCCCTTTTACTCGTCTACAAATGAATCAGCTCTGTTAGTATGAATATCCGTCGTCGGCATTGGCCATATTAATTAGATTGGCGTTTTCTGGTTTCTTTTGTCTCCTCTGATTAAACGATTTTGACTAAACATGATCCAATACTTAAATAAATATATCTTACTAATTTAATTTTATGAGCATGCCATGATCTAATTTTCTTATTGGAAAGCAACTCGCACACGATAAATTATAGGATACTGCAGCTAGAGTAACAAACATATGTCGAAAATTCTAAAATGTGTCTGTGGTGTTTCACCTTGAGGTAATGCATGAATTTCATTCCAATGTGATTGAAATAGTAAAAAACAAATACAAAATACGCTAGTAACCTAAAAAAACCTCTAAATGAGATAAAATGTCTTTAGGGAATATTGAAGGTATTCTACTACAGAACAATTTTTGTTTAATTCCCTGATTAGTGTGTGTGTTTTTTTATTTGGATGTAGCTCGGAAGGACTCTAACTACTTTCGCTGGTAATGAATCTTTATTATCGTTACGTTACTACACCTCGTGTAAACACTTTCGTATCTCTTCTTCCTCATATCACTTTTCTTTATCGCGCGGTTTTCATTATTTAGTATATCCGTCAGATTACTCTTCGTTACTGCATTTTGATCAGGCTGTAAATGAAACATGTGCCACTAATGGAAACAGCAATATTACGCCGGAAATGTGTTGAGAGTGGCATTAAAATGCATGATGGTTTTTTCATTAAAACAAAATTAAAAAAAAAAAAATTAACGTCGTGATCCATACCAGACCAATCAAGTTTTTTTAAGACTGTTATGAAACCATTGTAATTGATCGGAGATAAGATTTAAAGAGTTTCTTCGCAAGGTTGGATGAAATATGATGGCGTACCTTTAGTCGTATTATGTATTTGATCGGAAAATTTATGATTCAAAGTTATCAGAAGGTATCTGTGAAGTTACTGTTGCTCTTGTTGTTGCAGATGCCAAATCAAAATGTTTCGTATACTTTACGCTGGTTCTAAAATTTATTTATACATATCAAATTCCAGTTACCCTTACAAATATCTGTGTGTCATCTAAAACTCTTTATTATGCTATTATCCAGCATTGAATACAAATTCAGAACACAAACTAATTACGCACATACTCCTTTTCGAACAACAACTGTTTGAAACTCTATCGCCTTAGCAGAACTATCTTCACCATATGCTTTTATGGGCCATTGATAACTTATCGCAAATAAACACTGCGTAAATATTTTCGTATTCGTAATTTTGATAAGTTTGATTTTTGAGTTTTCTGTAGCATCGATATCTGTCAGTATAACAGAAGACAGACTTCAATCATTTATTGTGTTCAGCTGAAAAGTTTTAGATTAAATATGTGAAACATGAACCTTGATGAAACAAGTAGATAACATTTTCCAATCACATGTAATGGTGTTGCCAATGGTTTTATTTCTGTGCAAAGTTTTGAGGTGCTGTTAACATGGCACAAGGCGCTAAAGATTTGCATCGTCACTTCTCGGGGATCATTCATTCGACATCCCATAGATACATCAATGTATGATTACAAAGATGTTCTTACATTTTCGCACAGTATCGGAACTTTCAACACATGATCATATCGAAGAGCTTAATTTTGTATGGAAGGATGAAGTGAAAGTATTATTAAAAAAAAAAAAACTTATCCGAACTATGTATGATTAAATTTCTTTTATTTGCAACTTCACTAGCACACTAGCATAACAAAAAATTCTCAAATCTAACCTGCTGTTGAATTAGAATTAAAATAATTTATACGATGATCCTTGGTTATATAACAGTTATTTTTAATTATGATCTTTCCCTGCCATTTATTTACATACAGCGAAAAATTACAATTAAACGAAAAATTTTCAAAAATGTTTCTAGGGTATCGAGTTCATAGTTTCACTAGCTGATCGACGTCTCGCCAGGTAGGTAGACTACCCGCTCTGCAGAATGTACTGCTTCTCAGGTCCCCACTTCCCCCGCGCACACAATTGATCGCGGCCCTCCTGCGAAGCACTTTACCGCCCGCTAGCCCATTCAGGCTCACAATACCTCACGAGTGTCCGCAATTATGGGATATTACATGGCGTAAACTTGGCGGGCCGTGAGGGGCGTAGTCAAAAGTTGGCCCATTGTTGAGACGACGTTGGTATATTTCACGAGTTTCCTGGGCACCGGCTCCAGTGTATGCGTGTGTCCGTTGGTGAATATCGCCACCTGATTCATGTATTCTGATATTCCGGAACAACGGGCTCTGGGTGGACGCGGTGTGTAATCGTTGTCGACTACTACAAATATGATGCTATGTTACCGCGCGCCAAGCAGCAGGGACCTTCTCTGAATGGGAAAAAAGACGGCACTTGAAAAAGCTTCGGAAAATAAATCCAACAATCTTCTCAGCGTTTTAGTGACACGCACACAGACCATGACACTCTGCAGATTTTTCATTCACTTAACAGTTGCAATTTTGTTTAATCAGGAAGTTTACATCGAGATAAAAATATACCCTTCGAATTCACTTTTTCTAGGATCCCAATATCGATCATTGAAGCTTTCGTTATAATTTCTCCTTCGTCTTCTCCTTAAGAGCAGCATATTCACTGTGGAGGACAGAAAATCAGGAAAAACGCTCCCGTGGCGAAATGCAGAGACAGTTTCAAACTTCGAATGTAGGAGAAAAGCTTCTCTCCGTTCCATCAGAATTTATATGGATCATTCATGAAAGGGTTGTCATGTAGATAGCATCTAATTATTTCTTGTATGGAACTAATACAATTCCTTAAACAGTTACAGGCAGATTTATCGTCAGATTTTCGGTAGTGAATATGAGCTTAGTTATTTTTTAATGCATCTAAAAAACACCGCTACTTTCCATGTAAAGCATTGGGAATGATTTGATCTTTCACGCCTATTCCACAGTTTTAACATCAACCAAGGATAATAAATTTTGGAATGGGTATATTCTTTGTTTTAAAACATGAATCTGTTATGGTGTTACAGTAGATAGCTAGTAGTACGACATCGCTAGAACTTCTTCGAAATAAGTTTTGTGGTGTCTTGCTGATCCAGGATGTGTTACAACCAAATAACCGGTTGAAAATTATACGTCTTACGATTGACTAACACAGTATTCTGAAGTCATTACCTCTCATGGAGTAAATATGTTCCACCCGTATCGTGATTTACAATGTACTATTTCTATGACCTTACTCTGTTTTACGTGATTCATGCTAATCATGGTCCTTGAAACCAAGTTTCTTTAGAACTTTCATAATAAATAACAAGATCACAAAGACTGATCCTCCATTTGACGTAATTCCTTCACTAATCATCCTGTTGAATTTAACTTTCATTTTTCTAACTATCCAAAATGCAAATCTCACTAAAAGCTTGAAATTTTTTAGTAAGAACATTTATGACTAATTTATTTGTAATTCCTGAAAATGCTAAGCTTCACGATTTCCTTTAATTTGATGGCGCAATCAACGCAATGTTCATTCCGTAACTTTATACTTAAATCATTGATAAATAAATTTAAGTGTTTCAGGAATTAAGGTCTTAAACCTTTAGAAAATTACCGGTCCTGATAGATTCCTTAAGGCACTCACACACTTATTTGTGCCTCGTTAATTTTTTTCTCTTTATTTTGCGTAACTATCCAATATGAAATAAATTTAACGATGATTATAAAAAAGTGAATCTTTTTAAGATTTCAGGCACTCATACAAACGTTTTCTGGCAATTTTATTTATCGAAAGAAGTCGAAATATTTCCATCCTGTTTGTCCTGTATTAATTAAAATCATATTTTAATCACGTTACCAGGATTTATAATTCAGTTAAAGGCAGGATGTTTCTTAGCTCCCATATCTTAAGAACGTGGCAAACGTGGGCTACATAAAGGTCACACAATACTATACAAATTAGTTAACTCTGTCATCATCCTGGAATCCTGTAGGAAAGATTAATTCACAACAGGTTCGGTTGGTTTGATTGGTGCTCCAATTTTTCAAAGGTAGTTAGTTACTTCCTCAACAAGTTTCGGTTAGATGAACCACTATTATTTTAATTAAATTAGAACAGTAACAATTTGATATACTCGGTGTTACCACTAAAATTATGAATATTCAGATGCGTAACCGTAGACGTGACCCGTCACCAGTATCCACCGCTTCATACTATCCTCATAGCGTTTCTGTTTCTAGTGTTATCTCCACAAACTGAAGTTAACGTCAAGCTTTGTATGAAATTATCAAGATTAACGATGTCTGAATTATTGCTACGGTCTAGACACATTTTATTGGCCTTTCAGCCTTGACGTTGCCATCTTTGCTAATTAACAGTCAACTGAAGTTAATCACCAAGATTATTATTTCTGAAATGAGCCTAAGCCACTGAGGTATTACAAGGAAAAAATAGTGTTTTTTGTGAGCTAAAAGGAACTAATGAATGAAGTTTGCATTTTCAAGATTATTAATTAATAAGATTATGACAGAAGTCCGAATCATCGCCACAAGTCATATCACAGCTAGAATAAAGTATCCAATGTTGCTACCTTCTACTTTACCAGAGACAGCAGCGCAAATAGGCAACATTTTCGAAACAACATTCCGATTAAGTAATTTCGCTACATTCAAGTGTCACTGGTGCTCAGATTGCTTCATAGTGAAATCGCAGAAGCACTGTTTAACAATTTTTAATTAACAAAATAACGAAAATTTCATAATTTTTACCCCTGAAGATTTTTACAGAAAAAGGGCATGTTTTCAAAAACTTAAGGAAGGATGCATGTAGTTACTTGACATTTCCCTCTAATTCTTATGTAGTTTGAAGCAAAATGAGTTAGGTGATGGAAAGTACTTATGTCTACATTTTCGGTTGCAATATAATGAATGTAACGGTCAGAACTCTGAAATAATATATTCATATAATTCAAGAATCATATTTTCTCGTACTTCCATTTTAAAAAAAAAAAAAATATAGGTAGAAGGCAAGCTACAAAAGACCCAATGGAGAAATACTATATGCCTTGATGGCGGCAGGAGAGTTGCATAAAATAATCATTAAGTCTTTTTTCTCACTGAAAATTCCATTCAACTTTACAGTTAAGGGAATAAAATTATGTAGAGAAGTATTAAGGGATATGGAGGGATTCACTAAACATAATTTCCTGAAACCAAGGAAGGTTGAAATTTGGATATGTTAACAACAACCGACCTTGTTTCCTTCTTGATGAGGAAGGCACAGTGTAAGGTCTGTGAAGCTTGGAGTTACTATAAAAGGATAAACTTGCTATTGAACTGGAAGGTCTGCTGGACCCTCCCGACGGATGTATACTAAGCCTGGTAACAGAAGTAGGGTGGCCAGTTCCTTTTCTTCTTGCCTAACCTGATCAGGTAAAGGCGACCTACAGTTCAACGTGGAAACCGAACCACAGAAACTTTCTGGCATATCACACTTCACATAGCAAGCCAGGGCCGCATTTAAGAATAGGCTATAGTCTGGGGCCCCGCACCACAAAGAAGGAGTCCACACCACAACCTCGGGTCCCCGTCTGGGCCAGCAGTAGAGTTAAGAAAAAGGTTATCCATAAATTTTCTGGGCCGAATTTTCAATTTAAGCATCCAAAACCGGAGGCATCTCCGGTTGGAGGGGCCCCATAGGCCTCTGCTGGCAGGGGGGCCGTACCACATTTATAGCCTAGGGGCCCATAAAGCCTAAATGCGTCCCTGTAGGAAGATGTGCCAGAGGTGAAGGTGGGGTTAGGGGTCTATGAAAATCTCCGGTGAGGCTGGGATTAGAACCTGGCACCTTTCGATCTCCAAATAGATGCTTTAAATACTGATCCACGAGGCCGCTTGCAATAATGAATTCATTAACAAGGTAATGAGGAAGCATGGTTTATAACGTGAGTAGTTTACCACTTCACAAAATTTCCATATTGTTTCAGGATATTTTTATATACCACCGGTTGCTACTTCCATTTTAAGAGGGTAAGTGTTTTCCCGTAACATAGACATAGAGACGATGGTATCACGCGATTGGAGTTAGCGAGTCTCAAAAAAAAAAATTGAGTCTACAATATAACGTCTCTGTACTTCTCAACTTTTTTTCCTATTTTCAAAATTACTCAATATTTTTCTTGTGTTTCCTAATGACGGACGTTCATTCACTTTTAATCTTGTTTAACAAAGGTTTTGATGTAAGTTGCTTAGTAAACCTAGAAACAGTTGTATTTTGGAAAGGTACTCCAGATAATCATACAATCACACGCACACTGTGATTCCTAGAAGTAACAGCGATTTCCTGACGAAGTACTGCCACCCCTTATCTTAGAGGTATAACTCAACCTCCAGAGTAAGCGTACATTTTTTTTTAACTTGTACCATTATCTCCTCTTCAACGTTGAGGTCATTAAAGGCAGGATGGGACTGGGGACAAGGAATGGGAAGGGATTCGGCCATAGCCTTTTGAAGGAAGCATCCCGGCATTCGCCTGTAGTGATATGAGGAAACCATGGAAAACCCAAATCTGGATTCCCAGACGGGGATTCGAACCGGCGTCCTCCCGAATGCGAAGCCAGAGCTAAACGTACACAATGATATACAAGCAAGGAAGTAATAAGAAACAGGCTATGAAAATAAATTATTTGTTTATATCTGTCTTTTACATATCCTGAAACGAAAGTGAGTGTTACATATTTCATGTGGAGTAAATTTATTTCCTTAACTTAACATTATGCTGAAAATATCCATTTATTATTGCAATGAATCGATGAAGGAAAAACAAAGTTATTTGCTGTCCAACTAATGATAGCAAAAATCATATTTTTTGTGTTTCTAACATCATTATATCGTAATCTGGAGATTGTGACGGTTAGACTAAGTGTTGTTAGTGTGTAACAATCGCAAGTAAATCTTCTCAGAAATGTGTACATTAATATACAAATGTCTCTAGAAATTACAGGATATTCTAGTTAGCTGCAAAACTTTAAATTCACATGCAATTAATTGTACAGTACATTAAATACGGGGAAAGGCAAGTATTATTTATATCACTTGAATTTAACATCTCTAAAAAAATACGTGCTTCTTGTCTTAGTTTTCCGGTTTTCCGATCGAAGCAGAATTCAGGGGAAAATAAGCGGAGCGTGAAATTGGACTTCGATTTGTGTATTTCGTGATAAATGTCCGTTGCAAATATTCTGGTGGAATTTCCTGCAGCGTACTCACGGAGGGACGTAAATTACAACGCACTGTTACTCTACTAGCGAGCTTACGATTATTATGCAACATTTTAATTGATTTCAGAAATTGGTTAATGATGGAACACATACGTCTGTTCACGCACTTAACAGTGCTACGTGTAATTATTGCATTCACACATTTGAATCATTATTTATAAAAGCGTAACTCCTTAAATAAGAGACTAATTAATATCTACTTATATATTTACTAATGCATGTAAATGTTATTTTCACGGTAGTCGATAGTAAAAAAGAGAGCATATTTTGGTACTTGCATTTATTGTTTTGAAATATGTAATTAGAATTACTTTAGTAATTTGTGTGGAACTATTCTTCAAATCTACCTGTTGTGGCATACAATTATTTTTCGACCAACTTCATTACAACTGTATGTGATAGTAATTAACATTAAGAAATCTGTTAAATTATACTCTCGTTGGCGTTGAAAGCACTGAGTCTAACATTTACAAGTCACATCTATCCCTTCGTGGAAACCTAGTCCTTCCCCTTCCAACACCCGAGTAGGGAGATCGCATCGATATCACAACAACCATCTTCTATCTCTGATCATATCAGCATCGGATGTCTTAATTATGTAAAGCAGAAGCTTTTGAACGCTAGTGACTTCGCTCGAGCAGACTGTTCGTTATTAGTTATTTATGCACGTAAATCTTAATCAGAGAAGAATAGTGCATAGAAATTAATTATTCAAATAGCTACTGAATCATCATTCGACAGTCCAAAGCAAAGTGAATCTTTTCTCCATTGTCTTGAAACTTTAATTCTATTCATGAGAACTAATTACTATCTTTTGTCTAATAATTCGTCGACATCATAGTAATTGGAGGCCTGAAGGGACTGATGACAAGGAACAGGAAGGAATTCTGCCATGTAAGTTTGAAGGAACCATCCTGTCGCTCACTTTAAGTGATTTTGGGAAACCGTGGAAAACCAAAATCTCAATGCTGGATGGGGATTCGAGCCCGCACTCTCCCGAATCAGAGGCCGCAACGTTACTGCTGACATATTCTGTTTCATAATTACTTTCAGAGGCTGTATGTATGTATTTGTATTTTTATAACTTAACTTTTTTACCTCTTTTACTTCTTCTTCAGTAGTTTTAAAATCATAGTGATGAAAGGTTGATACAAAAAACGGTTAAGTACACAATATGGAATTCTAAGCATCTATTTGCGGTGAAGTCACATATTAGTCAAGTTAAACAGTGTTATGGAAGACACTGTGTCACTATAACTTTGATTAAAACGAAAACAACATAAATACTCTTAACTTATGGCTTTACGCCTCGTTGACGTCGAGGTCATTACAGGTGTAATGGGATTGGGGGACAGGGTACGGGAAGGAATTCGGCCATGGAATTTCGAAGGAAGCATACTGGCATTCGTCTGAAGTGATTAGGGGAAACCATGGAAAACACAAATCTGGATGTCCGGACGGGGATTTGAACCCGCGTCCTCCCGAATGCGAGGCCATAACGTTAACCGTTCACCCACCACGATCGGTTACAATACTCTCAAAAACTGAAAAGCTCATGTCATCGTAGTCTTTCATTCCTGATAGATTGGAATTAACTTAAAACTGTTCTCACCAAATGCTCCTGCCTATTTATCTTTCCCAAATATGCAAACACACTCTATTTCATAGATTACAGTTTTTTTTCATTGCCGCAGAAGTTGTGTTGGTTTGATATATGGGATGCTACTTGTTGCACACAAAAAACTAACAACTGCTTTGTACATTACTGTTTCAAAGATAATGAGAAAATCTTGTTGAATATCATATTTATATCTTCAATTCCAACATCAGAAGGATATTTTATTAAAATCGCAGGTGATTAGATTGTTTAATATGATGTTTTCCGGTGTTTAATCGTGTGAAATAGGTGTTTTAACAGGATAGTCATCTTCACTAGAATATGGCTACAGAGTCTCGACCGCAGTGACAAACTTCGTTCTTATGTAAATATTTACATGTCCCTGAACTAAGGCTTGAAATATTTATCCACTTCCGGTGGACAACTGTTCAACAACAAATACTGATTTTTAATAAACTCTCGAATGTCTGTGACATTCAACTTACAGTTGGTCCACAACCCGAAGGTTGGTTGGATCCTCTAAAAGGAGGCGTACTAAGCCAAAGAGTTCCAAGCAGTATGGACATTTCCTTTCATCCGAGACCTACAGTTTAACGTGGCATCCACACTAATGAGGATCCTGGCGTTGCTCATGAGGAAAGCAAAACCTGGCCGTACCGTGATTCAAGCTGATACCTTTGAATCCGAACACCTTACCCACTGATCTGCCAGATTTAATGATCGATTAATAAAATATAACGGTTTAATGTACTTCATTCATATGTTCTATAGCTGTTAATATCTTCATAAAATTGTATTATTAAACCTACACTGTGGCATTTTTTGCCAGTTTAAGATATTTAGAATTGGTATCTTGCACTTTTTAAAGTTTGAACCTTTAGCTTCTTTGAGAGACCAAGAAATCAAAGTAATCGACGCGTAATTACTGTAAGCCATATAATCTTCAGTTCTTTGTTAAAGCAATGAGATAATATTTGATGAAAATGGCCACAGAAGCATTGACGTTTTCATTATTTTTTAATCTTATATATACCGGTAGTTTGTGT
This sequence comes from Vandiemenella viatica, assembly GCA_031002005.1. Taxonomy (NCBI): domain Eukaryota; kingdom Metazoa; phylum Arthropoda; class Insecta; order Orthoptera; family Morabidae; genus Vandiemenella; species Vandiemenella viatica. The sequence goes on along the minus strand of JARYHS010008075.1, from coordinate 98,136,252 downwards.
GCATACATAACTTTACTGTGGCCTACACTCCTATTATAAATGATTCAAGAGATATTTTTAAATAAAAAATCATTGACTGAAGTTTTTCTCATTTTATTGTTTTATTACAACTATATTCCTGAAAATGAGTCATTTTGGCTCTCAACTACGCATACGCAGATAAGTATTTTGTTTCACATCTCGACTTTAAACCACTGTTGCCACGAAAAGTTCTAAATAGCTATTGCATGCTAGTATACCGATTACATCTTTGCTTTCTGATCTGCTTGAAACTTTTCTATTATTCTGGATTTTCCTCCAAGAATAAAACATGCTTACAACTAATGCTATAAATTCAACTTTAATATAACTCGTGTCGCCAAAGAAAGTTGAAGCCAACTGAAATTGAATTTTAAAGTGCTGTCGAAGGAAGAAAGATTGCTGTTTACATGGAAATTATTTTGGCTTAAATTGTTTTTACTTTCTACACAATATAGAAACTGAAGCAATTGTATTAAATCTCAACTTAAAGATTTAAATATATTAATACATCTATGTTTCATTCGGGATTAAGTATTTTCTTGAAAGCCTATGTGTGTATTAAGAAAAACGTATAGATCTTGTATTTCTATTTAACCATCTTTTTTTTTTAAAAAACTTTATTTTGGACATTTAACTAAATATGATGCGCAGATGTGGATAAAATCATTCAGTCTCACATGTGAGAGAAGTATTATGGTTTATAATAAATTGTAAAAAATCGAAATTTTGATTTAGTATTATTCTTTTAACATTTATTTCTGTAATAACTTGCTTCGAAATGTTGTTTCCTAACTCTAAGTTACGTAACTACGTTTCTGTATTTATTTATCAATGTACTTATTTAACACACCATTTTTTCTTACTTGCTCCTAAGAATTACGTTCACGTTTAAAGAAGAGTGTACTCTTTTGTCTATATGGTAAGGGAATAATTCAATTTTTTATGGCAATCACTCATCTGAATAAGTAATTTAATTACTAAAGGTGGTCATTAAACCAAACTGTATTTCCAGGATAATATAGCACAAATTTGAGCTAAAGTTTCCTTAGATAAAGAGTATAATTAAAGGAACTGCGTTTTTTGGTATTTTAAGAATTTAATTAGATCCGAATTATCCACATGGATTTACGTGAAAAAAAGGAAGATATCTAAGTTACTACGACATATCGTTATAGACAATAATACATATGTGTAATGCAATTATTTCACTTTATTTACTTCAGTTATTAATCTCAAAAATCTACTTAGATACACATTTCCTTGCTAGAAGACACTAAATCAAATTTTATTTCTAGATTTGTGAACTTTAACATTTAAAATCTCGATTGGTTAATTTCAGATTAGAGTTGTATATTTTTTGAAAATAAATGCGTCGAACTTACAATATTTTTTTTTTTTTTTTTTTTTTTTTTTTTGCGAATTTAAAGGATTTATTTTTATTTTTGAAGGCAGTTACTCTTGGGTAGGCTGGTACATGAATAACGTTTTATTTTTCTCCTGTTAAGAGCTACAGAGAAAGTACCTACAAAACCACTAACAGTTGCAACTTTACGCCACTGATGGTTTCGATCGAAGTATTAATCGTATTTCATACACTTTTAAGGAGCACGATTGAGATACGGAAGGTCCCCGGTTGGATCGCGTTCTCTGCAGGAATTTTTATGGGCCTTGAAATTGGCCTTCACTTCTGGCAAAGATTTGCTTTGTTCATGTGAAGTACGCTAAGATGTTCCATGTTTTGGATTACACGTTTAACTGTAGGTCCCATTTACATGATAGGGTTACCAGGTTACGATAGATGCGCATTGCGCAACCAGTAAGAAACTCTGTAACCAGGCCTTTGCGTCCACACAAAATTATTATTGTTCACTATTAAATGTTTAGATTCTGCATTTGCTAAAGTATTTAAAACTAATGCTTTAGATAACTTATAAATATGAAGAAAAGAAAGTACGTATTTTGTTTAATTTCTATTTCAGAACCGTGAATGGTAAAGGAACCAAATAGATTTATTTGTTGAACTACACAGACTTGTTTGTGTCGTTTATACAACATTTACCAAAGGTAATAAAGTCATAAATAATTTGAAACATAAATAAAATTCATAAAAAATCAATAAAACTCCATAAAAATTCCTATAGATTATAGGCAGGTTTACATGATTATTATTATGAATTTTTTTTTAACTGCTTAACATCTCTTAACAGCGAGGAATTTGGAGATGGGAAAGGATGGGAGGCAAGGAATGGGAAGGAATTCAGCCATGGCCTTTGGAAGGAAGCATCCCGGCATTTGCCTGGTGTGATTTGGGAAACCATGGAAATCCCAAAAATGGATTCCCGGACGGCGATTCGAACCGGCGTCCTCCCGAATGCGAGGCGAGAACGCTAACCGTTACACCACCACGCTCGGTATTATGAATAAGAGCGTTTGACAACTCCGTATCCTTTCACCCCACACTTAATCAAATATAAATTTGAGGGTGCATGTCTCTGACGTACTGAAGTAATTTGGTATAGAAACATTTGCCGTTCGTAATATTTCAGTAATATATGATTCCCGTATGAGAAAACTATTTTTTTTTCTTATTTTAATTCCTCAATGTCATATGGAATAATATTCTGGGGCAATTCTACACATAGAGACAAAGTATTCAGGGCCAAAAAGCAACTAATAAGAATTATGTGTGGAGACCTTCATGCAGGAGGATTTTAAAATGTCCTATGTATTTGAATCAGACAGTAAAATACATAATTATGGCACTAGAAGAAAACATTATTTCTATAAGGATTACAAGTCACTATCATTCGTCCAAAAAGTAATACCATATACAGGGACACATAAGCTTCCAACACATCTAGAATGTCTAGCAGGTGATAAGATTAAATGGAGAAACAGATTGAAAGAATTATTAACCGACGACTCCTTCTACTCCATCGTAGAATTTATTTGTAAGGTATCTGCAAAATTGCCAGTAGTTTGTGTAAATGTAGTTGATATAATAAATCTATATATTATGCTGCGACTGTACATCTTTTGCTGTGTATTTATCTATTTTGTTATGCGATAGTTTATCTGTAAGTTGACTAATTTCTACATCCCATAAATCCAGTCTCTTATACTGAGACCCATCGACAATGAATGTATTGTGTTGTAATATATGGTGGTTACGTCTTATAATATTAATATACTAATATTAATACAGTGTTGTAATGGAAACTCCAACCTAAATATCTATGTTTTAACATCTTACTATCTGGCAATGATAGAGAAAGGAGACGCAACGCTAATACGAATGTGTGCAAGGAACAGCTGTCTGATTTGCGTTGCGCTTGAGTGCTAATATTCTATTTCATCTGTAGTTTCCTCTTAATTTCTATTTAAAGGAAATCTGGATCCCAATCAGCCACCTTGAATTTCCCGAAATCTACCAACACGTTCCGAAAACGTGTGGAGAAAGATTAGGGTAGCATTGCAGTGAACAGAAGTTGAATGTTTGACGTTATCAGCAACAGTGTCCGTACAAAACTGATTGTGGAAAATTATATACCTATATTCGTTTCATTTTAATCATTGGAAATAATAACTTAGTTATGCTGTCACTATTTGTTATTTCACACCTGATGGAGTCTATACTTACGAAGTATGAGTATTCGTTCAAGTCACAAACGTTTTAAACACCTTTCTTGATGCCTTCTCTACTATTCTACCGTTACCAAAACAAAACATAATTTTAGATTTAAAATTTATAGTTAAGCAACACAAAGCAGTAAGTGTGTAAGATGCAAATGGAACTCATTTTAATAATTAAAAAATACTATCTCTCTAATTAACTGAACTGAAAGTAATAACGGAAAACATAAAAAAATGAAAGATACTTCTTAGTATTAAGTGGTGAAATGAAATTCTATAAATGATCTAAATTCAAGCCAAACTAATTTCGTAGCCTCATCGGTAGTACAGCAGGTACAGTGAAGCTTATAAATTAGGATTTAAAGAAATACCTTTGATAAGTAATTACAATGTAGAAGAAAATGATTTTTAAAACGTATCTTAATATTCGTTGAAAACCTTGACCGTTTCAAGAAAAAGTGAAAACTGCTACTAAAACCATAGGAATGTAATTCCCAAAAATAATCTACCAGTAGCGTTTGAGTGATTCGCCAATACTTTACTCGCGTTACGAAATTGGTTTCGAAGTTTCTAAGTAATCTTCAAATCAGTATTATTAAAAAAAAGTTCAAATTTTATCTTGAAAATTGTTTTTACATCGTTATTTTTGTTCACTACAACCGATAAGGTACATTAATAGCTACCTCTATGTTATGCTATGAATTACTGTGGTATATAATGACAGATTGTGGACAAATATGAGCATTTAACAATGCTTTTCTTTTGAAAAGTATACAGTAATATTATCCTAATAACGACATATTTCGAAACATAAGTTCACGTTTACTCTAATACAGTATTAATATTCCTAGAAATGTAACCAGCTAGATATTTAAAAATATATGCTATGGAACGTCATTAGTAATACTGACTTCTAAAAGTGGCGAATCCCCCCCCCCCAAACAGCAAAAAAAAATAACATCCATGGCACGGAGAAATTCAAAAGTGACTCCAGGACAGCAATAATTGGAAATCTTTCAAAGAAATAAAAACAAGATTTTACGTGTAAATTATTTCTTTAAATGCGGAGAAGGTTTGATGAAAAATCTAAGTGGCAAACCTAAGGGCGCAGCGGGAATGCTTACTGATTGTTGCGCTGCGCGGCGTGTGCTGCGGGTTGCTGGCGGTGCGGACTGCGCGGGGCGCGTTACGCGACTGGCTGGCAGGAGCGGCGCACGTCGCTAGTTCCGCCGACCGCTCGTGGGGGCGCGCGCGGCGGCACGCTCTCAGGTACTGTCATATTACGTTTAAGAACATGAGTTGGCTCTTCACAATCTGGTATTGAACGCAAAGGTTTTTTTTTGGAAAGGAGGTTAGAATTTAATTTTCTTCTTCACTGATCTACAAGACCTCATCTGATCTAACTCTGGATCCGGATCTGATGAATTTATACTACAACAAAGAAAATAGGATACATTAATGGATAAGGGTTTTCTGTATGATATGAAGCGTAGAGTCCATTCTGCAGACTTCTTAGTTATTGTATTTATGGGGTTTTATCTAAACGGTGATTTCCTAGTTTCATTCCATGGAATCACTGGCTTTGTGGCATTTTCTGTAACATTACCTTCGTTGCTATATTTAAGGCAATTAATCAGAAAAATAAGCTAAAATTATGTATGCCTAACATTAAAAAAGGCACTAGAAAACGAGTGAAGAAAGAGTGGGCAAAAATAAAGAATTAACATCATTGAGACCATGAAAATAATTTAATATGAGAATGTTGATCTTAACATTCCTCCATATGCTTTCGTAGTTTAAACAGTTATTAACCTCATTGTTATATGATTGCTAAATTGATTGAGCTGAGAAGGCGGCACAATGTATAAAGTTAGCAACCAGAATAATATTGTATACTACAGAGTCCAGCGCAGACATTATTTCAGTACACAATTAGTTACTAATTCATGAATAACTTCCTTACACTGCGTTAGAGCAGGAACTGAGTTTATTACTGAAATTACATTAATAACTTGTTATAAATATTCTAAACATAATTGACTTAAATTTGTGGATAGAGCACTAAACTTAGAAGCCAATAAAATCGTTGCATTAGAAACTTCTAAATTCTTATTGTCATACCATAATTTAAATGTTCTTGCTAGTTTATACAAACTGATTAATTGTAGGCCTGTAAGTTTTACAAATAAAAAGATGACAGTGAAGTTGCATTATTTTTTAATTCCACTATTTAGCCGTATATTAACGTCGGTCTCTTAGCTAATATCTTTGGTTTGCATGTCTAGAATCTTGGCGCCACGCCCGGATTAGCTCAAGGTCCTCTTATCGCCACGATGACGCCCGTACTTAATGAGGATGAAATGCGCATCCGTGTTAACACGCGGTAATCTTCGGTAAGATTAAATTAAAAAGAAAATGATGTAAATAGAAATAGCCCACCCTCAGTTAGCTGCTGTACCTTGATGGTGTCCGGCGCTGACGGAGGGTTTGGGTCGGAGTCCTGGTGGTGGAAGACTTCGCCGGCAGAGCCGGAGGTATGGTGGTTCACAGTCTCTAAGTTGCTGTACGTATAGTGTGAAGGCATACAACACTGTTGATGGCTATTCATCCATTGATTGGGGACGTTAAGCATGGCGGCACTCTTTGTGTCCTCAGGAAGAGGAGGCCTTCTTTCATCTCTTATCTCACTTTACACACTCACTGTCATGGTCAGCCACTCTTGAATGCAACAAAACTATCACAGTCCACCTTCCCAGACGTTGACATGGAGCGGTAAATATCCACACCCTCCCTCTCCCCGTTCAACACGGGCTAGGCGTGCATAAGGAGAACTAGAAATAGAATAGGAAATCTTCCTCATCAGTCTATTTTCGGAAAAACATCGTAGAAACTTAAATTTTCTGATGTTAGTGTGATCGGTTGTCTTCAAATAAACTACTTGATACTTTTATTTATATTATGACTCTGAAAATTCGTTGAACAGTAAAACTCTTCATGTTGACACTGAAGTTCCATAGCATTTTTTTTGTACTAGTACATTAAATGTTTTAAAAAAGTAACTGCAGGCACACATAGCTCTTTTATAGTTAAGTAACAGCAGTTTCTATCTTAATTTTTGTATGTAACTGTCAGGAAATATTTTCGTGCATATAATGTAAGGTATTTTTCATACAGCAACTTCAGTCTCGGTTAGAAGTATTTATGTTCACATTTGTGACAAATCAAACAATTAATCATACATTTTTTACAGTCATGTTTGAAACATTACACCTACCACATATTTACAATTACATTGTGAAAATGTAACTTTATTTCTCGCTTCACGTTCTGCTAGAATCCTGTCTTAGGTATGTACTTGCATTGAGGAATGGTGACATACGAGGAAATGATTGAACAGGATAGTTTCACCTAATCAGCTGAATGCAGCAATTCCTTCACTTCAATGTTAGTTTGATCAGCTGTAGCTTACAGTGCTTAATGCAACTTAAAACCATTGGAACAAATTTTCCTCAACAACGATACGTTTAACTTAATGACACACAAAAAATCCTTCACATTCTTGTTAAGTCTACACTACACAAACCGTCCTTCTATTCACTTCTCTCCACTCCTACACTACCTACTGAAGAATTCAACAGAATATTTCTTTCATCGAATTGTATTGTGCATCAAAGCACTGTCTGCTGGATTAAAATAAAGTTCTTCGTCTTTCTATTAACTCAGAATAAACGCCTAATATTAAACCTAGGAACTAACTTATCCTATGCACAGCCAACAAACGTTTCTACTTCTCTGATACAGTATGTTATAGTGAAAGAGCTCATTGAGTTGATTCCTTAGTGTATCGTTATCTGTGTCTTACTCAATCGCGAAGCTGTAGCAGATTAGAATTTTTTTCTGGTGGCTTAATGCTTCGTCAACGTCGATGTCATTAGAGGCGGGGAGGGACTGGATCAAGGAATGAGAAGGAATTCAGCCATGACCTTTTTGAGAGAACCATTCTTGAATCAGCCAGGAGTGATCTGAGGAAACAATGGATAATCCATATCATGATGGCCGAGCGGAGATTCTAACTTACGTGCTCTCGGAAGTGAGGCTAGTATTACCACTCACCCACCACGCACGGTAACAACTTAAACAGAGTCATGAAGGAAAGCATTCACTTGAGCAGAAAGAGCTCAAACTTGGTAGCAGGTTGGAACTCGAAAATAGTGCCTTTTAATAGCAGCTGTGAAAATGGAGCATGGCTTTTCTTACGAACACGCCGGAGAGTATTTTGCAAAATTCGTGTCTTATAGGAAATCTCTGTCAGAAAGAACAAAATTTTACTGGTCCAAAAGGAGATTCCAACAGCTGAATATAAATTCATTGATTCAAAATGGAAGAGAATGATCAGACTGTGAGATTCAAAACACCAACCAACACTTCTATTAATATTGTTTTTAATATCATAACTACTCAATTCACCAACGCAATGTTGGATGATAATCCACATGAATTTTTATTCTATTTTGAGACTACACAAGGTGGGTATAAAGCAATGCTTCTTTCCATGAATTTCGAGAATAACCCTCGTACCTTACAATGCCAACAACATAACAGAAATGCAAACGCATTTGCCGCCACATGTAGGAGATTATATCTGACCCGTTTGTAGCGCCGCAGGATCGGGCTTAAGCGGAAATGAGATCTGGAATCAAAACGGGTCTGTTGCGTGCCTAGTGATTTGCGGATAAAGAAAAGGTTATGGCTCGCTACTTAATAATTACCCGTCTTAATTCACAAATAATGTGGGCTGCAACTAGAAGTCAATATACTACTATTAAAATATTTGGTTACTTCTTCTGGTTTCTCACTACATTGGTAAAAAATAAATAAAGCTCAATGAATCGCGTTGTATTTGTCCACATCTTTCAAATATGCGCAAGATCAAATTCCATACTTTTGCTATCGAATTGATTTTACAATTGATTATATTAAATTCTTCATTCTTACCTCAAAAACTGACACTTCTTCTTAATACTGAAATAAAAACCTGTAGGATTCCTGATGGTAGACATCTTTCTGACTACAGCAGTAAATATCTCCATAGCGGGGTGATAATACGAAATATTACATACCAGCAATGGATAACAGTTCGTAACTAATTTTATATAATTACTGTATATCTGCTGAATCACTTTTGGAGAATTGATAGCCCAAACTTTATAATTTTGTTTGTTTATTTTAAAACAATGAAAACAATTTGAACTCTGCCACCATTCAGGAAGTTATTTTGACTTTTAAACGGCCGTTTTTTTGTGGTTATTGCATTTCAGGTTGTTAACAAAATATCGGAGCATGGGAAAATTAGCTACAAAGGGAACGTCCATAAAACACGTAACTCCATTTTGGCCTCATGTGAAACCCCCCTCTCCCCCACGTAGCCTGACGTGGTTTTTGCCTGTATACCCCTCCGCCCCTCTCCCCGCATGGTATGTAGCATTTTCCCTATTGATTCCAAAAGACATTTTGTACCGTTTTCTCTTGTCAGAATATCGTAAATTAAAGAGGGAGGTAATTTAATTATGGAAATAAATATTCACATGCTGTTGTATCTTCTATACCTTATTTTAACTGTTACAAATAACATGACTTGGTTTGCCCCCCCCCCCCCCCCCCACGTAGCACGACGTAGCTTTCTACCCAACCCCCGCCCCACGAGCAACGTTGTTTATGGACGATCGCAAGTTCATGGCTTAGGTTAAAGTGGAGCAAATGACCTGTAGAAAGAGTGTCAACTACACAATGCCATAAGTAATGTGAGCTATTTAGTGATTTATACGCTGTGTCACGATGCTTCAAAATGACTACTTATATTATCTTATCGTAAAAATGGAAGTCAAAGTGTATGAGAGATATGTTTGTTTATGTCAAACATTCCGTTAAAAATCAGGTACATAATGTAGGATACTGTAAAATCTTGATAACGCGAGAAGTCGATGACAAAATTCTTCACACATGGCGAGCGTTGAAGATGAAACAGCGTTATAATTGAGTGTTATCATTGCTTTTCACTAGAAATGACTCGTATTCTATTCTACAATCTATCTACATTTTGGTTTTCCCTGGTTATCAGAAATCGCTCAAGCAAATATGTAATTGGTTCCATGAAATTCGCGAGCAACGGAAAGCGAAGCACCTACAGTTGTCGAAGTCCAAGAAATTACTTTAGACTTTAGTACTTATACGTCAGACATAATTTTTCAATCTATCATCTTTACAGTTCTGACTAGATAACTATTAACTACATACCTGAATTTATCTGCTCGTTATTTATTACACTCACTGTTTCAGATGTGAACCTCGTCGTAACCATACAACGCATGAATTCCAATAAGAAGGTTGTAAATATAAATGCGATCCGCTCCGATATTTATCATTCTTAGAGCAGAAACAAAGAATGCCAAGGAAGCTGCACAAGACTGATTTCGCCAACAGTAGATAGTACTATGAGAATAAAGCAAATATAACAGGCACATAACTCGCTGAACAGAGTTCGCTGTTCTATCGGTTAATAGTTTACCAAATACTCGTAAAGTGAACTCTCATCTTCTAGAGTTATAACTACCAAACATCAATTAACCTATGACAATTTCATGATTAATAGCTTTTCGGGTTATGCCACGTTGTTTATTGAAATACCTGAGCTTTTGGCTGGTATCCTACAGCCTTCATCAGAGATACTGTTTATGTTTATACTGTCATAGCAACAGTCGCCAAGCATCGCAGAATAAAAGCCCGCTATCTTCGTTGATGTTGTTGGAATTCCTTAAAATTTCTGCTGCCTATATCACACGTCGAGGCCACCATTGATCTTCTCTCCACAGCAGCCTCGTGTCTTGAAACTACAGACGCTTAGCACAAAAATTAATGCCCGACGTATTTTGGGGTTAGACAACTGAGTCCGAGTCACAACTCTAGAACGATGTGACACGTTGCCGCACGCGCTCTTAATGCTATCATTCAGAAACTGTGAAATTGACTAATTGTTTTGGAATTAAATGCTCTATGAATCTAGGATATTTAAATTTAACAAAATAATGTAGAATGTAACTGTTCTTATTATTTTTTGTTTTCATATAAGATGTAGTCGTCATTGGAACAACTTCAGAGTTCGTAGGTAAAACAAAAGAACAGACAGGGGACAAACAGCCAGAGGCAGAGTGTTGAACTACAGATTTACATGATGTCCTTAGCACAAGGAATTCGTAGTGTTGATGTATATACGGAGACCTTAATGCATTATGATTTAAGTTGATTACTACTCCATTTGTGAGTTGTAATGATTTTTTTGTCCTAAAGGGAGGCTATGATATGTGAGTGTTTGGGAGCTATTTACCTACTTACAAACAAACGAAAAAAGTTACTAGTTATATTAGGAATCTAACTAGTATATTACATTCGTATATCTAATGGAGGATGTTCATAACTAATCGTATTTACAGGGGACACATTTTTTGTGATGACTGAGTTGGGAATTTTCAAAGCTGTAATAAAACTTATCCGAGGCCTATTTGTTGATTGTTCCAGTTTTGAAAGTAGAGGTGAGAATCAACAACAGCAATAGGCTTCCGTTTCATTTTGGGGGCGCAAGATTAGAGGTATATCATGTCAAATTCGTGGAAAGAATGCGAGCTCTTAAGGAGACGAAAGAGGAAAATTGTACAAAAAAAATCCCTGCTGTTACGTAAGTATAATGCTGATAGTAACATGTTTCTCATTGCCATGGTTGCAATTCATGAGTATTAATATTTTAGTTGGAACCGCAACCATTCTATTCACCCAACCTGATCCTTTCACACTTCCACCTCTTTATAAAAATTAAGAATTTTCTATCTGTCATTATTTTCAGACTGTGTTGTGATTGCAATGTGCCAGTATCTAACGTTTTGAGATCCTGAAGAAATCCTTTAATGTGGAATGCGTAAAAGCATAGTAATTTGCTTTGGTTGGAGAGTCTTTATTAAAAAAAAAAAGAGCATAGCTTTTATTTTACTCTTATGCGTTATATTGTGTTGCCCCTCGTAATGAAATTACACGAAGTCGGAATGATTTCGTTGCAGACAATCTAAAATAAAACCATTAGATATCGTAAATATCGTGAGCTCTCGTAAATTTCAATACTTAAATTTAGAGCCCATCGATGTTATCACGATTCACATTTTAAAGAATGATTTATGCATCACAGCATTTAAAGAAGCTATTGTCATCAAACCTATTTGAGTACATGATCCAGGCACAATATTTGATAAACATTATTAATGAACAGCAATAACTTTAGAGATTTTGATATAAATGTACTAAAGTAGAAAAAACTATTATGAAGAAACTGATGACCGAGGCAGAAATATTTTTCGGTCAGCATGACTGAATTCTGGTGGAGCAAAACTATTTCCTTTTCTTGATTAAACGATGACTTAACAAATTTATTTTTTTAAAAATAAATTGCTAACTGGTAAAACAGAGTATTACAGTGTGATACGTCTCAATACAAATAAAGCTTAGTAATAAAACAATCACTTTTGTAGGCATTACTTCATATCGAAGTTGCTTATATTAGCATGTAACTCGTGAGCTAATGTGTCCACCCAAAAGGTGCATCCCGGGTGCATCCCGGCATCAACTTATTTACCGGAATTTAACGTGTTTTCTTGAACTAGTTGGAACAATAACGTTACAGCTGTGGGTTTCTGTACAAAAAAAAATACTTTTTAATTCTTTATTCATTCTTTCAATATGATTTAAAACTCCTTTTTCGTATCAGGAATCCAGCCCTCTCTCTCCAGTATTTCATGTTCTGAACTCTTAGTCAATAGTGGTAGGACGTGGTCTATGTACACACTTTATAATTATTCTCGGCCGCCGCTGAAAAATTCTATCACTCTTATCTTGCACAATCCTACATCAATGTTATCCTAAGAAACAGTAACGCAATACTGACTCGTCAGTGTTGCGTTACTGTTTCCTGGGATGACTTTGATGTAGGATTGTGCAAGATAAGAGTGATAGAATTTTTCAGCGGCGGCCAAGAATAATGATAAAGTGTGTACAGTACTTGCTCTCTGTATATTAATGGGGCTACTGGGCTAGGTGAGAACACGTGACCGTGTTTTGGACGAGGTCGCGGGTCTTGAATAGTTCCCATTTGGCAGACAGTTTGAGTAGGTATACCCCTGCTTTGTCCAGGGTCCGCCCTTGGGACTTGTTATTTGTCATGGAAAACGCCGACATTACAGGTTACTGTTTCCTCTCCATTTTCTGGTGTTCGGATGATAATGCGTGGAATGAAAATAACCTTACCCCTGGCAGATCCACTCAACACCTTGACAGTTATCTATAGGGAGTGTTTTAAAGGACGCAAAAATGGGATTTTCAGGTCTTAACCGCATGATATATTTCCTGAGGTTGATCATTTTTGGCTTTCTTAAAACGACATAAATTAATTTCATGGGAAAACAATTATTCTGGTTGAAATGCGAGCTTGACATGTATTTGATTATAAGGGCCTGTACTAGAAAATTTTAGTTTGAAGATACAGAAGTATTAAAGCGTTACAGAAAAGATCTTGCTGTATACAAGATACAAATTCTTGAATGTACTGAACATCTTAATAATTTGAACAACAAAAAATGAATTAATACACGTTGAAAAAGATATTATAAGAAAACCCAGTTTAATACAAAATAGATGTAACGGTCAAACGTCCCGTTGCTTTGTAAAAAGTTAGAAAAGGGTTGAGAAATATTTATTTCATGTAAAATAAATATAAAGTGGTGATACAAAATAGTAATCCGATGGTTCTGAAGTATCTCTGATAGCAAGGAAACAATGTGAGGGCTGGTCACGTAGATTACAAAATAAGAATGGAAAGAATGAAGAATGGTTAATGAATGAAGTTGACTGTCGAGAACTGTACAATATGAACTGAGTGAGATGAGACTGGAGACGACAACGGTGGATAGACACCGGATCATTATGAAAGGAATTTAAACTGCGGAAAAGAATCACGGTTGCGGCCAAAGAGAACATTATTGACATTGAAGTTGTGTTACGTTAATTATACATAGTGTGAAAAAGTGATGTGTATAGAGGAGTAATATATAAAGTGTTGCAGAAAGATTTCATAACGTTGCTTATTTCATTTAAAGGAAGAATTTGTAAGACAATTTCAGTTACAGTACAAAGGTTTATTTCAGACAGTACGAAGAAGGATAATGAAGAAAATATAACCTGATGGCGAGCGTTGAAATCCGACTCAATAGAAAGAGATGGCAAAAAACGCATTTGCTTCCTGGTGTAAAATCTCAAGGAGCACTCAAAGATAAATGAGAATAGTGTAAACTTACTTATAGTGTGATTATTGCAGGCCATTTCTTCCATAGATGCTTGTTAAACTAATTATTATTTAGTAAATACGCCAATACAACTGTTGTTCGACATTCATTTATACCTCAAAATGTAAATAAACATTGTTCGCTGAAGATACCTCAACGAGAGGCGAAACGCGTCCGAAAAATAAATGAATATCAAACAACAGTTGTATTGGCGTATTTACTAAATAATAATTAGTTACTTATTGTCTTCGTTGAATGTTTCGAGGGAGGATTCAAACATTGATTAATTGAAGTGAGGAAGGTAAAACGTATTAATTTATGTAAAAGATTTCCATTTGCCAGAAATACACAGAATGGGTAGGTTATAGAGACAAAAACCTTCTGTCCATAATTCAGTTTAAAAGATAAAATTTGCGGTGAAATATAATAATAATAGGTAACGCATAACAGCATTCCGCTCTAGCGGATGTAAATACCTCCATTTCGCGATTCCGTAACAGGCTGAAGTTGAATTTTCCAGCCAAGTGGCCGCGTATACCATTGTAATGTGTGACTACACGACCCCGCGAATGAGGTGAATGCCATTTGTGGCCGCCGCTGCCAATGTTACGAGACAGGGCAGACTGCAGTCCCACTCCCCCCGCTCGTCTGTACTGCGTATTGCCGGCAGCAGCAAGGAGAGACGCTAACGGCAACCGCGCAAATTGCTCTGCACGAGGGTGGTGGTATGTTTTTAGTACGAATATACTACAATCAGATACGTTCGCCTGTCGTCGAACAATGAAATTTCAGAAAAAATATGATACGATGCGGATGTAATCACGTCATCCGTTTAGATCATATCAAATTCAGAAATGTATGCAGGAAATAAGGATAACACTCCGGAAGTTCTTGTTTCCTTTATGATGAAGGCAATTTGCGCAGAATAAATTGCTCCTATATTCTGACAACACAAAATATTACACATAAACAAGTCTTGGATATTCGTGGTTTCAATTTGAAATTATTTTCAGATTAACTAAAGATATTTAACCTACAGATCTACTTTAGAGCGTTCAGTGGAACGTAGCAATAACCTTTTAACCAATCACATTCCAGTACCAAATTCTAGTTGTTCTGATAAATACTTCAAGACCATATCAGTCCTAATATAAGATTTTAAAGGACGGCAAAAAGTAAATGTAATTTGCGCAATAAAGGCTATATTTTTTATGTCAAGAGTAATCGAGGTTGAACAGATCAGTTCCAAGATAAGATCTCTTGTTTTTAACCACTATTTGTACGAAACATCCGATTTTCTGAAGAGAGAAAAGTATATGTAATTAGAGTTTAAACCAAATTTTACCTTATTTCTAATTAATCTTAGTTTCTGATGAATTAAAGTCAGTTGGAACAAACTAGTTATTCGAAAAAGATAAAGAATAAGATTAGAAAAAGGAGATGATATTAACAAAACACCTGTTCCAGGAGAGATAACGTTTCTTTTTCTTGCTATGGAAGTTGCAACGAAAGAAAAATTGTGTATGTATTTTTACCATGTCTTTCAAAAACATTTCTTACGTTAAATGCGATGGTATTTATTTTGAATCCAGTGATTCTTTAGTGATTCATTGGAATCAATGGCTGAACTACAGTAACTACGTGAATCGATAAATGTTTGGAAAGGTACATAATGAATATTAACGAGCTATAACTCATTCTTCAAAATAATATAAAAATGTTTTGTTTACTTCTGATCTTTTTGGTATTACTTCAGATTGAAATTAATGTTTATGATTGAAAGCCATTTCGTATGGCCATCAATACTGGCTCCTCATTGAAACCATATCAGTCCTTATTTAAACTATTTTAGAAACCATTTAACATGAAATACATAAAATTTATAATAATGCCCCTGTGTAATCTATAAATCCAAATTCTGTATAACCAACTGCGGATTTGATAGAATTTAATATTAGACTTCATACTAACGGGTAATCATTATCTAGTTACATTGGATTTTTCGATATATTTGTGAGATTATAACATAAAAAAGTGAGATTTTCAATCGAGACTGAAAATAAACTTGTAACAGCTAAAGGCTATCGTATATTGGAAAGGAAATCGAAGGAACAGAGTAATCTTCTTCTTCAAAAGTTCTCCTAAGTCCATGATCGGAGGAACAATTACTACAAAAAAAACCTTATGAAAAATTCGCTATCTCTGTTCTGTAATAAGGATTTGATAAAAAAAAAATTTGTAAAAATGTAAAAAAGTTATATTTGTGAAATAGAGATAAATTATGTCATACCTTCATTGAGTAAAGCCCTTCGCAGTCATGTTTTATTTATTTTTAGTTAAACAACTCATCAATTTCTCTGACATGTTTGAAGTGGATACTATTCGCAGAGATCGTAACTTCGGCAGTTCACTGTTTAACGTGCTAGTTAGAATGATGATATTGGATCGATTTGCTGAGATAGAAATATTAACCACCTCGATTGAATAGTAAAATAAAATTTAGGTCAAGTAAAAGGAGCAAATACTTTCTAGTCATTCATAGGTTCGCATTTTCGAATGCACTAAGAACTCTTCAGTAGTTCACAAACTGTGGTATGTATAATAACGAAACGTACCTGGGAATAACATGGTCCACCTTAAACCGTCTGCTAGACGATGGATATTAATAAACAATATTTACGGTCGTACAATAACTTTGAACTTGTCAAGCTGCTAACTGCATTCTTGGTTACACAAGTAAAATTTTTTATTGCCATTATATTCTCTTGGAATGGCAGCCAACGATAATGAATATCCTGGTGTTACTGCAACAAACATACGCTTAATAGGTTTTTTAAGATAGTGACCATGTGACTTCTGTCCCCGGTTCGTATTACTTCTGCATGATAGAAATCCGTAGCTGAGACTGTTTTCGTGTGCTCGCAGAGGTTCTCACACGCGCTATTTTCACATGCCCACTTGTCCAGCCTGGAACGGTGGGATACATCTTAATGGCAGATTCTTGCAGCGATGATAGTTGCATTCATTTGACGTTTTGGATACCAAGATATTATAAATACTTTAAGAGCTGACGAAAAGCGTGGTTTAAAATAATCAGGAATATACCGTATATGCAACTGCTAGCTGCTCAGAGAGGTGAAACAACGATTGCCGCTATTGTTTCATCTAATCTGGATTACTTAGTAATATGATCACTAGGCTACCAACAGTACACAGTATGTAAAACAATATGTCACATTAGGACGAGAGTACAAAATGTAAAACCAATCAATAAAAATGGAGCCTGCATCAAGCTGAATCTCTGGGAATGTGGCGAGGTTCCAGCCATCTCCTAATTTGCAGTTAATTAGAGGTTCCTTTCACACCTCTGTTATTGATAATACCGTCGTGGATGACAACGTTTTGATATTATTTCTTGGATGAATATTACAAATACTAATTGAAACTAAAACAGTAATTTCTACCACTACAGGAAATGATTAAAAATCTGTAAATATAATATAAATGTAATAAACTATCTATAATACTGACAAATATATGAGGCAGAATGTTTGTTCCATCGACCTGGTAGGGCTAAAGCGAAGCCTTCGATTACACTCTTCAATAGTCAATCCGACCACATTGTATAGCAGCTGCCGAGAAGACACCTCCTCCAAGAGATTGGGTCGAAGGGAATAATTACTCCCCACTACAGGAGGAACAGACTGTCCTGAGAGAAGCGCGATCTGCCACCGCTAGGGAGCCCACAGTGGGCCAGGTGGAGGCAGCGTCACCACAACTGGATCGAAGACCTGTAAGTCCCCAGCCGTATAGAATCCTTGATAGCGCACAATCGGAGCTGAGACACTCCTCGAAGTGCTGCGACAGCCTCGTGTCAGATGTTCAATCTATGCGATAAAGGGACCGTTTATGCGGAGATCTAATACTTGGTCCTCGTATTAATCGCCATGACACTCACTGTACCTCTCTGCTTGGTCTCGCCATGTGACTTCCACCCGCCCTACTGGGCTGGAGCGACGCCTTTCCAAGGTAGAAGACACCACTTATCTGTCGGCATCGTGCCCAGTACTCAATCAACCATCACACTAACAGCCAGCACCGGATGCTCTCATCATGCATCATTCTCTCAGAGTCGAATTAATTTGTGCTACCGAGAACATTGCCCCACATCCGAGAACCCCTCGGCAAAAAGGGATGGCGACCGAAGGTCGTCACCGGTACCAGGGATACCTTTACGTAAACATCTGTAGACACATAGACTACCGGTCTCATACCAGATGTTTAATCCTACCCTAGTCGGAACCGCGAAAAACATAGGTAGTAGGGGTATCTCGGCCATCTCGACGTCACTAAACCTCTATCCAGACATTACCCACGCACAGACCGGAGCCACGAGAAATGACGAGCATTCATTAGTGATTTAATTATTTAAAATAATAATAAAAGCGATAGCCGAAAGATGACTGTATGATTACTATGTGCCCGTTGGACTATATCAGCGACAGCAAGGTGAAAATATCTCGGTCCAGCACCGAATGAGAGTGGTTTTTTTTTAATTTTAAAAAGTTATTTTTCTAGTATTCGCCCTCATTTCAATGGATTTTGACCAAAGTTTCTCCATTTAATAGAACACATCCCTGAGGTGTGATTCTGAAAGGTCTGAAAAACAGCCATCTTCATTAAACTGAAAACTTTTTACAGATAAATTTCTTTAGACTTTGAAAATATGAGGAAGTCAGAGGGGCTAAATCTGATGAATGCTGTGGATATTCCAGCTACGCGCACTTAGAACCATCAGTGTTCGCACTGCCAAAGCACTTTTGCGGGTAGCTGCATTGCAGTGATGAACGACGAATATTGTTGTTGGTTTTTTTTTTTTTTTTGATCCAAGTTTCTTCTCGTGAAGTTTAACATTTCTCATAAATCAGTTCTCACCTTTTTTTTTTTTTTTTTTTTGTTCCATTAGCACATAAGAAATGTGATATCCAGTTAGCACAATGTTTTCTCATATTTAATTCTTGTAGTAAAATGTACCGTATCTTGTCTTCTGCTATTCCTGCAGCCTTAGTAAGCCAAACACATTTAATTGCTGATCGTCTAATAACATATTGTGCACCTTGTTGATGTTTTTGTCAATGGTTGCTGTTTTTGTCGTCCTTCACGTAGATCATATTTAAGCGATGTATGACCACATTTAAATTCTGTCATCGATTTTCTCATTGTAGAAAATAAAGTATCATATTCGTGAACCTTTACCAACTTCTGATGAATTTTTGTTGGCAATATATCGTACAAAATTAAGAATTTTATGATGGCACGATAATTCCAGTTTATTCATCTCAACGATACGCACATAATTCATGTAGTTTAAAAACACTTGCCGAGAAGACTAATTCATAAATTAGCCTGAGAATTTACGTTCATTATTACAGTACGTGTACCAACATCACAAAAAGAAAGTGTATTAATAGCAATTTGATGTATCTGCTACTCAGAGAATATTTCACCTTATCTTCATACGTGCTAGAGGATATGATTTCTATTTGGGGAAATGCCGGCTAGTCCGCTTCTAACAGGCGTTACCTTTGTGTGTTACATGTGGGTGTTTGAATGTTGTATTCCTGCTCGTAGGCGCCTCGGAAGATGTGCACATTGGTTTTTGTATGCTTCAGAATTCTGTATCCGGGCTACCAGCCTAAGCTCTGGCGTTGGCGGCTTAGCTCTACGTGTATATGCTCGATGATTTACATGGCAGGCCTGATTTGTATGCAGGTAGCTGCGCCGGCAATACCAATTCCTTACAATGGAGGACTTATTGGCTGCACCAATTCTAATTTATGCCGAGTAATGGGCAAAGCTACATCTGCAGGACTGTTTAAGTGCGAACAATGATACTCCCTCATGATATGGTAGAGCTCAGCCACAGGTATTTCCGTATTTTATGTGAAGTCAGGCTGAGATTAGGGCAAGTCTTGGTATGACATCACAACCGAATATCACTGATGTTCGGGCAGTTGGTTCTTCCATATTCTTTTTCCTGAGCTAATCTCTTAATCTCAACATAATCCACATATTTTAAGTCCTCAACTGTATGAACAATAAGTTGAGATTGGGATGCAGCTCTAATAAAACTTTCAAATCACGCACATTATATATACGACACTGTATATTATATTAATTTTTGTTACTGATTAACTACGTTTAAGTCTGGTTATGTAATTTTACTTTTTTGGGAAATGAAAATAATAGCACGATGGCTGAAAAGAAATTTCTGGTAGTTGTTTGCCGCCTGTATATTCATTTCAAAATTTGTTTGACAACTGCCCACTAAGTTGAGTTAAAATTGAAATAAGTAACCTTCGCCTTGACGATTATACCTGTTGAAGTGTTATCTTATAATACTTCCGGATTTCAGTAACAATTCAATCCACATAATAATAGTTCACATTCCAAAGGGAATGCATATTCTAAGTGGATCGTTAAACACACAAAATATCGTTCACGATACTACGTTTATCATGTTTCACTGATAAAAAGTGATTTAATTGAAAACTGCAATGTATTAAGAACAATGATTGTGAAAATAAAACTATTTTTATTCTTTTAAAATTTGAAGTCTTCGATTCAAGTTATTACCCTAAATGACTACAAATTTCTGTGAAAATTATTCCCACCTAGATTTTTCAACCAAATATTGTCTTAAAAAGTAAAGAATAAAAGAGAAAATAATAAAATAGGATCAACTGTACACCTATAAATGCTTATGTAGTTTATTCGTTATAACGAATGTTTTTCCTTCATCTGATAGTGAAAAATCAAAATATTCCTCAGTTTTCTTATTTCAAATATTTGTCTAATCTACTTGAGAATTATCCCTGTTCCGTCAAAATTCTCTCAACTCTGAAAGTATAATTTATCAAGCTGACTGATTTTTTAATTGGTTTTCCACTGTAGTCATATCTATGGTGATACTGTTGTTTCATTTAAAACAGTTGAGAATTTGGGAATAAAACCACAATAGCTTATGGACGTGAAATGTTGCTATTCTGGATACGGAAATAAATTTTGTTGGAAATGTTTTCAGAGAAATATGAATATTAACTATAGACACTGCTACATATTTGCAATTGTCAACATCTATTATATCAACGAGGCAGTACAAAATTACTAATTTAACTCAATACCCTAGAATTCCCGAAAAAGGCGGAACCATCTATACACACGATTTCAGGCACAAGGGTGTGGGAAGATTCTCTTTTTTAGGTAAGGGTGTCAGGGTTTGGAATGAGTAACAAAGGTTAATTTACCGAAAACGTTGCAAAGAATTTAAAGACAAAATTTATAGAGGGCAAATGTAGGTGGCTGCAGGAAAGGGGGAAGATGGGGGTGTACGGAAATTGCCACCGGAACCTGTGCTCCAATGTAATTAAATTAAATTAAATATAATAAGCAAATCTATCAATGTATGACGTCACTCTACGACGTCGCACAATGACGTCACGTTTTACGCCATTTTTATTGGTTAATACTGCTATTTAATAACATTTCTAAGCATCCGCGAATAAATTAACTGACAGAACATTGAAAAAAAGTATGTGTTGCGTCCAAATCATCATATCAATGCTTATATTTACGTATTATTCTTTTGATAAATCTAAGTATTCCTTAAATTCTTTATCCATAGATATGTAAGATACAAGTTTTAATTTTCGAACATCAATGTTAGCGAAGGCTTTTATTAGATTGTTACTTAGCATGTAACTATGTCAGCTATTCAAACGTTGTAATATCGGTCTGAATCACGGATAACAAAAAATAAAGTTGTAAAAACCCTTGAAGACTTTTGATCTAATTTAGGTACCTGCTTACTCATCAAGGAATTGTCTTTTTGTTCTGAAAACTGTTGCACACGTTCGTTGGGTGATATTATTTAGTATATGTTACTCTTAGAGTTGTAAAACATATCCATCCTTACAAACTTCACTCGAAAAGCGCCGTAACGTTTAGCGACGAGCTACTGGGAGAAGGCATATAGCGATGTATAATGATAACGCAAACGTTCCTTCGGCTATATTATTTATTAATATGATTCTATTACACCCATCAAGATAGTAGCTAATTCACAAACTTCAAGCAAAAAATAAAAAATAAAAAATTAAAAAAACTAGCGTAACGTTACAGCTAATCGATTAGAGAACGCCTTTTGATATCATACGTGACCTCCAGCGATAGTAGTATTACGTGCAACAAAATGCATCAATGACCAACAACGATGAAAATCAAACCAACTTTATAATAAAAACAAAGTCCATTAAGCTACAAAAGGAAGCTTCTACGTCCTTTCTGGCCCAGACTTCATTCCAACCTATCCACAGCCGCTGCTAATGATTCTGCTCGAAAATCATGATAATTAAAATGTTTAATAAGTCCAAATTTCTTGCGAATTATGCTTCAATAACAAGAACCAAATACCATTTTGGTACAGGTTGCAATTCAACTATAAAAACTAAATGCCTTCTTTCGCTAACGGTTCAATGTTGTTGCAGTTTTTTTTTTGTGTGTAATTTGTTCCATACTTATATTTTTGATGGCTGTGATAGCAACATATTCCCGAATAATATCCTTCAAAGAACACGTGCAAGATCATTACACTTCGCTATGTAGCTTCTCCCAGTCGTTCGCGTTACGGCACTTTTTAACCGACTTCAAAAAAAGGAGGTTCTCAATTCGTCTGTATTTTTTTGTATGTATGTTCAGCGATATCTTCGCCAATTTTGAACCGATTTCAATGAATTTTTTTTAGTGGCTAGGGTATACCTCCAAAGTGGTCCCATATGAATTTCATTGAGAAACCACCCCTTCTACCCCCACTCACGCCTTAATTTTTATACAAATCCACATTTTTTATTCGATCTAGATGAAACTTTGGACATATATAGTCAAAAATAAACAGAAAAAACTGTCAACTTTTGGTTTAAACAAACTGAAACCCTCTCCTCCTATCCACCCCCTTAATTTTTGCAAATTTTCTTTATTCCAAGCTACAGTCGACACCATTTAACTGATCTCCATTAAAGTTGGCAATTACATGTAATTTTTCATGGAGAAGGTTTCTAACAAAAAAATAAAAATAAAAAAACACCCCTTCTCCCCTTTACACCCTTAATTTTATAGAAACCTACATACCTTATCTGATTTTTATTGAACTTTGCCCATGTATACTCTAAAACAAAGAGAAAAATCCTGTCAACATTTGGTCTTCCAAAGCTCAAACCCCTCCTTCCTTCCACCCCTTTAATTATTTTCAATGATCTTCATAAAAAGCTACATTCGACACCATTTGACCGATTATCATCAAAGTTGGCATATACATTTAATTTTTAATGGAGAATCTGACCAAACAATAAATAAATAAAAAACCACCCCTCTCCCCTTTACCCCCCTTAATTTTTATACAAACCCACATTTTTTTATCCGATTTCGATGAAACTTTGGACATGTTTAGTCAAAAATAAAGAGAAAAATACTGTCAAGTTTTGGTTTGGAAAAACTGAAGCCTTCTCCCCCTATCCACCCCCTAAATTTTTGCCAATGTTCTTTATACAAAGCTATAGTCGACACCATTTAACTGGTCTCCATTAAAGTTGGTGTATACATGTAATTTTTCATGGAGAAGGTTTCTGACAAAAAAAATTAAATAAATAAATAAACCACCCCATGTCTCCATTTACACCCCTATCTGATTTTTATTGAACTTTGCCTATGTATACTTTAAAACAAAGAGAAAAATCCCTCCTTCAACCTCATTAACTTTTGTCAATGTTCTTTATAAAAAGCTACAGTCGTGATCGTTTGACCGATTACCATGAAAGTTGGTGCTTGTATGTATTTTTTCACGAAAAAGGTGTCTGACCAAAAGATCTAAAAACCACCCCCTCTCCCCATTAAACCGCTTAATTTTTATACACAACCACAGTTTTTATCCGGTTTAGACAGAACTTGGCAAATTTTTACTATAAAACAAAGAGAAAAATAATGCCAACTCTTGGTTTGCAGAAACTGAACCCCTCTCCCCGTTTCCACCCCCTTGGTTTTTGTCAATTTCTTATTAGAAAGCTACAGTTGACACCATTTGACCGATTTTTACGAAAGTTGGCGCATATATATAGAATTTTTTATGAATAAGATTTCTGACCAAAAAATCAAAAAAATATCCTGGCTCCGCTTCCCATAATATTTGTGCAGAACCACATTTTAATCCGATTTGGTGGAACTTCGCATGTGTATACTTTAAAACAAATAGAAACAGAAAAATACTGTCTACATAACTTTCACAAAATCGCAAACCCTATTCCCCTTTCTACCCCTTTAATTACTGCCAATGTTCTTTATACAAAGCTACCATTTCTTTCTGATTTTGAAGGAAGTATGCACATGTATACTGCAAAACAAACAGAAAAATACTGTCTACATTTGGTTTCGAGAGTCCAAACTACACTCCTTCCTTTCCATCCTTTATTCTACAATTTCTATCCGATTCTGAAGGAAATTTGCACACGTATAATACGGAACAATTGTGTTTAAATTAGATTGCAGACGCTCAACCCCTCTTCTCTTCTAACCCCACCCCTCCTAATTTCCAATATTCTCTATAGATACCCACAGTTTTATTAGATTTTCATTGAACACGGCACATGTATACTTTAAAACAAAGAGAAAAATACTGCCCACACTAGCTTTACAAAAATTCTTCATCTCCACAGCCCTTAATTGTTTTTTATACATACCTACAGTTTTATCTGATATCAATAGAAATTTACACACGTATACTTTAAATCAATCAGAAAAGGCAGTCTACATTTGGCATACATAAGCCTAATCACACTTCCCCTTTACCCTCACCACTTTTAATTTCCAATGTTCTTTACAAAAATCAACAGCTTTAAATCCCGTCAAAATCAGTTAAGATATTTTTAAGTCATGGCATAGTATTTATAAAATAAATGTGTCATAATGTCTCAACATTTACTTCAGATTTCAACTTTGATCCCAAGCTTTCACGTTGTGAAAACCAATTAAAAATCTATATTTTCTGTGTGATGCCGGAGCAGACAGATATATTCCAGAGACAGATGTGGGATGTATTAATGCCCAGATGTTACATGTTTCGGTTATCGACCAGCAGCTTTAACAGATGTTATGATACGATCGAAACATAGCATGGACAAAAATGTAAACTGACATTCCTTATCACAACACCCAATTCACCCCGTTCTGGAAGTTGGTGTGTTATATAAAGACAGAATTCTTCTTTGAAAGCAAGCACTCTAATCTCTGAGCTACTACGAAGAATGGGAACACAGCGGCATATTTAAAATACAAAACAAACTATAATATTACTAAAAATTTAAAAATAAAATAATTGTTTAAAAAAACATAAAAACCGCCTTCACAAAAAGCACTAAAAATTTTAAAATAACTTTATACCTTGCTTAAGATAAAATAAATCTAAATGAACAATATTTTACATTACTGTCATTAATATTTTTGCATTAATTATTTTTGGAGTCGGTGCCAGCGAAAGCAAGAAAAAGATAAAAACAATGGGAAATAACAATAATACATAAAAAAATCATGTTACTGCTTACCTACAATTAATGCTAGAAAATTGTTTCAACAAAACTGAAACATACAGATGATACGCCGATATTATAATAACTGTAAATCGTTTACTGCATGATGCAGCCTACCAACTGACACCGTAGCAGGAGAGATATGTCTGGATGACCAATAAGGCCGAGCCACAGATTAAAATATTTTTAATTTGTTTCCCTAATCTGTTTCCCCGCAATAACATTATCTGCCTCACGACATGCTGTAAAATATTGGGAATTTTTGTTCGTTTCGCGTCTAACACCAAAAGAAGTTCAGTAATTCGATCTTTGCGATTTGACAGCTGGCACCGACTACAAAAATAACTAATTAATGTAAAAATATCAATGACAGTAATTTAAAATATTGTCCATTTAGATTTACTTTATCCTAAGCAAGGTATAAAGTTATTTTAAAATTTTTAGTACTTTTTTTTTGAAGGCGATTTTTATGTTTTTTTAAACAATTATTTTATTTTTGAGTTAAGTTTGTGAGTTACGTATATATTTTATAGCTTTAAGAGCAACACACCTTAAACAATATAATCTGTTGAACGTATGTAACAATTATCAGACCAAAAGTACAATTCCTTTATGAGTCCCAGTGATTATGGTAGGGACTAAATTTATATAGGGATGCATTATTGCCACTAAAATGCGATACAGTACCTGTATTTATATTCGTGAGATTGGGGTATTGTTTTTCTGGCGGCAAGTTTAAAGTAGTATGTGGTTAGGTTGAAATGCAACCTGGACCCTGAAGGAAACAGAAACGTTTTCTTACAGCGCAAGGCACGAGGAATTACATTGAATTTTATTTTATAACAATTCTATTTACAAAAGCAATTGATAAGAAATTAATTGTCAGAACACTTAAAGAAAAGTATATATTTCGTTTAAATTGGCATTTTAACTATTAGTTTTTATATATATATATATATATACTGAAATAATTACATGGTTTGAATAAATGAAGTTACAAATTGATCACGATCTATGTGGCCTAAAACACAATTAAATATTACGCGGCATAGCGTAAGTTGTTAAGATTTATTTTTAGCATCAGTAGTTTTCAAATGTAAGCTGTGTCAGCCGTTAAAACATCGATCTTCATCACAGATAATAAGAAAGAAAGGTGTAAGAACCTGTGAAGATTTGGGATCAAGTTTATATCGCGATTCATTTGGAGTCTGACATGTATTAATTCGCATGTTATTGAAGCTTTGCTTTTCTAGCGGCAGTATTAACGGAGTTTGGTTTAAGCTGAAATGCTTCCTGGACCAAGTTGATAACTGAAACTTTTTTTGCAGCACAAGGAACGATAGTTAACAATGAGCTTTATTTTATAACAATTCCATTTACTTAAGCAACAGTAGAGAAATAAATTACCATAACACTCCGTTAAACTCGTGATTTTTTACTGGCTTTGGGGCTAGTCACATATAATTATTACGAAAAAAATATGAAGAGGAAAACTTTTTTTTTTTTTTTTTTTTTAAAAAGGCGCTCTTTTGTCAAGGAAATGATCTTAATAACAGTTCTCTCATAGCTGTGGATTCAGTTCATTTGTGTGGATTTCAGGTGGTACACTAATACACCTATTTCAGCAACATCATGCCTTTATTTGCAGTTATTTACAATAGGCAGAAACTTTCCGACGACGTCTTTTGTGCAGCCACATCTTTTTTTTTTTTTTTTACTTATTTCGGTAATTCTTTTATGCGGATGGCATAAATCATTGTATTGTTGTTGATCGACGTGTGCTGAGCTGAAAAACAGTAGAACACAAATATTTTTTTTTAATTGATGTGCATCAGTGTCAGGTTACTCTCTTAAGGGATAGCCCTCGTATAATTCGTTAGTCATTGAATGAAATATGACCGTCATGATTTGTAAATAAACAAAACAGTACACACATGCACTCTTGCATACAAAATGTTATGATGATGTAACATATAACTAACTTAGTTCACAACCCGACAATTGTTTGGATCCTCCAGAAGGAGGCATAATAAGCCATTGTGTCAGAGATAGGACGGCCAATTCCTTTTCTCTGAGGCCTACAGTTTAACGTGGAATCCGAACCGCGGAACATCCTGGCATAGCTCATTTGATCAAACACAACACCTGCGTCCACCGGGATTTAGCCCGGGACCAGAGCAGCGAACTCTTTGAAACCAAGCGCCTAAACCACTAAGCCACCAGATCAGACATATAACTTATAATGGACTCATAAAATTTATAAGCCGATTTTTCATCTCACAGTATCTAGCGAAGAGATTACATGCAACAAAAAATTCAAATTCCTTTCGAATGAAAGCATCGCGCGATTAGTTCCTTTACTGAGTCAGATATTAATGTAGGCTGAATTATTTGAGGATGGATACTTCTATCTTCACAAGTATCCAACTGGTTGAGCAATTACTTTTGTGGAATTACAAGCCGAATATGGGCGTTTACTAATCGATATTGCATATCGACAGCTTAGGCAAGGAATTTTAACTGCTTAAGCAAGCGAATGGTCTCGATGGGCGGATAAATTATAGATGATGCCATAAGATTCTTTTATATCTCAGCAGGCGGCGTAAACTTGGATTTTTTGTTGATGAAATTTTCGATACTCTTCGAACCTTTCCAGCTTAATGGATTTGAATTTCGGATGAGGACATTCTCAGTAGACTACAAGAAAAACATGAAGAGGTTGCAGTAAATGAGGAGGGCAGGAAGTGAAAGGCAATTTAATGGTGAAAGTCACATTCTCTATCAAACTTCTTAAAACATTCTGCTTTAATTAGCTACTTAAAAGTAATCAGTTTAGAAATGCAACCACACATTAACCAGATATATTGATTAACTATTGCATTAGGATAGGCAGTGAACAAATATGTGATATAAACACTGATTTAGATATTCCTCACGATACAACGTCTTTGTTCAGATAAATCACAAAATAAAATGTATCAAATGAAAGATGGAGAAATCCACTGTAAAATATATCCGCACGTTCAAAATATGTTAATGTTATCAGAGTTACACGTTCCGACAAAAGAAAATTTTGAATTTAAACAAAAGATGCTGTCTCGTTAACTAATAATATCTTCTCTCTTTAGATTTTTCTAATGCTTCATTCATTTACACAAAAAGAAAGGAAAGTATGTCACTTTTGTTTTTTACATGAAACTATTCTTCTTTACATGTTAGTGAGAGATTATGGCACCCCCTCAAAGGCGAACAGAAACCGTCTGAAAATTGTATTCAGTGTGACTGGTAAAGCAGCACCTACTCAAATCGTGTGATATGACTCTTTAGACTCACACAGCCTTTCGCAGAAAACAATCTTCAACAGTAATTTTCAACTCTTAGCTCATTTCGAGATACCAGCAGTTTGAATAAAGCCTCGAAGCTTAAGCGCACAGTACTCGTAAAGTCTCTCAAAACCGTAATCAGTGTCGATAGAATAGATCCGTGTCTGAAGTTTAGTATGAATGGCGCTCTTACCAGGCACCCTATCGGGTTCAACAGTTTCAACCTACGCTTCCCACTCTCCCTCAAACCCACTAACAACACATACATACTAACTTGCTGATATCATGAGTAATGTAAAACAATCAGGTGCTACATTGAAAACTTGAAACTAATATGCCAGAAACAAATTATCATATTTTTTTCAGTGAAACTACTATATGCACATTGTTACAAGCTATAATAACTTTATAACATCGTTTCGTATTTTCGCTCACATATAATTCATATTATACTTCTTATCCGTTTTTATAATGCATCGTAGTTTTTGCGGTTCTCAGCGTGTGAACAGCGAAGATTAGTAGCAATTCTTCTCTAAGACAACATGGGTAGGTACAAAACTATTAAGAGCGCAGTTTTAACTAACTTAACATTTTTTTAAAAAACATACAAGTTATGTATGTCATTGACAAAAACGAAATTGAGAAGGAATGTAATGTTATAGAGCTTGCATTTAGTCATTCCACTTACGTTCTAAGCTCTTAAGGAGAGCTACTACATTCACAGCTCAAGTATTTTGTGGATGGTGACCGAGAATTAAGTGATGAAGACCTCTGGCCAACTTTTACATCTAAAAGGTGTAACGTCAGCCTAAACAACAGGCTATCAGTCAAGAGGCAGTTGCTGGTGACAAGTGAAGTTTTCTGCGACAGAAGTTGGATCGTACATCACGTCAAAACCTCCGGTGGCGACGCAGAAAACTCTTCGTGAACGCATTAATCTTCGACAGGTTTCAGATTTCCTTGATAAACCGGAATTCACTTTTCGAAAATAGATAGCTTCATAATGTTTATGAATTATCATCGCTTGGAAATAAAGCCTGTGGGAGATAACAAGTTCAAAGGCATTTTCCAGACAATAAACACTCTTGACATCCACACATCACTTTTGGGATAGGGAGCTTGGAGAATAAATGTTATACTTCCGCTTTATGTGTCAGGTATAGAATCCTCACTTACTTATATTTTACAAACTTCCTGTAAAATTGTAATGAAATTTTTTGGGTAATTTTCAAATATTATTTATGTAACTAGCTTTTAAGCCCGTCAAAAATAAGGGGTTAAAGGAAATGTTCTGACAAATCATTTCTTCCTATTTGTTTATCCAAATTCAATTGTTATCAAATAACGCTAAAAACCATGGTTTTGTAGATGTTGTAGATATTTCAATTGTAAATTACATTGCGATACAGTTGGAACTACGTGCATGATTCGAAAATAATAATATAAATAATGTTGCGTCATGGAAGAAAACAAAATAAATCATAAAAACATACATTATGCCTCGTAATATTGGATTTGATGCTGATTCAGACCGCATAGATGGTGATGTTGATATTTATGGGCAAAGAATATAAATAAAGGCAAATAATAATTAATATGTCGATATAAATACGTTTCTTAAATAAATAGAATTATTAAGTAATTCTCATAACCCTGACTTCTTTGGCTGCAGTTATTCCTGGCGCGTGACGTCAGCTTCAGGGACGCGATGAGACGATTATACAATGACAAAATTAGCGTTTTATTGGTATTTACATTCTTGAGTACTCTCTTCGAATCTTGGGTGCACTGAATTTTTGAAATGCAAATCTTTTATTTTTAAAAAAGGCAATGATTATCTTAAATATTGAAGTGAAATCGTTATTTTACAGCAATAAACAGATAGTGTCTAAGTTGGTTCCGCGGTTTGTACGATGTATTACATCTCCACAAAGATGTTTTCCGTTATTACAATTGTATTTTTGTCGTTTTAATCGAAACATAAGTCATGTGAACATCAGAGGACTATAAACTGGTAACTATAAACTGTTCACTGTACGACACCGCAGGAAACAATTCGCCAAACTGCAGCAGTTAAAAAAAAAAAATGTTCAATCTGACGTTCCTCCAGATGGATCGCGCTCGCCGTGTTATCTGGTAATGGGATCAGTCATTAGAGTCTGCTGGCGTGACACATGGCTCATGTAAACTGCCGACACACTCTTTCATTACTATTAATATTCGGTCGGTCTGAACAACCAGCTTGTTCGGCTTAAAACTGCAAACGCGGTTTGATGAGCAACGCAATGACTTCGAATCCCATTCTAAACGCGCCGTCGCGTATGGAATAAAACTTCATCAACTTCTAATGCGCTTCCTTCAGCATTTTTAGATAAACAACCTTTGAGCCTTCTATAATATGTTGTTATAAAGTCAGCATACATTATAAACGAGAAAAAAAATGCCCGACGTCATTCAACAGCTATGCAGGCGACTTTCTGATGGGCAGTGGGCATGATAGGGAACTTGACGCTACACAACTCATCTCGTCTCCAACATGGATATAACATACTATGTTTGAAAACTGTCACTTCTATTTGGAAGAATAGTTTTGTCAGGTGTCTCTTTTTTTTATTGCTATGTGTCCAGTTTAAACACAAAAAATCAATTTACTCTGTGTACGTTAGCTTTTTAGTTTCCAGATTCCATAAGAATAAAGAAAAGGGTATTGGAACAAAAGATAACCAAATATGAGTCAGCCACACAGACTGAAGGGGCTGGGATCATTGTATCGCAGATCACATACTAACTTCCCATGTCAGTCTAATATCAAACTTGTTCTTGGCTTCAGAAACAGCCAACAGACTTTCCTTTGCAGTGTTTCTATTTCTGATGAGATACCGCTTATTCCAGTGCTGTACAGAAAATACGGTGTTCTTGGATTTATGTAATATCTAAGAAAGTTATTCAGATGTTAGACTCATAAATAATATTAAATTTAGTCCTACACCAGACCGACCCTGACAGGTGAACGGTATTCCTAGTGGCTAGCATTCTAGAGGATTTCAGTTTACCATGAAATTGGGGGAGTTACAGGATTGTATATTGAAAGCCGTGACCGAATTTCTTCATATTCGTCGACCCTACAAACTCTCCTGGCTCTAATAATCCTGACGGCGAAAAGCATGAAGCTCGAAGCAAAAAGCAAACAAAAAAAAAAGACACACACACAAAATAACAACAACAACATGCCGTAGATATTCCGTTAAACTGGTAATAACGATTTTCTAGCACAGGTAAATTTTTGATGTGTTTAGTAATGAATACCCGTTAATCTCAGTCCGTCAATCTGAATGGTATTTAGCTCATTTTTTGTGGGATGGGACCAATTAGTAGATATTAAATGGCTCTTCTAAGATGTATATGTGACAGTACAGTTAACTATTTCTTCTAAATTATGAATTGACTGTCCTGAATCTCTATACACTAGCAAATGAAACATACTTATTCACCGTCCGATTTTTGTAAGTATGTTTAGTGGATTATTAATATGCCTAATGAAGTGAGATAAAATGCTTATGAATATCATGTTTATTACTATGGTCATGTTATTTAAAGGTTTGTTTTGGCATCCTGTATTTGACTAAAGCTCAAAAATATAATAAGAGTACTCTAACGAAAAAAAAGCTAAGTTTACGATTGAAACTCCCCTCCCCCCCTCTCCCAACCATCCCGAAGAAGATATACTTAGCCTGGTAATCCTACCGGCTAAAGTGAATATATAATTTAAATTAGAAGCTTCCTGGCGTGGTTCATTTTACCCAGCAAGCTGTTCGAGAGGTGACGGTCGTGTATATGGCCTATGAAAGTCGAGGACCTTTTTTTTGGCTTATGGCTTTACGCTACATGGAGACCATTAGAGGCAAAAAAGGACTGGGAGCAAGGAACTAGAAGGAATTTGGCCATGGCCTTTTGAAGGAAGCATCCCGGTATTTGGCTGGAGTGATCTGGGTAAACCATGCAAAACCAAAATCTGGATGCCCGGACGAGGATTCGAATCCGCGTCTTCCCGAATGCGATGCCAGAGCGTTTACCACTCACCAGCCACGCTCGGTGAGGACCTTTGAATCCCCCCCCAGACGCCTTAACCACTGAGCCACTGACAACAGTACTCTATTACATAAAAAAATCTCTTGACATGAGAACAGATGTTAAATATACTTTCCATAACATCTTTGTGAGCTATGTTGAACCCTAATTGTTGTAGGTGACTGGATGATGTATCAACGACTCAAGATGCAAATTAGATATTTCATCAAGCTTATTGATCCATGAAGCGTTTTTTTAGTCAAGTTATGAGAATATATAAACAACAAATTTACTACAATAACGAACGAGAAGCAATGTAAATATCAGAATTGGCAAGTACGATCGTTTTGAATTAGTTTTCATCGCCGAAGAAATTAATGTCAACTCTACCGCCGCGTGTGGGAAATTTTGTCGTGCTAACCAGTTTAGCCGCCGCGCCGTAATCACTGCCACGACTGCGGCTGCAGCTGACGCCAGCGCAGCCGTGGTTCTCGGGTGACGCAGGCATTTGTTTGGGAGGGTGGAGCCACAAATTGCCACGAGATCCACCGCGCTGCGCCTCGAGGAGGCCGTTACGGGCGGCTGGGTTTCATTCTCTGAGTGGCGACCTACTTGACGGACACTTGCGCTCAACTTCCACGAAGCATCTTCCAACAATTCAGAAATTCTGCATCTCAAGGAAGTTCGTATAAGGCATAGTCTATAAATCAAGGAGAAATTTCTCCTTGTATTGGGGTGGCGCTTGTATTGGAGTGGTGAATGTTCCATACAACTGTACGAAGCTTCTTGTCTTTCGACCCATTCAAAACAAATATTTGTTTAACTATTCGATGTGACACTTTACCTTCATATTTTGTTACACAAACTGTTTCCAAAAATTCGTAGCATATGATCGGAATTTTCTGACAGGTTTAGTAGTTACATTTATACATCGTTTTTTGAACTCATAGAGTGATTAGTATAAACAACAATGTCAACTGTGTTATTTTAGGGCTATTTCTTTTAAACCCCTCTAACAAGGAGAGGTCTTCAGTACAGAAATGGAGACCGGGGAACGAACTTGACAGACACACAGTATCTTATTCTAATTCAGTTCATCCTGATGGTTCTTCGTTTATGAGAAATCGAGATCTATAAAATGTGAAATTATGAATGCTTAAAGCAGAGAAACCATTTCATCACTAGCAGTGAGATACGTGATTTGTGGTATCGTGTTAGTATGCGAGGAGTTGTGGGTTTGACCTACCCTCGAAAATATGTTTTTTCCTTTCCTGTGGGCTTTTTTGCTATTGATCTCTCTTTCTACAATGCAAAAAACAAATATATATATATATATATATATATATATATATATATATATATATATATATATATATATATATATATAAAATAATGTCCAAGATATTATTTTCTTTCGAAGTATTCAAACAAAATTTGATTATAAGCAAATCGTTTTGTTTGGAAATAAGTTTTTAAATTCCAATAAGAGAACTGGAACGGAATATTTAATGAAGATGGAAGTTGGATTAATCTATACTATTATAAGTCAGTAAGCAAGCAAGCGCTTTATTTGAATGGGAGCCCCGCAAAAACTACCGCAGTATTTTGCACGCGGTTTTCATATTTTTGAGCTTATGGTCCGTATCAAAATCTGCGGAAATGGCTAATGACTTACATGTACCGAGGGGTGGAGTAAATAATTAAATACATGTCTAGACATAAAATTAAGAGATACGGATTACACTTTGAGATGTTCACTGCACAAAAAACTAAAAAAACAAACACACACTACTTAACTTAAAATTCTGTTTAAGATTTTGACTTCGAGCATTTAGTTTTCGGTTTTCTTGAACACAGTAAATAAATGGAATAACTGAATCATATGTAATAATCATTACTAATACTTCATTAACTGTAATAATGCATTTGAAACGTTTGATCACAGACGAATATACTGGTCTCTGGATTGTTTGTGTTTTATTTGTCTTTGGCCACATATTCCCGGTTTCATGTATTTTGATAAGTATAATTAAAAGGAAATCGTTACTCAAACCACTACACAATATATTAACTCTTCAATAAAAGTAACAGAAGTGTAGTATTTATGGTAAATAATTTTGTGCTTAATGTAGATAGTACACGATTTTCACTATACTGTATAGCCGCAATTTGATAGTGATAAACAATTATATCGTTTAGTGGTAGTTCTCGAGAAATCGTAAGTAAAAATCAGTTATATATATAGTTACTGGTGCCTCTGGTAACGTTTTTAATCTGCTTCAGTCCGCATTTCAACCTAAACACAAGAATAAACTCAACATGGCGATACAGAAATGTATTATTCCGCGTTTTTTATTACTCTTGCAGTTCAAACTGAAGTTGTATTTTGAAATTAATTCTTATAATTTATGCAGGGCGTACTTTGAATCCTGATATCCTATCATTACAAAAAATGTATTCAGCGATGCATTTCATGCGTTTAAGTGTACCTGCATCGCTTGATTTTGAAGTGGCAATATCAGTATGATTGTGGTTAGGTCGAAATGCAACCTGAACAAGAATGTTCTTGGAACAACAAAAGGCATGAGGCATTCAATTATTGTTAATAATTAATAAGCTGCTTCAATGATTGCAATGTTAGTGATGAAGTGTAATCACGAAAAGAAACCAACCGCTGTGCATGTCCATGTCTATATTTCCGTGTGGCAATGGCGATAAGTTCTGGTGGATGCGTAGAAGTTATAAGGAAAAAATACATTTTATTACCTACGGCATGAGAATGTACTATAGATATATGGCATACGAAAACTGGCCAGCAATTTTAAATTCGTTGTTGTAAATGCTATTGTTGGTGCCAAAAATATTTTTTTAATTGGCCGTTGAATGTACTGTCAAAACTCTCTCAGACGGTAACTTTCGTGTCTTTTATGTCTAACAAGTAAGGTTCATTTGTTTTTGCATAATAGGCAGTCTCTATCCTCCGGAAAATGTGTCTCAAATTTCATATTGGACCGTTAGCCATAATGATTTATGTAGCTTTAATTTCTTATTTTATCTTATATTAAGTTGTGTTAAAATATAAGAATAACAAAAAATTTCGAACTATAGTAATCAAAACTGAATCTCAGGCAACAACTAATAGCAAGGAACATCTTTAAATGAAATCTATATTTTTTGCTTCTACATGTTAATTATTTGATACTAAACTAAAAAAGCTCAGAGTATTTCTATACACGTCAAGACCTGCGTGTGCGAAGCAACGGGTAAATGCTAGTATAACTATAAAAAAAATATACGGTTGAGTCACACTGAGAGTTTATTGTAATGACAGTGCTCCAGGGAAGTTCGGACTTGGCACATAGCGCACGTCGGCTCATGAAACAGCTTGATACGTACGCTGGACAATACGTCGAATAATCAGCACTTGTTACCATAAACCTAGTCAGCCGCCAGCACATTACGCGAACATCCGGCGATTGGGGTCTCAGACAAGCTTTATGCACCATTAAACTTGTAAAAACGTTTCATTAGACGTCAATCCACTTCTCTACCAGTTACCGCTATGTGTTGCCACGTTGCAGTAGTTGCAGTAGTTGCAGTAGTTGCTTGTTTTTTTTTTTTTTAACAATGGTGCTTTCTGTGCGACTAGCTTGCCAGAGAGATTCAAACATGAATGCTTTATAGAATGCTGAAATTTCTATAAATTTGTTGCATGTCTATTAGTGTGGTTCTTAACGTATGTAAAAAAAAAAAAAAAAAAAAAAATGTATTTCTACAAGTCTCACCCTCTATTTACTTTCCTTTCTGGTTAGTAAGTAACTGGTAACAATTTCAGAACAATTACTCAAGCCTAACACGTGCCCCCACGAAAGTGAAAAGCCCAATAAATATGGTGATTTTAAAATAACACAATTTGTTTTGCATTTTTCAATTTAAAATATTTTGAAACTTAAAAGGCTTAGAATAACACAAGTATTTTAAATAGTATAGCAAGTTTTATCATCTGTATTAAATTGGACTACAAAAACAAGGTTTTGTTTGACGACTTAACCAAACATTAAAGAGAACTAAGGTGCCAATTCTTAAGTTTGGTATAGTGTGTACAAAAGTCAATATAAATAACGCTTCGTCCCGCGTTTTCCCGTAGGCAGGAGTAGCGAGGTCCTGACACTTACAGATTAACACCTTTCAAGGAGACTAGACTTTTCGCTGTGACTTTGATTTGCTCTTTATAGTTTCAGAGCGTTGAGAAGAGCGATGCTCAACAAAGTCCAGCTGTTTGAGCACTATATCTGCTATCGTCGGCGGTATTCACCGTATTCCGTGAGCGAAGTGCTCGTGAAGAACCACCTACAGTGCTTTTAAAGGCGCGATAGGAGGGGAGGGGTGGAATGGGAGGGGGGTGTGCCTTTCTGGAATAATGATCTTAAAAACATCTACACAAACTGGACATGTTGGAAAAGATAAACCCGCAAACTAACCCAGAGGTCACATTAAATTACTCTGAGTTTATTGTTGACTAACGGAGTTCCCGCTGGTGCCCGGTATAGTTGGCGTAGTTGACTAACGGAGTTCCCGCTGTTGCCCGGTATAGTTGGCGTAGTTGACTAACGGAGTTCCCGCTGTTGCCCGGTATAGTTGGCGTAGTTGACTATCGGAGTTCCCGCTGTTGCCCGGTATAGATGGCGTAGTTGACTATCGGAGTTCCCGCTGTTGCCCGGTATAGTTGGCGTAGTTGACTAACGGAGTTCCCGCTGTTGCCCGGTATAGTTGGCGTAGTTGACTATCGGAGTTCCCGCTGTTGCCCGGTATAGTTGGCGTAGTTGACTAGCGGAGTTCCCGCTGTTGCCCGGTATAGTTGGAGTAGTTGACTATCAGAGTTCCCGCTGTTGCCCGGTATAGTTGGCGTAGTTGACTAACGGAGTACCCGCAGTTGCCCGGTATAGTTGGCGTAGTTGACTATCGGAGTTCCCGCTATTGCCCGGTATAGTTGGCGTAGTTGACTATCGGAGTTCCCGCTGTTGCCCGGTATAGTTGGCGTAGTTGACTATCGGAGTTCCCGCTGTTGCCCGGTATAGTTGGCGTAGTTGACTAACGGAGTTCCCGCTGTTGCCCGGTATAGTTGGCGTAGTTGACTATCGGA
Source organism: Vandiemenella viatica (assembly GCA_031002005.1). Taxonomy (NCBI): domain Eukaryota; kingdom Metazoa; phylum Arthropoda; class Insecta; order Orthoptera; family Morabidae; genus Vandiemenella; species Vandiemenella viatica. Next base: position 98,098,055 of record JARYHS010008075.1, on the reverse strand, counting down.
GTTCCCGCTGTTGCCCGGTATAGTTGGCGTAGTTGACTAGCGGAGTTCCCGCTGTTGCCCGGTATAGTTGGAGTAGTTGACTATCAGAGTTCCCGCTGTTGCCCGGTATAGTTGGCGTAGTTGACTAACGGAGTACCCGCTGTTGCCCGGTATAGTTGGCGTAGTTGACTATCGGAGTTCCCGCTATTTCCCGGTATAGTTGGCGTAGTTGACTATCGGAGTTCCCGCTGTTGCCCGGTATTGTTGGCGTAGTTGACTAACGGAGTTCCCGCTGTTGCCCGGTATAGTTGGCGTAGTTGACTATCGGAGTTCCCGCTGTTGCCCGGTATAGTTGGAGTAGTTGACTATCGGAGTTCCTGCTGTTGCCCGGTATAGTTGGCGTAGTTGACTAACGGAGTTCCCGCTGTTGCCCGATATAGTTGGCGTAGTTGACTAACGGAGTTCCCGCTGTTGCCCGGTATAGTTGGCGTAGTTGACTAACGGAGTTCCCGCTGTTGCCCGGTATATTTGGCGTAGTTGACTATCGGAGTTCCCGCTGTTGCCCGATATAGTTGGCGTAGTTAACTAACGGAGTTCCCGCTGTTGCCCGGTATAGTTGGAGTAGTTGACTATCGGAGTTCCCGCTGTTGCCCGGTATAGTTGGCGTAGTTGACTGACGGAGTTCCCGATGTTGCCCGGTATAGTTGGCGTAGTTGACTATCGGAGTTCCCGCTATTGCCCGGTATAGTTGGCGTAGTTGACTATCGGAGTTCCCGCTGTTGCCCGGTATTGTTGGCGTAGTTGACTAACGGAGTTCCCGCTGTTGCCCGGTATAGTTGGCGTAGTTGACTATCGGAGTTCCCGCTGTTGCCCGGTATAGTTGGCGTAGTTGACTAACGGAGTTCCCGCTGTTGCCCGATATAGTTGGCGTAGTTGACTATCGGAGTTCCCGCTGTTGCCCGGTATAGTTGGCGTAGTTGACTAGCGGAGTTCCCGCTGTTGCCCGGTATAGTTGGAGTAGTTGACTAACGGAGTTCCCGCTGTTGCCCGGTATAGTTGGCGTAGTTGACTATCGGAGTTCCCGCTGTTGCCCGGTATAGTTGGCGTAGTTGACTAGCGGAGTTCCTGCTGTTGCCCGGTATAGTTGGCGTAGTTGACTAACGGAGTTCCCGCTGTTGCCCGGTATAGTTGGCGTAGTTGACTATCGGAGTTCCCGCTGTTGCCCGGTATAGTTGGCGTAGTTGACTAGCGGAGTTCCCGCTGTTGCCCGGTATAGTTGGAGTAGTTGACTATCAGAGTTCCCGCTGTTGCCCGGTATAGTTGGCGTAGTTGACTAACGGAGTACCCGCTGTTTCCCGGTATAGTTGGCGTAGTTGACTATCGGAGTTCCCGCTATTGCCCGGTATAGTTGGCGTAGTTGACTATCGGAGTTCCCGCTGTTGCCCGGTATTGTTGGCGTAGTTGACTAACGGAGTTCCCGCTGTTGCCCGGTATAGTTGGCGTAGTTGACTATCGGAGTTCCCGCTGTTGCCCGGTATAGTTGGAGTAGTTGACTATCGGAGTTCCTGCTGTTGCCCGGTATAGTTGGCGTAGTTGACTAACGGAGTTCCCGCTGTTGCCCGATATAGTTGGCGTAGTTGACTAACGGAGTTCCCGCTGTTGCCCGGTATAGTTGGCGTAGTTGACTAACGGAGTTCCCGCTGTTGCCCGGTATATTTGGCGTAGTTGACTATCGGAGTTCCCGCTGTTGCCCGATATAGTTGGCGTAGTTAACTAACGGAGTTCCCGCTGTTGCCCGGTATAGTTGGAGTAGTTGACTATCGGAGTTCCCGCTGTTGCCCGGTATAGTTGGCGTAGTTGACTGACGGAGTTCCCGATGTTGCCCGGTATAGTTGGAGTAGTTGACTATCGGAGTTCCCGCTGTTGCCCGGTATAGTTGGCGTAGTTGACTATCGGAGTTCCCGCTATTGCCCGGTATAGTTGGCGTAGTTGACTATCGGAGTTCCCGCTGTTGCCCGGTATTGTTGGCGTAGTTGACTAACGGAGTTCCCGCTGTTGCCCGGTATAGTTGGCGTAGTTGACTATCGGAGTTCCCGCTGTTGCCCGGTATAGTTGGAGTAGTTGACTATCGGAGTTCCTGCTGTTGCCCGGTATAGTTGGCGTAGTTGACTAACGGAGTTCCCGCTGTTGCCCGATATAGTTGGCGTAGTTGACTAACGGAGTTCCCGCTGTTGCCCGGTATAGTTGGCGTAGTTGACTAACGGAGTTCCCGCTGTTGCCCGGTATATTTGGCGTAGTTGACTATCGGAGTTCCCGCTGTTGCCCGATATAGTTGGCGTAGTTAACTAACGGAGTTCCCGCTGTTGCCCGGTATAGTTGGAGTAGTTGACTATCGGAGTTCCCGCTGTTGCCCGGTATAGTTGGCGTAGTTGACTGACGGAGTTCCCGATGTTGCCCGGTATAGTTGGAGTAGTTGACTATCGGAGTTCCCGCTGTTGCCCGGTATAGTTGGCGTAGTTGACTAACGGAGTTCCCGCTGTTGCCCGGTATAGTTGGAGTAGTTGACTATCGGAGTTCCCGCTGTTGCCCGGTATAGTTGGCGTAGTTGACTAACGGAGTTCCCGCTGTTGCCCGGTATAGTTGGCGTAGTTGACTATCGGAGTTCCCGCTGTTGCCCGGTATAGTTGGCGTAGTTGACTATCGGAGTTCCCGCTGTTGCCCGGTATAGTTGGAGTAGTTGACTATCGGAGTTCCCGCTGTTGCCCGGTATAGTTGGCGTAGTTGACTAACGGAGTTCCCGCTGTTGCCCGGTATAGTTGGCGTAGTTGACTATCGGAGTTCCCGCTGTTGCCCGGTATTGTTGGCGTAGTTGACTAACGGAGTTCCCGCTGTTGCCCGGTATAGTTGGCGTAGTTGACTATCGGAGTTCCCGCTGTTGCCCGGTATTGTTGGCGTAGTTGACTATCGGAGTTCCCGCTGTTGCCCGGTATAGTTGGCGTAGTTGACTAATGGAGTTCCCGCTGTTGCCCGGTATAGTTGGCGTAGTTGACTATCGGAGTTCCCGCTGTTGCCCGGTATTGTTGGCGTAGTTGACTAACGGAGTTCCCGCTGTTGCCCGGTATAGTTGGCGTAGTTGACTATCGGAGTTCCCGCTGTTGCCCGGTATTGTTGGCGTAGTTGACTATCGGAGTTCCCGCTGTTGCCCGGTATAGTTGGCGTAGTTGACTAATGGAGTTCCCGCTGTTGCCCGGTATAGTTGGCGTAGTTGACTAACGGAGTTCCCACTGTTGCCCGGTATAGTTGGCGTAGTTGACTATCGGAGTTCCCGCTGTTGCCCGGTATTGTTGGCGTAGTTGACTAACGGAGTTCCCGCTGTTGCCCGGTATAGTTGGCGTAGTTGACTATCGGAGTTCCCGCTGTTGCCCGGTATTGTTGGCGTAGTTGACTATCGGAGTTCCCGCTGTTGCCCGGTATAGTTGGCGTATTTGACTAATGGAGTTCCCGCTGTTGCCCGGTATAGTTGGCGTAGTTGACTAACGGAGTTCCCGCTGTTGCCCGGTATAGTTGGCGTAGTTGACTATCGGAGTTCGCGGCGTTACCCGGTGTAGTTGGCGTAGATTTACCCGTACCCTATTTTTATTCCCGCAATGAAAAAAATTTGTACAAAGTTTCATAAAATTCATGCCAACTTTTTTCGGAATTAAAGCAAACCTTGATTCACCCGCCCCCTACCAAGAAACGGGTGGGTTGAAGTTGATTTGCAAGAACACTATTTTCATTCGTCCTCACAGCGGACGCGTACATCGTGTTTTAGTAGGTCGGTATACCGGCGCATATTGCCGCCTCGAGCGCAATGAGATTCCGGTCTTCAGTGAGGTCCTAAAAATGCGGTTACCGGTAATAGGTCCCGGTCGGAAAACTCCGGTAATCCATCGCGGTCCGCGCTTTTAGACCGGCGTATTACGGTATTTCGGTCCGCAGTGGGGAAGGGTGGCCCCCTCTCGCCGCGCCCGCCTCGGCAGGTTGACCCAAAATTTGTCTTTGATGAGCTGCTGTTAACAAATGACTTTTGGCCAAACATTGCCAAGAGCTTAGTTCCAGCCACCAGCTATACTGATGGCACATTAAAAATCAAGTATGTGTGTTGAGCACTGAGGTGTATTGTAAAGACATGCTATCGTCTGCCTATCATGTAACACCTTAGTGTGGACGTCGTGTGTCGGGTCCCTTTCCTGCATTTACTTGTATGTATGTGGTAACTTATGAAATTGTGGTATATGCATGGACATATGTGTGTGTACGTGTTCCTGTGTGGTTATGTGTGTAATTTTGGTGGTAGGAGTCTACTTGAGATTTTTCCATCAGTGGCCACCTATGTAGATGTAATCATTTGGGTATGATGAGCACCGTGGTTTGTGGCAAAGAAATGAAATATTTCACACATCCTGTAGCTATTCAGTCTGGACCTAGGGTGTTCAGTCCTTTTCCTCCAGTTATGTGTATGTGTGTGGTGATGTATGGTAACTGTGTGTATGCATGGACATGTGAGTGTGTGTCTTTTTATGTGGTTGTGTGTCTATCCCGATAGGATTCTACTCGACTTTGAGATTTCACAATGACTGGCTACCTATGTGTTGACGTAATTAATTGATAATGTGATAAGTACTGAGGTGTATGGCAAAAACATGTCATCCATTGCACACACTCTAACGTCCTTCTGATGGTTTTTTGGTCAGTTATGTTTGTGTGTGAGACCTAGTATGAGTATGGGAGTTATGATATTTGTCTGATGACCATGTGCCTACTGATACTCGTGGTACTGTATTACTGAACAGCAGAAAAGGCTTGTGGCGTGGGATAGAGGTGGTGTTGATCATGTGAACAGCTTTGTACATATTACCAACGATACTGAATGGCAGAGAGGTCTGTAGTGTGAGTTAAATGATATGATTTTGATGTGAGGAGTTTGTTACTGGGAACACATGTTAATGATGATTTTTTTTTTTTTTTTTTTTTTTTTGACAGTTATGAGCCATGGGGGTTCTGTCCCACTTTTTCTTTGCCATGATTGGGCTGGTTGTTGTGTTGAGCTCGCTGTAGGCATGGATATATGTGTCTGTGTGCGTCTTTCTCTGTGTCTGTATGCGTAAGTATGGTGATACCTTCCTTAAACTCATTTATCTGGACGTATGAATTGCTGTTCCTCCCATATGTTTGTGCTTGTGTGGAGATGTATGGGTTTGTGGGTGAGACCTAGTATGAATATGGAGGTTATGATATCCGTCTGATAGACAAGTGTCTATTGTAACTCATGGTACCTGGGTCACATGTTACTAAATGACAGAAAGGGTTGCGGTGTGGGAGAGATGTGGCTGTGATTTCAAACTTCACACATCCTGTAACTCTTCAGTTTGGATCTAGCATGTTCAGTCTCTTTCCTCCAGTTATGTGTGGTGATGAATAGAACTGTGTGAATGCATTGACATGTGTGTGTATGTGTGTCTTTCTATGATTTTTGGCCAGTCATGGGTGTTCTGTTCCACTTTTTCGTTGCCATGATTGGGCTAGTTGTTGAGTCGAGATCGCTATAGGCATGGAAATGTACGTGTGTATGCGTCTCTATGTCTGTGTGTGTTTTTGCGTAAATATGGAGATACCTTCCTTTATCTCGTTTGTCTGGATGTATGATGTGCTGTTCCTGCACTTATGCTTGAATGAGGTGACATATGGATTTGTGGGTGAGACCTAGTATGAATATGGGAGTTATGATATCTGTCTGATGACCAAGTGTCTACTGCTAATTCGTGGTACATGGGGGGCACATGTTACTGAATGGCAGAAAAAGCTTAGGTGTGGGATAGACGTGTTGGTGTTGATGTGAACAGTTTTGTACCTAGCACACATGATACTGGATGGTAGTGAGGTCTGTAGTGTGAAATAAATGAGATGATGTTGATGTGAAGAGTATGGTGCCTGGAACATATGTTACTGATGATTTTTTGGTCAGTTATGAGCCATGGGGGTTCTACCCCACTTTTTCGTCGCCATGATTGGGGCTGGATGTTGTGTCTAGCTCGCTGAAGGCATGGAAATGTGAGTATTTGTGCGTCTCTCTCTGTGTCTGTATGTGTAAATATGGGTGATACCTTCTATAAACACGTCTGTCTGGACGAATGATTTTGCTGTCCCTCCACTTATGTTTGTTTGTGCTAGTGTATTGAGATATATGGATTTGTGGGTGAGATCTGATAGTCAAGTGTCTATTGCAATTCATGGTACCTGCGTCACTTTTTTACTGAATGGTAGAAAGGGTTGCGGTGTGGGAGAGACGTGTTGATGGTTAATGTAATCAACTGAGAGTGATGAACACTATTTATGGTATAAACACTTAGGTTTATGGTGAAAACATGCCATCTTTTGCACACCTTCTATCTCGCAAGGCTGACGATATGTAAGGAGACTTCTGTTTTTCAGCCAGAGAGTACTACACCACTTTTTTGTTTCCATGATTGGTACCTGTAGTTGGGCTGAACTCTCTGTAGACTTGGACATGTGTATCTGCGTCTCTCTTTGTGCATGTAAGCGTAAGTATGGTGATACCTGAATTTAAATCGTCTGTCTGATGATTTTTGTAACGATAGTTCTGTCCAGTTAATCAGTTGTAACGACAATTCTGCCCCACTTCATCGTTTCCGCGATGCTTGCTGTTAGTTCTGTCGACCTCGCTGTATGCATGTACAAGTGTGTGCGTGTGTCATTCCTATGTGGATTTGAGTCTAAAATATATGGCTATAGAATTATGCTCACCATCAACGTGTCCTTCTAACCATTGTTTCAGGGCTTAGGCAATCTCCCATTTCGATGTGCTCTTTACAGTTTACTGCCGTTTGTGTTGGCATACGAATTGTGATTCTCACTACATAAAAATCATTTAACAGAGAGGGGTGATGTACCAGAGAAGCGAAGGACTTTGGTACAAGCCCACAGTCAGACCATTGCTTGTGTGGTGTAGTATGGAGTCCACATTTTTTGTACATCAAATGCAAGGTGCAAAGGAGGGCAGCTAGATTTATCTGTGGAAAATATTCAGTAAGTGACATAATAAAGGATCTGGGGCTGGGATGTCATTGGAAGATAGGAAGAGTGTTGAGGGGCTGTAGGTGGCGTATAATGCTGTTAGAATGGATATTGGTGGAATAATTCTGAGTGGCGTATGGAGCCTAAGTTGACCATGACCACAATCTCGCACTAGACTTTAGGTGATGAGGCCTGAGTGGATAAAATATCTAAACACCCACTTTGACATATCAATTTACGACAGTTCAAGTGTGAGCACTATCTTAGGCGTAATAGAACCTATGGTGACGTTTTGGATACTTGTCGATGTGTGGGGATCTTCTATGAAAATGTGGGTTATGATGTCTGTTTGATGACCAAGTTAGCTAAGAGCATTATGGTAACTTTATCGTGGTTACTTGAACAAAGCATGCAATTACAAACAAATGTCAGACTTGGTCCTGAATCCGAAGGTTGGCGTTAGATGGGAACATTTTAAGCCGAATGGAGAACTCCCCTGGGTCCTGATTTATTGAAAAATAATTTCCTGGAAAACTGCAGTAGAACCACCTTAAGTGAACATTTTGGTACCTGGTTACTGATTAGGAGAAGACTGTTTGAATTTTTGGTTTACTTTAACGCACGAACAGAAGGTAACTGATCAGGGGTTGGAGTGGGAATCATTGGAAAACAGAAGGAGGTTTGAGGAAGTGCTGTGGGTATGTTGGCGATGAGGCTAGGGGTGGATCTTGGTGAAAGAATTAGGAATAGAATATCAGTAGGAGCTGGCACTGGATTTCTTCCATAAGGGAGTGGGTAAATTTTCTATATTTCCACCTTGGTCACAGGCGATGGTCTCAGGCATGTTCTGTGCTTAGCGCTGCCTTACATGACTCGATTTTTATCACATAGGACTGACGTACTTCGATTCCACAGGGGTGAATATTAGTAAGATTAGCAGACGGTGTCTCGTTCCTGGAACATACGTGCTGTGCTGTAAAATACAGTTAAAGGTGGGTAAGTACGTGCCACAGCGTATATCTCTCTGTTTCTAGTCAATCACTGATGTGTCACAAGGGATTGATTGGAATTTTAGACAAAGTACGGCTAAGGGCACTCAATTTGTGATTGTTTACGAAAGCATAGCAGAATAGATACACAGATTGGTCTGGATAGACAGATTATATACGTTTGAGCTTGATGGCAAAAATTACGAGTGTGATTAAATATTTTATACCAATGGCAGCAGAGATAAGATTAGGGAAATAAGGGGTCGCACTGATGCTAATATGAATTCTTTCTTCCCTCACTGCATTCCATGAGCTTTGCCATGGTCAAACTGGAAACTTTGATTTTTTCTGGCTTTGGTGTGGGGAAGGCTTTGTCATAAATATTTTCAAGTGGCCTCTTGTCCAAAGACTAAGAAGTCTGTAGGGTTGAGAAATAGGCTTGAAATAATTACAGGCTGATTGGTTTGATATCAGTGGAGAGATTAACATGTATTCACTTCAGAAATGTCTGTAGGAAAATCGACAACTTTGCTTTAGTTTAGAGGCTCTCAACCCATCGAGGTTATACTTACATCCATCAGTAAATCCCCTCCATGCCTCTTTGAGTTCAAAAAGTGTCTGTGTTTCATTACACATAATTTAATGCATCCTTTAAAATACACGGAATGTAGGTGACACTCGTGAGTTATATTATATTGTTCATAACGAATCCAACATGATGTGTAAAAGTGAGTTTGTTTCCCGTCTCTTCGTCGGTGAATTAATTTTTAATGTTTGCCTGTTTCGATGATCGGAATTTATGATTTTCCCTACCTTCGTCGGTGAATATCTATCGGTTTCAATTTAAGGATTTCACCATTGATGGGTTTCTGAGGCTACGAATTTTGAAAGGAATAGCGTATGTGTGGTATTGCTATACTTTATCACAATAATTTCATTTTTTAAACTTTTTAACGTCTCTCTAACAACGTGGCCTTTTGAGATGGGGAAAGGATGGGGAGCAAGGAATGGGAAGGAATTCGGCCATGTCCTTTTGAAGGAAGCATCCCGGCATTCACCTGGAGTGATTTGTGGAAACCATGGAAAACCCAAATAATTTAATATATTAATAGAAATTCGCGAATTATCATTAACGATTAATTATATTGGAATCCCACCGTACTGACGCTTATTTCCTCTTGTTATTCACACAGAGTTATTTTTTGTGCAAAGCACCCTCTGCCAATTTCGAATATCAGAACTGCATTGTATAGATGTGAATTTGAGCTATGCCAGGACATTCCATGGTTCATTATCACGTTTTAAACGTAAAAGTTACGCTTTCACATGGTCTGTTTTTTAATTAAATACAACGACTCAAGCAGTTTTTCTGTTCACCCAGAATGAAAACAAAATTTTCGATTTTCGTTTTGAAAACACGAATGATTCGGCTACCATAAATGTTTCTTAGATTTGTACTACGAAAACTGATATATAATAATTATTCTCATCTTTTCTTCTTGAACCGAAGTGAATGCTGAAATATTTCTATGTATCCTGCTGGGGCGGTTTTGCAGTGCAATGAGCATATGGCGCAACCTGAATTCCTTATCGATAGCAGGACACCTGAACAAATGCATACGAAATTCGCTGCAAGCCTGCGACTCTGTACAAAATTCTGCAATCATACGAACGCTGTGTTGGACGCCCTACTTTGTCCGCCAGCCAGGCAGCCAGCTATGCTTTCATAATGGTGGATGGCAAACACACACCAGCCAAGCTGTATCGCTCTGTAATGGAGCCATTTCGTAACCTGTCGGACTCCCCGAGCAAACAATAGCCGCTCACGCAAACATCGAAATATTTCTCTTAAAAGCTTGTTAAATACCTATTGCGTTGAGAAATGAAGCATGCCGCGCCATCTATCGTGAAACGGGATACTATGCACCTATGCTTGGAAATATTTGTAGCTTTCACAACCGCGTATCGAGACATGCCCCGCCATCTATCGGAAACGGGATACTATGTTATGCAAGGCCAAAACGTCCGATGCCTTGGATGAGCAAGTTGACACCTGTCGCAACGTCTAATGGATAGTAAACAGAGCGCGTATCATGTGTAAACACGCCACGGGCGGCGGAATTCCCCCGCTAGCTGGGGGAGTGGAATGTCTGCGCCCAAAGAAATTAAGCCCTTGGGAGATGGTGCCATCTGTGCGGCCGGTCGAGGAACTAACGGTCGCCATCTTGGCCGGCCAGCCCGCCATCTTGGCCGGCCAAACAACTAACGGCGGCCATCTTGTGACGTCACGTGGACGAGTGGAGTCTCTTTACGGTTGTCCAAAGAGCTTATCAGGCTTGCTTCCTTATTATCCTCCTACTGCTGCGATACCGGAGGCTGGTTATTGCAGACAATAGCGGTCAATAATAGCTCTAAATTCACGGACCAGGAGTCTGACTTAGGCTCGTATCTTTGTCTGCCTCGCTACATAGCTTCGTAGACGAGTGAGCCAAGCGTTGTTTGAGCACCTGTTCTCACAAACCGAACGTGTAGGCAGGGCCGGAACAATAAACTTGGAGGCCCCGTGGCAAAACTCCATACTGAGGCCCCTCATATTCAGTGCATATGGTTGTAAAAAAAATAAGTGGATCATACAAAAGCAAAATACTTACAAAAGTATAATTTCTAAAAAGGAGTGTATGTTTATTAAAAAATTATAAAATCAAACATTAAACATTCATGATAAAATATTTGAAACATTGTTGTTAACATAAAAAAACTTAAAACAGTAACTTTAAATAAGATTAAAATAGCGGAAAACTTTTAATTAATAATTTAAAATATAACATTTCTAAATAAATGTTTAAGATAGATTAAATATATATTTACAACAGATGTAAATTAAGTTAGTTAAAATGTATACATTGCTTAAAAGACAAGGAATCAGTAATTGATGCATGGGAAGTAGTGTAGATTGAAAATATTAGCTATATTTAATTATTTCTTAAACATTTGTTTCCTAACTTTTAAAGAAGCGAATTCATCAATTACTTTGTCAAAGTTGATTTGTTGAGCTTGATCATTCTCAAATGAAAGCATAGTTGAGCTGCTGAGTCTTTCTTCAGCCATTGTACTTCTAAAGTAATTTTTGGTCAATTTAAGCTTAGAAAAGCACCGTTCAGCCTTAGATACTGTCACAGGAACAGTCAAATATATGAAGCACGCTGTGCAAAAATCTTGGTAACTTCATGAAAGCGAACTGTTGTCGACTATTATATAATTAGCAAATTCCTTAACATTTTTCATTTTTTCCTGTTTGTTTTGAAACGAATTTTCCACTGAACATAATTGTGAAGGAAAGGCTGGACTCACATCATTTGGAAACTTACTAACGATATCACCTGCTTTTTGTGAATATCACTTTCACTTGCATTGGTTCAAAAATCAGATTGTATTACTTGATAAGTGTCAAGAACAGCTTTCATCCCTTCAAAACGGTGATCAAGTTGAGTACAAAGTGTGTCTACCATTGAATAGAACACAATGACTCGGAAACAAGTCTATTAATCTCTCGTCTTCACTCAAGTCATGAAATTATTTTTTTGGCTTTCCTTAGACTGTTATGGCGAAATTCTTTGTTTATTCCCCATCGACTACAAACATCTGATGCTTCAGAAACAAGTTCTTCACAATTTTCAACGTATTTGGGTTATCCTTAACAATAAATTACCCAGTACCTCATATGCATTCAACAGGTCCATGGTTTCAGATTGTAAGGATTTTGATACAAGGTTGAGAGACTCTAAAACTTCACACTGCACAACCAAAGGCAATACAAAATCAAAACTTTAAAGTTTGTTCTTTAGCTGCTGTGCTTTATTTCTTTCCTTGTTTTTCCTGGAAGTCAAAGTTATGCAGCTAAGGTTTTTCAACACTTCACAAAACTTGTGTTTCAGTGCATACACTGCCTCATGCCTACCAGCCCAGCGAGTGGTATTAAGAGTTTTCAGTGTTACTTTCGAATTCAGTGAATCAGTCTGAGCCTCGATGTCGTACACTGACTTTATCTTCCCAGCGCAAAATACTATGACCAAAAAAGCAATACACACTTTGAATGGTTTCAAAAACCTTTCCTCCACACAGCATCCTTAGATACTAAATTAAGGTTATGTACAGAGCAGTACACAAAGTATGCGTCTGGGGCATTTTGTTTAATACTCTGCTGCACTCCACTGTATGCCGCACTCATGACTGCAGGCCCGTCGTAGCCTTGTCCACGACATTTGGTCAAATCCAAGTTTTTCTCTTCCACTGAATAAGTATTTCTTCTGCAAGACCTTGGGCAGACTGGTCTTTCATCTCTCTAAGGGATACAAAAGTTTCACATATTTTGATATCAATAGGTGTCCTTTCTTCATCATTAACTATTCTGACATATCTGTAAACTTCACTTAACTGATAAACTTTAGCAATGTCCTGAGTGGTATCTAAAATAAATGAAAAAAAGCAGTTTTGAAGCTCAACGGTAATATCATTTTTGATTTATAAGGCTAATAGGTTTATAAATTCATTCTGAATTTTAGGACTGAGGAATTTCACAGTCCCTTGTGGACGCTGAGTCAATTCTTGCAATACTGGGTCATATTTTTGACAAGAGCTGAACTATCGAGAGAAAGTTTCCTTTGTTGCTACATTCTAACTTTTCGTTAGAGCCACGAAATGCGAGATTAAATGTTGGAAGTTTTAAGGACACATTTAGGATTCTTTTAAGAACTTTTCGCCAGAAGCTTCTTGCAGCCTCCAAGTTTTTTCTTTTTAGAAACTTTTTTTTTTATTTCCCTTTGGCTGGTACCGAATTCGTTTCATAATATAAACTATTATCTCAACACAAGCAAAGTATACTAAGTAATAAACTACACGCGTACTATCACTACTATGCGACTCTTAACTGTACTGACAGTCCGATATTGATGAGGGAGCGTCCATAAACTACGTGGTTTCGGTCTAAGGGGGGGGGGAGGGGTTGGTTGGAAGGCTACGCTGCGCTACGTGGGGGAGGGAGGTGTGAGCCTGGCCACGTAGCTTTCCATCCGTATCATTTTTCACATTTAAAATGAGGTACAGCACACACAACAGCATGTGAAATTCATTTCCTTCATTTAATTATCGCCTTATGTAATTTGCAATAGTCTGAGAAGAGAAAACGGTAAACAATTTCTTCTGAAATCAAATGGGAAAAAAAGCTACGAGGGGGAGGGGGATGGAGGCAAAAGCCACGTCGGGCTACGTGGGGGGTTCACAGTAGGCCTAAATAGATCTCCGTGGTTTATGGACGTTCCCCGAGCAGTTAGCAAACGAATGAATCATCACTGCACGTCCCAGCCTGCACTTCACTCTTCGCTCGGCAGGCACCTGGAGCGACATGACACATTCGACTCGACATTCTGCTGTCTGCTCTAGAGACGCTTTTTTATGCGAATCGTATGTAGTATGTGAACCGACACGCAAAAAAATTTATTATTAACGTTTAGCAAGGTGATGGGTATTTTATTGGAAGTTAGATTAGATATTAAAATACAATAATTTGTTAACCATCAGTTTGCGGCCCCTCGGGCTTGGGGGCCCCGGAGCAGTGGTAGTTACGGGCCTGTGTGTAGGGCAGCGCTAACGCTCTGTCCCTGTACTCGGTGGGATGCAGGTTCGAATCTACGTCCGGCAATCAAGATTGTGGTTTTCCATGGTTTCCTGAAAACGTTGCAGGCGAATGACAAGATGGATGTTTTAAAACACCATTGCTTAAGTTGCCCCCTGGTCTTTCCCGAATCTATGATGGAATTGCTCTTACCAACTACATTCCAGACAAATAGATTTATTCCAATTAATCACTAATTTACCTCGTTAAATACTTATAATTTTATGACTTCAAAGTAAATGGTATAAATTGACCATCTCATTGTGATTAATTTCGAGACGAAGGCTAGTCACTTACTTGAATGATGAGATTAGGATATAGACCCACATGTTCTCAACTCGCGAATAACATATATATGCTGAGAGCTGCGAAAGAATGATAGCCATGTTTCGTGGTATATGTCGAAGTACTAGCTAAGATTTTCTCCATTGGTTTTGTTCACTTCTGACGTGGAGATTGACGTCGAAAAGCTTGGGATTCTTTACAGCGCATATTCTAACCTTTATAGTTAATAAAAAGACTAATTTTAAAATCTTTTGCATATTCTGACGTTAATGGATTGATCAGGATAATGTAATATTAGCCCAGCAAAAATGACGGGAGAACACGGGTACAGTTTCATGTCTGATGCACCCAATACGTGCGCACTATTAAAAGTCCTTTGCGTATTGAGATAATTTTTTTATACATTCCTTGAAGAGCAGGGAAACTAAGACAGTCAAAGTGTATTTTGAAGTAGCGACAGAGAATGTTTTTTGATTTTGTTTTGAAGAAAATAAAGATTAATTTTTTGGTTGTATCGTTCAACAAATAAGTGAACCATGGTTCTTTTATTTGTATTTCGCTGTACCTCCCCCTGCATATTTTATAGAAGATGGGAGCCCCTTTGTGAGAGTAAAACATCGTATCTCAAACACAGAAAAAGTGACGAGTGAGTTCAGTACTCTGACTGCCAGCTTTGTACAGTACTACTATAAGATGTTATTGCAAGACTGTTTTATGTTAACTAGACAAAACAGCAACCGATTTTTTATTTTTTGTAACTGTCTGTATATCAATAAACGCTTTTCCGTAAACACTGCTATAATTTAAAAATTCAGTATGTATTCTCCTCTAGGCTATTCCTACTAAATGAACTTTGGGATTTTCAGAATAAATGTGATACTAATCATCGTCAAGCTTAGACACAACGCTTTACTATGAAAAGTTTGTGAAATGAGGTAAGAAAATGCAGGATAATGGAAATTATTATTTAAAAACTATTGCATCTCTACGTTTTAGATGTTTCTTACAAGTCAGCAACATATCGGATGAACATATCGAGATCAAATTTATCGTTTGAAATTATATAAAGTGCAAGCGCCCACTAAAGAAAACTGGCGAATACTTGGTCTACATCACTTGTAATAGGCTAGCATCAAGGAAAGTATGCCACATGTACCATAACAATTGGCAAACTTCCGCTCCTGACCGCTCATTACAGGGGTCAGTTGTTCATCATGGAACCGCGTTATTTGAAGACAATCACCGACGATCAGCGAATGAGAAGAGGCGGCGAAGGAAAGGAAATGAACAGTTGGGAAAAATGGCAGCATATCGGCTGTCCCTCCCGGAAATGAGTGGCATCGTGTCCCTCACACTGGATTCTATAGTCATCTTCGGGCCCATAGGTGAAGGGGCATCCTGCTTGGAAGACCAGCCTACTCGATTCCTGCGATGTTTAGGTGGTCACATACGCACCATTTGATTAACATGAAGAGGTCCTGTGACTACTGCCTCTTAAGTCCAATATCTGCAACTTTATCCTCAACCGCATAGTGTCCGGAACTTTGCACGCCTTATTAACCCCAATCAAGATAAAATAACCTAAATTCCACGTAAGAGATCTCTTCGGGAGAGGTACTATTTTATGTTGGGGATTCGTCCAGTCATTTGAAAGGTTTCACTTACGTTTTCCATGTAACATTATTCATAACAGATCCCTCAATAACGTACTGTACATATTCCAGTCCTATTCAATGGAAAATGTTCCCACTGATTTTTTACCGGGATCAAGTGCTCATTGTCCATTTATGCCCTGCGATTTACTACAGCTAATTTATCGCTGAATAACCTTTTAGGTCTCACATAAGAAAAGAAATAAACACACAATAATCAGGCATACTAGAAATACAACCGTACAGAGTAATTTTTTTAACATGCTTTATATTCTCTTCTTTGTCAAATTTGTAATTTTGATGTGAAAATTTCCAACAAACACAACTGCATATATCTGAAAACACAAATGTTTTTCCTGTACACTGTTGTCAGAATTCAAAACGATCTTTGCACACATAATTTTACACTCTCAACTAATCGGCTGCTTTTGTGTAACAGTTGGAATGTATTTATATCGTGTCTCTTCAGAGTGCTCAGAAAACTGAAGAAATGAAAAATCAAAGTTGCTGAAAAGTACGTCTAAATTAGCGAAATCGATACAAATAGCAGTTAACAAACATATTAGCGTAATGCGTAATGCAAAGAGCAAACTTAAAAATCCGTTATCATAAAAAAGGGAAGATTTTCTGTAAAAATAAGTTTCTAATGCCACAAGTATTGAATAGCAGCAAATATGGAACGCACGCAGAAAACTGAATTGTCCGGGGAGGTGATCGAGTCTGCGCACCTTATTCCATGAATGACACGCCTTAATTCACACAGCCATTCAGCCCACACTATCTGTCAGCTTGTCTATCGGGAAATTTTCAGCGAATTCGTAATTTAAGATTCTTAAGCTTCAAAATACATACTACAGGTCTTAAGGTACTTCAAAAACTTTCAGAATGAAAATCGCGAAACACATTAAAATCTGTTGAACAGTTTCTGTGTGACGCCATAAGAAACAGACAAACAGAATACGAACCGCCACGGGCTTATATACAAATAAAGAAGAACAAATATTTGTAAATCATTTTTTACATGTACAAATTTAGGTAAAAATATGTAATTACGGTACTGTTCGGTTTTATTGCTCTTTCTTATTTCACTGTGTAGAATGAAGGTGGCCAGAAGCTGAGAGAAGAGTGGATACAGATTTTGGCGCTTGTGATTGGTTATTGGAATGGCGACACTCACAACCGTGACATCTGCTTTAAATTTCCAATTTACCTTTGAAGTTAGAAAAGCATTTTCAGAAACGCTTTCAATATTTCGTTTTAATTATCGATATCTGTTAATTTAATGAGTGGCTCCATCGAGCTGTTTACTGCGAAGATTGGCCTAAAAGATCAAGCAGAGCCCCGCGCTTTTTTTTTTTTTTTTTTTTAATCGTGCCGTGGACGTTCTGTTGCTGCAGGAAATTTCAACCAGTGAGCTGCAGTTAGTGAGAAGGTACAAGTAAAAGTAGTCCCGGCAAATATTTTACCATTTTGCTTATGTTAAGCCATTGACTCTCAGCTGAGTCATATTTTCTTCGTGAACCTTCATATTTTGTAAATTGCTCATGGTAAATGAAGGACTAAATTTTAAAAAATATAACGAGCAAATCTTCTTTGCCATAGATTTATATTTTATTTGTTCTCTTTGAATTTATCCAAGCAGCGTCCCTGGCGCTGTGATATATATCCTTGCCACTATAAGCAGTAAACCTTAATAACTAAACGCATATGCTTCTAAAATAACTAATGGTACACAAAAATTCAGCCATTATATTAATAAAAAATGGTATAGTAAACCATTAAAGAAGTGCAAGTCAAGCCTCGTGCAACTGGGATATCTTATTCTTATATAAAAGATCAGACCACCAAGCGTGGTGAATGAGTGCTTAACGCTCTGCTTGTATTCGGGAGGACGCCGTTTCGAATCCCCGTCCGGGCATTCAAATTTGGATTTTTCATGGTTTCCCCAAATCAGTCCAAGCGAATGCCGGGATGCTTCCTTCAAAAATATCATGTCCGAATTCCTTCCGGTTCCTTGACCCCAGTCCCATCCCGCCTCGACATAGACGAGGCATAAAAGCAGTAAGTAAAAAAAAAAGTTAGTCGCTTGGTAAAAAATAACAATTCTTGAGATATTCGCAGGTTAGTTAGCGAACTCGACGGACAGCTGTTCTGTTCCAATCAGTTTTGGTATCCATTACGATAAAATCCTCTCTACATGAAAATCAATAAATGAGGCAAAGTAACCGCAAAATAAAAACGTTAGATTTTATGCTTGCTACCTATAAACTACACTAGATGTAAGTATTTTTACTTTGTGTTGTTCATTTACAGTCGATATTGGAAATAAATTTAAAGCTCCTAAAAACAGTATTTTTAGATAGACCGAGTAACAAAAATGGTCTAAAATTGGATATTGAAGTAGTACTATGGAAGAATGTTATAAAGCAGTGAAACGTGTTCATAATGGGAGCTGCGCATCTGAGAGGCCCAGAACAGACGGTTCGTAGAGTGTCGGCAGGCGTCGCTGGCGGGCCCAGAGTCGATACTCGACAAGATGTCGATAACGCTCTTCCAGTGCGATAGACTGCGACACGGCAGACAGGCGATATGCCTGCGGCGTGGCATATTCAAGCTGTAGCACTGTATTGCAATTCAAGTACGATTGTCTCTATCGACAAAACGACCGTCGACGCAGACATCGCGTTTGAATGTTGTAATTACCAACCGTGCGATACATCCACGGCGATATATCCATGTCATGTTCTGATACCACTCATTCACAGGAAATAAAATTGAAAGCTTCAGATTTAAAATTTTTATTCCATTTTACTTTCTCGGTGTTAAGAATTTTTTTTTATATAATTTGTGACAATAAGTACCAAATAATAACACTTTCCGAAACTAAACCAATAATAGTCCTACCATAAGATTTCATTTTCACCATTCGAATAAGCAAATTGGAATGCAAAGAGATAGGCTTATCAAAATTTAATTTTGTTTGCAAATGGAAAGTCGTGAAACTTAGAATGCAGTCATCAGGACAACTATACTCTGCAAATCACACAATTGTGCGTTATCTTCTTCTTATATGCTTTAAAAATCTTCAAACTTCCACATATGTATCGACGTCTACAATTATCTCTACCTACGACCGAAGTTGTGTGCAGGTACAACTTCATGTTACCTCGTACTGTTACACCCAGTAGTTGATAATTTAGTGAAATTTATAGAGCTTTGACTTGTTATCCTAGTAGGCATGATTTAAATTCGACGCGTCGTATTTGCAACCAGCCAATTACACTGAAGTGCAAGAACAGAAATGGCAAAAAACAAAAAATTAACAGACACCGAGTGATTCGTGGGTTCGAAACTTGGTCCGGCCATCCGGGGTTTGGTTTTTCACGGTCCTGATATCACATCTGGCAATTTCCTTATGCAAAATAAATAAATAAAAATGTTTTCAATAATCAGAAGAATTGCTTGGAAGATTAGCATTAAGTAAAGTTATAAACCTAATGCTTTCAGAAAATTATTAGATGCCTGAATAAGCAAACAAACCTGATGGTTTAATAAGTATTATCTTGGTTCCTCCTGCTACTATATAAGGTGTGGCGGCATCTGAAGAAGGCCACAGCACGATGTCAGAAACGTTAGGTTTTAATATATCGACGCGGCTCCACCCGGAGAACCAATATAATATACACAGTGACCATCTGATGGTTTAATGATTTCTCCTCTACACACGGTACGAGGGAGAAAGAAACATGGATGATATAACAGACAGAATTTTACGGACGGTATCAGTTTCAAAGTAGAAATTTTAGTGGCATGCTAAACGTGGCCCAATAGAGTTATTCACCTCCAACATTTATTCAGCGACTGTTTTCAGCATTTTCAAGGTGTCCTAGATATATAGATGGGAGCTGATTTTTTTTTTTTTTTTTTTTTTTTTTTTTGGGACAACATAGTTGCATGGAAGTGTCAGACTCTTGTATATAGATCATTCATGGAACAAGTGTTTGATGATTTAAGACATTCTATCACATACGAAGCATTTTTTTTTTTGTGTACTGTCCGTTTTGAAACACTCGTATTCATATCAATGGAATTAGTAATACGCGGTAGTGACAGAAGAAAAGCCCAAATTCTGTATGTTGGCTTATTACATTTCTACACTTTATCATGATACCACAGAGGTGGGGAAGTACTGTTTTGCCTGAATTTTATGTTCCGTTAATTCATCAGATTTTAAATACAGAAGAGACACAACCCCGTTTAGACAAAAAAATTCTAATATCCTAACCTGCTTGATAACGAAGCAATAGGTACTAAATTTTCCAAAGAAAGGAAATGTTGTTATTAAATTTTCCTTACCAGTTTTAATTTTTTTTTTGGATCTAGACCTTTATTACTCGAAACATTCATTCAAAAGACGATAAGAAATACTAAAGAATTAAAGATGGTTCGAATCCCCGTCTGGGCATCCAGATTTGGGTTTTCCAAATCACTCCAGGCAAATGCCGGGATGCTTCCTTCAAAAGGCCATGGCCGAATTCCTTCCCATTCCTTGCCCCCCATTCTTTCTGTCTCTAAAGACCTCGCTGTTAAGAGACGTTAAGTGGTAAAAAAAAAAAAAAAAAAAAAAAAAAAAACAAGAGAGGGAAGGTAATCCCTTTTTCGGAAAATATAAGATGTGTATTATTGCATTTTAGTTTCAGATGTTTTATAGTTATGACACTTACAGCGCAATTGAATTTTTTACAAGTAACATTTTTAATATGATGACTTTGTTAGCAACTGAAATATTTACTCTGAATTTCGTATTGTATCGAAGGAAGTGAAAGGCGACTAGAACAGTAACATTCGCTTCGGTCACACATTTGATTTTTTTTTCTCCAAACAATAGCAGATAAAAGTAAAACGGGAACTTAATCCGTCACGGTATGGTCAGTCCCAGGGATTGTGTTGCAGCTGGTATGTATCGTTCATAAATCAGATGGGATTGCTCTGTGCTGCTAAAGTAGGCTGCGGCCGTTATTGTGTTTATGTATTGGCGTACAACTTCCCCCCTTTTGCAGCCGAAACAGAAAAAGAATAATTTTTAGTTTTTACGATAAATGCGTGTCGCTGTGACAGTGACAAGACACGTATGTTTCGGCTACATTGCGGTCTGTTCTTTGGCTGTACCTTGAATTAATGTTTACTTCGGACAAAGTAGTCTCATTTTATTGATTTATTACCAAAAAAAAAAAGACTTTTCTGCAAATACTGCTATACTATGATAGATATTTGTCTACATTCAGAAATTTGTCTTATTTCCAGTAAATACCTTATAGAACTTTAGGATGTGAATGGTCTATTTTGCAAAATTTATGCTTTGTGTTTATCACGTCATACCGCTCCAACAGTTGGAAATCTTATAAGTTTCTGTTTTGTGTTTACATTGCATACGTTCTCACTTAGAACAACTGTACCTTGTGCTCAATATTTATTTATAAGTACCAGAGTATATAGAGAGGCAGACACAAATTTTCTCGTATTTCCGTTCTTATAACTTAAATCAAAAATATCATTGATTAAAAGTTTAATACAGAAAACTTTAAAGAAAACCCTTTCCGAAGTTAAATTTTTAGGAGTACTGTCAGATCTCTTTGAGATCAAAACTGGAGTAAGGCAAGGTGACGGACTATCCCCGCTATTGTTCAACTGCGTCTTGCAAAAGGTCATCAGAGAATGATGCAAAGTAATATGTCAGTCAAACATCATAAACGGAATTAGAGTAGTAGACCAGAAGAATGGCTTAAAATTTGAATGTCTCGCTTTAGCGGATGACATTGTGTTCTTTGCAAGATATCTGGAACATGCAGTCAAACAGATAGAAGTCTTGAAGGAAACAGCTGAAAAAACAGGAATACAAATATCGCTTAAGAAAACGGAATACATGAACATAGACGCAAAAGACCAGACATGGACAATTAAAACTATATATGGTGATATTAAAAGAAAACAGAAGTTCAAATATCTTGGTGAACTCCCAAAGTCAATGAAAAGGCTGCAGTTGAAGATAGGGCGAGAAAGATGGAAACAGCTTTCAGGATTTGTCAAATGGCAAACAAATCAAAATGACTCTCCCATCAGGCGAAATACGAGTACAAGCACTGTAGTACGGTAATAAAGCCAGACTGTTTATACGCAGCAGAAACACTAGCCATAAAAGGATTGATGGAAATAGAAAAGAAAGAAAGTTTCTACTGAAAATCTTTGAACCAAAAAAAAAGTGACAGGAAGCGAATTTAATTTCCGTTTGAGATCAATTATATGACAAGTTTGAAAAGGTATCAAACACAATTATGAAAAGGAGATTAGCTTTCAATGGAAGAGAATGGAAGCATAAAGAATGGCAAACAAAATATTCAGCTTTCAAAAGAATAGTAAGACTCAAGTTCCATGGGTGAAGGAGTTCCATCAGGATCTGAAAAGATATGGAATCAGCATGGAAGACATACAAGACAGAGAATTATTCAGAGGGAAAATTGCGGAGGTAAAGGATCTTACTGAAGAAAAACCAATCAGGTAAAAGAGGGCGTTTTCATAGGAATAAAAAGCAAGAGTGAGTTAGAGAATGAAAGAATACTGGCGATGGAGGTAGGAAACTCAGAAGAGGAAATGAAGTTGCTTAGTAGTAGTCCACAGATGGCTGAAACTAAAAAAGAAAAGAAAAAGTTTTAGGAAGTTTATTTTCTATAATATTACTGAAACGTTTTGATTTCATTGGTAATAACGCAGAGATGAGAAATTTCTTCCTTGGAGAGACTTACTTTCTTTTCGGCCGGCTACAGAATCTCGTAGGAGAGTTTTTGATTCAACCAAAAATAACAGAAACATGACAGAATTTGTGTCTTCCACACTCTGTACACCCACGTTCCTAAACAATAATTGTGCACAAGATACAGCTGTTATTCAAAGTGAGAGCGTATGCATGCGGCTTTCCCAGAAAGTTTGGGATTTCATTGAAGTAGTAGCCAGGTCCCAAATTTTAGTACCGAATCTCGATATCTATTATGTTTGAGAAATGTATAACACTACCGAGAAGAAAAAATTAGTATTCGTTTTAAGTCTATTGAATTTTGCTCCAGAACGGAACTGCAACTATACATACAGACTGATCGAATTTTTAAATTAAGGCCTGTTTTAAGTCACGGAAATAACAGACTCGTATTAAGCTCTCTGTCAGCAGAATACGTGCAAACAAAAATCGGTTTACGGAGTATTCATTTTTCACCGGTATGAGTGGTTGTAACTTTTGCACACGATATTCTAATGAGTTGGGGAACTGGATGAAGATTTCACGTCTCTGGAAATAACAAACCACACCTCATTTTTTGCTCTTTTGAACGAAGCATTATTTCACAAATGACGGTATTAATCTCGCCAGACTCGCGTCAAAAGTAATAGATCCTTAAAGACCTTAAACAGGGCGTCGTAATTACGAAGTAATGTCCCTCATTTGCCGCTCAATAGCGCTCACTGTGATTACACCGGCGCTAACTCGGGACGCGCACGCCAAGAGCAGCACTCTCGCCGCTCGCCAATACAGACGACGCATGTTAATCTACTTTGCGATGACGTAGCCGGCCCACCATTGTGTTAGCCGTAGCGCCGTAATCCGGGGGAAATGACTGGACAGGAGGACGGGCTGGGATCCTCTCTACTCGGCGGATGCGTGAACCAATCTCCCGAAGCCGTAGAGGAAAAAAACAGCCACCGTCCTCCACTTCCACCCCCCGCGTTCGAACCGGATATGGAGTCGCGGTGGTGGCGCAGGCCTCCAAGTCAATTGTTTGCCGACCCGGCAGTCGGGTGATGAAGAGCGCCGCGGAAGTCCTCTTCTCTGTTCGCGCAGATTACACAGATAAATTTCCCTGCTTTCAGACTGATGATTCAGCCGGGATTACAGTAAATCGACTTTCTCTCATAGACTAACAGTATCTCGGCGTTCGCGCTTAGCAAGTGGCTAGCAGAAACCATAGAAATGAATTTAGAAACATTGAAACTGTATGTTCTAGTTACCTTCCTTACTTTCATCCGGCCGGCAGCATAATTCCCGATGCGGAAAGTGTTCAGACAATCTGGACCGCATTAAGGCCCTTCCCAGCGGCTGCGAAGCCGTTGGTACAAAGCAGTTTAAATGTAAATTAGGAAAGAAATTAAGCAAATGAGATACCTCAGGCGCAGCAGATTCTCCAACATCTGCAGTGACGTTTAATTGCTGTAGAATTGTTTCATCTGGGATGCCGAACAATTCATGCACTCTGGGTAAGTTGCCGCTCGGTAAATCCACATTCTACCATTAACTATCGCAAACTATTTTGGGAGACGTGTTTCATAGTACACAATCAGGACGGGAGCGCAAAATGAGCTCAGGTGAATGTTTTGAGATGAAATTTAATATTGGAGAAGTTATCAGGCAGGTCTTGAAAGCACTTTATACACATTTACATACTCCATTACGTAGCCATTTAGTTTTGTTCTCGTATCACTCGTTAAGAATGAAACAATTTAGAAAGATGGCAGTAAGTTGAGTTATACCACAAGACTGTAGCAGGCAATACCGTATACAGGAATGACTTTGTTTTAATTCTGTGACATATTTCAGGCATCCGAAGTACAGAAACGATGATCCTAAAGATGAGTAAGTTATCACTTGATTTAAATACTATTTAAGTCCGTTGATGTATTTCGCCAATAGCCCCTATTAAAAAAACGTCAAAAAATTAAATAAGTATTTAAATCAAAATGTGGTTGAAGTGGTGGAATTAAGTGATTTATTTTTCAATTAATAATGTTTTATTTATTTCCTAGGATAACCCAAGATGAAATTTTTAAGTATTGGCAGTACATGCTAATCGTTTCCTGTTTCACTCTTATGCACAAAAACTAACTAACAAATAAATATATCAGTTTACATTAGTTCATTAACATTTTTACCTTCAGAAAGGTAAAATTTATTTAAAAAAATTCTTGGGTATCAGCATTATTAGAAGCAAATAGTAGATGGATTCAGATTGCTGGTGGTGTTAGAGTGAATTAATTGTTTCCTGACTTCAGTTTTCACAGTCGTAATATATCCACAAAGATCGATAACACTATCGAATCGCAGTACACAAATTTATCACTTTTAACACTTCTTCCTAAAGATGTGTTTTTATTCGTCTAAATTACCAGTTCAGTTCTCTACATGCTTTGGGATATGGTGTAACGGCTTCTTATGGAATAGGTGTCTATGTGATGCGGTGCTGATGTAGTTTTGTTTATCTCTGAGGCGTCCAGGGTACACAAAAGGTTGCCCAGTCGACCGCGTAAGAGTTCGTCTATCGATATCGTAAAACACGCTGTGGCTTCCAATCTCTGAGCGATAGTGAGCTTGAAGGTAAAGAAGGAGGTGGGCTTTATATGTGAAGAGGTGAACGGGCTCTTGAAGGAAGAGACGAGTGGTTAACAGGTAAACAAAATGCTGTATCGCAAGTTGGAACTGTCGACGATTTCTGAATACACATTTACATATCACTCAGAACACTCACATTGAACAATAAATAAAATGAAGCCTCACTAAAACATTAAAGCACTATCAAAACAGAAGAAAATTAATCACTTCATTTTGAAGAATTGATGATAAAAACTGAATATAATTATGTGAACCATTTCTGACAGTATGATCCTGGAACGGAATGTCAATAATAATAATAAATATTCATGGGCAAGTGTATCTTGGTTCTAAAATGCCCATATTATATCGGAGAAGTCCAATGTCCAGGAATGATTTCGAAGTTAACTTTAAAGGTAACTGTTTCTAATAGATGTTCAACAACTGTAAACTTTAATATTGCATGTGATATTCCTGTGACAGTTAACAGTTTAGAAGCTGCAGGATGTCAGGAAGTCGTTTACTGCCAAATTCTGATTGATGACGAGTCACCGAATCAGGCATCGACACTCACGACAACGAATTACTGCTATTTTCATTTAAAGTACAAAACCACAAAACAGTACAAAGATTTTAAATATATGAACCTGTACTGATAATAAAGGCCTGAAAATATAGTCGTATAAAATCTTTCGATACATCGAAAATGGAAAGAGACATAGAAGTCTGCAGTAACTTTCTAGTGACGTCATCAGCGACAATCCACCTTCAAGCAAGGATGGTTGTAATTAATTTTTGTGCTGTCTGTAGTGCATTGAATAAATATGCTGTGGAAATTCAATTACATATGCCTTGAGGAAACTGCAATACTGCAACTGACATGAGCCAAACACCGATGACAAAATATTGCTCGCAGTTTTTTTTTTTTTTATTAACGCGTTTTATACAATACACGAATTAACAAGATTTGGTTTTAGTGCTTATGATTACTGTACAGTAGCAGTAGACTCAAATTATATCAATTTCTTAGTCCCATTAAATGTCCAAGTGCGTCGGTTTGCTTTCGATATGTATACTGGATTCTACAGTTTTGAAAGATTTTAGGTACACAGAATTTGCTGTTAGCATCTCGAGAAGTTGTCGTCGACTACGCTAGAAGTGTAATCTACTTTACTCAGTTGGCAGACCTGCCGGCAGCGGTAATTAAAGCGTGGCAGAACATCCGATATGAATGTCGCGGGAGGCTACAAACAAAGCTGCAAGGCTGGGTAGGAATTCTATGCGAGATATTGCTTCACTTCTTCGACTGCTACAAGCCGTCGTTATTAACAGAGCCTTCTCACCCCCCACCCCCCTTCTCCCATCTGCCTCTACACTGCTGGCAATCCTCTTAACAGGACACAGAAAGAGCAAGAAGTTTTGGAGTGGCGCAGAGGAGACTGAAGGTACCAATGTGAACTGTTCGGTTGGTAGAGGTGCCTATCATATCGTCTCGAAAAAGCTGATCTTTCTCTCACTCTAGCGAAAAATGACTGAAAAGAGTGGTTACTTTCGATAGATGTAGAGAACTATTCATTCAAGCCCTTAAACCGCAAAGAGTTTTACACGAGACGAAATGGAAATAAATTTTCAAAACATTATTTTGATCTCACTCCCAGAAGTCGTTCATTCCATAAATACAATGCATGTCATAGTAGATACTAATACCTAACAAATTAAAGTAAGTGGTGTCAAAGTTTGAACACTTAGCCAAAAATAATTAATGACATGACGAAATAAAAAATGTCGGGTTGGCAATGTAAAAAATCAAACTTCTTTGTCAATCAATCGATTTTTGGTTAACCTGTAAGTCTTAAACTACATTTAACGAAAGTTTCAACCATATTAATGGAACGTAGTTTGCAGAACTTTGTCAGAAAATGTGACACATTCTTTAATCAAATAAGGACGTCAGCGATGAAAAAGAGTTGATATTGTTTCAAAAGCTGCCACATTTAAAATATATTTCATAATTTAAATGTTTAGTGTTTGGGTCTGAATGTCTGGAAGTTTCTTGAAGGTTCTGTGATAGAAATGGTTTTACGATCGGGTTTCATGGCTTTCTGACGATACAAATATAACCTACAAAAATAATAAGTTGCGGAGTTAATTTCTTTCTAGACACAAAATTTCATATGTAAAGCAGAGAGACTACACGATAATTTTGGGTTGTTTAAAATTGGGGTGAAATACAGATATTCAGAGGTTCTAATAGATAAAAATCAGAAATGCCCACATTTAAATAATTATTCATTTTACTTGAAGTAATGAAACTACGAAAATGGTAGTTTTTTTTTACTTTTTCAGTCACTGTTACTTTGTTTGTGGTAGTTACCTACATACAAATGAGTAATAGGAGAGTTGTTTTCAGTGAATTGTGTGAATATTGCAGCAAAAAAATATTTTAATATTTATGGTTTGTACTAGAAGATCAATACTATTTCGAGATTGTAGTGTAACAATATGAAAGAAAAGTTTGTTTATCGGACATCAGCACAGGAGCAGAAGAACCATTTTATTCGAATTCGATGATGTTTGAAGCTCATATTCGAATAAATTCCGCTTCCGTCACGGTATGTCCTTAAAATGGCAAAACTGAGCTTGCCTTTCGGACGGGCCTAATTTGGTGCTTTGACAAGCTAATCGCATTAAAGATCTTCCCTCTGTAGGGTAGTGCTGATGAAGCGAGAGACCGCACCTAACTCAGAGTCCCCTGCAAAATCCCCGTCCTAAATCTTGCCGGTGGCTAATTACTTATTCAGTGACTCACGGCGCAATCCCTGTCTTCCAGCGTCGCACCCGCCCGCGCACCAGTATATTTTACTGGTGATCGGCTGCCTGGGGATTTGCATCTCTAATATGACACGCACTGGAAGCTTCAACCATGATAAGTTTAACCATCAACGCTATTGTGTTTCACTGTCAAGAATATAAAAATTAAAAAAAGTAAGAACGTCTGTAATACAAGTTAAATAATTTTTTAATTAACTAAAATATTGTACCTGCAAGTTATCTAACTCCTCAGAAAATGGCTAGCGAGCTCGTTTATAAGCGAACAGCTGAACTTATTTTCAAAACAAATATTTGCACTAATTAAGAGAGTATTCTAAAACATAGTAAATAATAAAGAAACGTCATTCAAAACAACTAATTTCCTTTTGTGAATTTTAACCCTGGCTTTCATGACGGAATTCTCTCTGCAGGTAACTGAAAATATTCTTATCAATCTCTATGTCGTCAGAAACAAACATTTTACCCTTTTTCAAACTATATGAATTATACCATTCAGTTAAGATAAAAAATGTATCAAGCAAAAACTAAAAAAGATTTAATGGTGATTCATTAAAATAATCGGTTGTAAGTTTCGTCTACCCCTAATCGAAAACTTTTGTTAGGCATTAAATAATAAACTATTAGAAGAAACGGTTCTTTTAAAAAGGACGCACTTTATAGGCCTTCCCAATAAACGTCCGATGTTTGTGGTATGTTTGTCTTTTGGTTCTTGTAGTACACGAGTAAAACCTTTAATTGGTTGCAGACAGTAGTCATTAGTGTCAATCTTGTCAACTGAGTTAACACCAACTGATTTGTGGCAAAGTATTATTTATTCACTGTCTGTCAGCTGCCGACGTCGTTACTGTGTTTGAATCGATTGCCTTTGTATTCCCGCGCTACTTGATACTCACTCTGTAGGAAAACGTAACGAGTTGTAAGCAGTCACTCCAGAAATATAGTCTTGTTCACTATGAGTTGTGTTAAGTTTGTTAGTGTTATCTCGTCATGGCTAACGTTCATATTCGTAGTTTCTTGTAAATGATCGATTTTCTTCTCCGATAATCTACGCATTCGAATCTACTCGATTTCCTAGTAAAACAATATAAATACGTTTAAAATACTTATAAAGTAGCTAACTTAATTATCTTACAATAAAATCTCCGCGGTTGTACTACCAGATTGTGTTGTAAAAACACGATATTTCGACGGGTATCTACACCGACATCTTTAGGTGTAAACCTATCTGTACTGGTCAACGGACATACAGCACTGAAACCATATGCCGGTAAAGTTTCCGTTCTTGAATTACATTACTTAAGTTAGTAAAAGTTGATTACTAAAAAATTTCTTGATTTGATATGTTGGGTATGTAAATTTTGATTACTAGCCACGATCTAACACAATGGATCCCGATGAAGACCTAACCAGGCATTTAGTTCAGAGCTGATTATCATATAATTTGCTATCGACAATTTTGTAGCTTATGCTTCAGAAGATGTATGTTTGGTCCAAAAACTCAAGATCACTTTATCAAGATCTGGATGGCGGGTTGGGGATTGGAATCCGCGTACCAACAAACGACAGGCCCGAATATTAACGGTCAAACATCATGCTCCGCGATGTTGCTCCTTTTGAATTTAACTGTGTCATAATATCTCTGATAAGAAACACACAGTATGGTGGGTGAGCGGATAACGCTCTGGCCTCGTATTCGGGAGGACGTGGGTTCGAATCTCCGTACAAGCATCCAGATTTGGGTTTTTGATGGTTTCTCCAAATCACTCCAGGCAAATGATGGGATGTTTCCTTCAGAAGGCTATCGACGAATTCCTTGCCCCGTCCTTTCCCGCTTCTTATGACCTCAACAAGGTGTAAAATAATAAACAGAAAAATGATGAGAAACACAGTATCCATAGAAAACTTTAATTACGTTGGCGTGTACTTGGAATCTACTGAAAGTATTGTTTGGGTTTTTATGACACTAACTTTTGCTAATGAATAATATGTTAATTTCTTAACTTTTGATTGATAAAAGTTATTTAATTGATAACAGTAATTATACTAGCTTGAATTTCGTTTGTTCTGTCTGAATTTTGTTGTTTATATGGTTCCTACAAACACAACACCTTTCAGAAACACCACTCAGCAGTAAAACTTTTTTTGGGGGGGGGGGGGGGGGGAATAACATAATCTAATATTATAACTAAAATCTCAGAGATTCCACAATTGCTAATGTGAATTAATGTAGCATTAAATCAGGCTGATGTTAAATGAAACTACAATTTGGAATATTTTTGCTTATTTTTTGTTATCGGTGGTTTAGGGAAGGTGCATGGTTGAGGACTCAGCCCAACATCTCAGAAACAACTGAGATCGTTGCTTACAACTTGATCCTTGATTTCTTAGGGTACAGTGAAAAAAAAAAATGTACTTTAATGTCAGTTCACCGTAAGTGGCGTGTGATACCTAGACTGCAGTGGGATTTTATACTCCCAGGTCTACACGGAAGGCTCCAGGTAGCTACCTGCTTACCTCTGTTAACTGGGAAGGAGTCGCCCTGTTGTCGCCACTTACGAGGACGACGGAATGAAAAGAGTAATTATAATTTAATTTTAGTAACCATTTAGAGGGCGGCTCTGAGAAAGACCGCTTGCGCTGGAGGCTTTTCTCTTTTGTGGGGTCCGCGCCAGGCGGCAGGTAGAAGCTGCCTGGCAGGTTGCCTACATCAAAGGGCGCCGGGCCAGCACTCTGCCTGTGCGGGACACGCTCGCCACGATGCAACGTGCAGTGTGCATTGCTTTGGCTTCTTCTGCCACCTACTTACGTGGTAAATTCTAATTGGAGAATCCAGAATTTGACAGAGGTTTACCGGCAAGGAGCAAAGGAAAAATAATTACTATTTCTGCCCTCGCCTTCTACACAAGAACACACATGAGCTTGTACGGGGTATCCGCCGGGAAACCCTACCCACCTTCTGCCTTGCCTACGGCATCTCACTGCGAAAGGCCAGCTCCCGCCCAACGGTAACATGAATGATTGGCGAGATTAAACAACAACCCTGGACAACGGTCGAATGACGCAGTATAATACAAACTTTTCCGACAAACTTTTTCGACAAACTTTTTATGCCAATTTTTTTTTTCAGTTTGGCTGGTTTGAGACTTCAGTCTCTTACTAATCAGTATTCCGTGTGAACATTTCCTTGCCGTTTGACTATTTTGTGACTTCAATCTCTTACAAATCAGCATCGTGTTTGAGCGTGCGTTGCATTATGGTTAGTTATAGTTTGGAACGAATCATATTCCTGTATGATACGTATTTGAAGAAAAAGTCCTTTAAAAGGTGTCGCAGTAAATTTCGTCGAAAATATCGTGGCGCTTTACTGTCAGCTGATACAACGAATCTGCTTTTAGTTAAAAAGCAAGCGAAACGTGTAACCAGCCGTGGCTTGTGGCGCCAGATCACCCGATTTAAACTCTTCTGACTTCTATCTTTGCGGTAAACTACAATGAATGGTGTATGAAAGATATCCTCACGCGCTGGAATAACTTTAAAACAAAATAAAGTAATAAAGTCCATTGAGAGAGATGAAATCCAGCGCGTGACTTGAAACATCTTTAAAAGATGTCAAATGTGCATTATGCAAGAGGATCGACACTTCCCGCATCATTTGTAAGGTAAGCTAATGAATTGCGTAATATTTCTATTTTTTACGCTTACCAATTTATGTCCATGATGCGTAATAACTGTTAAGTAGTTCCGCGGTTGACGGCCGATATATGTGGGAAGCTGATCGCTCGCTGGCGGAGGGTAGCGTTTCCCTGCGAACACTCTTTTTTTATAATATATATATTGTATTGGCCACCGTCGGTTCGGGAGGGGGAGCCAATACGTTGATGAAATATAATTATTAATAATATATATATAACATCCAATAAGTTGGTTATTTGGTTAAATGGTGAACTAGAACCATTATTATTTTACACAAATATTATACTCAATTTATTAAGTCTTCTGGTTTATACAAGGCCGGGTATAGTTAACGTTACGTTAAACATAATCCAAAGACAAACAAACAAGCAGTACCCGACATTTACAATCCGCCGGATAAAAGCAAATATGAATCTGATTTAAATATCTCAATAGTTTGCAAAGTCAACATGATATCAAAGTGGCATCACAGGCCAACAAGTTGAAGTTAACATTCAAAAAAGAATCCCAGGGGCGCCGTTTAAAGTTAAAAGCATCGTTTGGATTTAAAACAATGAACAAGATGCTTCGAATTTGAAGTTAAAACATAAAAGTTTGGTTAGCTCAGTGATTTTAGGATGAGAGCAGAGTCTTATCTCAGGAGCGTTTACGGGTTAGCAAGCCTCGTTAAAATCCAATGAACTGTGACCCTATGCGTCGGTACTTTACCATAATAGCATCTTCTTGATGAGGTGTGGCACGCTCAGTACCACTGCAGCAACGAATGCCAAGTAAGCGGATATGTCCGCGTTAGCACATCAGCTTCCAGCCCATCTGAGCCAGAATATACGATCAGACACAGTCACTGATCAACAGCCAAGCCACGAGCGTATCGGGAGATACGTCCGCTCAGTAGCTCGTCTAGGCAGCAAGTGTCGTGAAGATGGCGTCGTGTCCTCTTCTCCCGCAAAATCAGCTTCCTCTCCGCTCATGAAACAGAAGCCGTGAATTAACCACTGTGAACCCCTGTAGCTGTTTACGATTGGTGCATTGATATATGTCCATCATCACGTGTTTCGTATCGCAGCTAACATTCGCTACGCGCTTCCCGCACATTTTGCTTGACCTTGTCGGGCCACTGGGAAGGGGGTGAGGTCAGTACACTCGGCAGCTAACGGTTTCCCGCGCTAACCCTTTTGTGAGCCATAGGCGTCGGCCTGTCGCCGACACTGGGCATTGTCCCGTTCTCTGAGCGTTCAAAACTGCCGTTCCAACTTCCTACATTCAATATTTTCTGAAGAGAAAGTTTTGCAGAAACTAAACCATATAACAATAATAACTTTGGCTGCCGGGTTTAATATATGATTATTTACCTATGAATTAACCCTATCATTTATAATATTTACAATTTGATAACTGAATATTACCAAGAAAATCTGAATATTAATTAATTAATTATTAATATTCATTGTGGATGACTCTGTCATACCACAATATATAAAATGGCATTCGGCCGTGTTAGCCATTCAGCCAGCTCAATGTGTTTGTTTGTCTTACAATGTACAGATTTCTTATAAGTATGATTATTTTCTCTAATGTGTAAGGACGACACAAGACGAACACAACACTTAATTAAAACCACCCATGCCGGACTCGAACCGGCGACCCCTGCAACGAGAAACAAGCACGCTACCCCTACGCTGCCGGGGGCGGCAGGCGAACACTCTGTAGAATGTTTACCTTTCTGCAAAGCTTTCTCCCGTGGAAGCGATTTCAGGCAGGAGTCTAGTGGTTTAGGTGGTTAAGGTGCGTGACTACAAATCTGAAGGTTCCCGTTTCTAATCCCGGTTGCCGATGGAACTTTTACGTGCCTTAAGACTGCTATTCAACTCTGTCAAAGATTTTATTTCATCATGTGGAGTGGTCTAGGACACTCTTTGGTTCGTATTATCCGCTTATCCGGTTAGGTTATGGCATCGACGACAAAGGCGCATGCGCTGCAACTCGAAACCCAGGCGAACATACTTCGGGGTCTGATGACCATTAATGGAATAAGCATTTACTATTTTTATGTCACCTCCCGTTAAAAGAGCAGTAATACATCATCACGTGTTGGTTTGGCTTGCTATACAAAGGATAGTTAATTCAATTATTGCTCATCGGATTAGATTGCCTTGGACGCAGGTACCACGTTATTGAAACCTTTGTGAACCAAACCGGAATCCGAATAGTATGAAAAGGTTTCAGATCCGAATCATTTATAATATCGTTTACTTTGTTTAGCTGTGTAAAATTATCAACTCTTTCTCACGTTGTATATCGCATATCTTCGGATGTCCTTAGTAATTGTCTGTCAGTACTCAACAACGATCAATAATAACATTTAGTGTTGCCCAAATGCAAGAACAAGACGAGACTTGGCCAGTATTGGTCTTGGTCTTGCATAAATACACCTGGTCTTGATCTTGGTCTTGGTATTGCACTCCCAGTCTTGGTCTTGGTCTTGGTCTTGCAGCAAGAGTCTCGCAAGTCTTGCAATTACCTATTAGCCTGTCGCTATTTATTAAACGTTACTTTAGATATTAGAACAACGCAACAGAATAGGTACATTTTGAGCTTGAATTAACATAGCCATGGTAAAGACCAACCAAATTAATAAATGTCTAAACATTTCATGAGAAATTCAAAAAATCAACTGACACCGGTTGGGGTTTGAACCCACGACCTAAGCGATCAGTGGCGATTCTCTAACTAACCAACTGAGCTATCAACTGTGTCCCGCGGGAGTCAGTCTGTTTCTTAATAAACGTTTGCATTTAATAATCTTCAATGTACTAAAACATGGTTTAAACATATAGAAAACAAATTAATGACATTAACTTGACTGTATTTTAAAGAACATTATCTGTCTGGAAAGAGATTGATAGACCCTCACCTTATATGAAATGGAATAAAATAATTATACAATTTACTGAATTTACCATTTATTTCAATAAAAATACAACACAAATGAAATTACAGAACAGTACACAATAGCTGACATTACTGTTACTTTATATAAATTCTTTTGACCAAGAATTAATACAAAGTAACCATCTGGCTGACTCATCGCTTAACCTATTTCTATGTTTTCTAATTACTAATGATGCTTTAGAAAATAATCTCTCAGCAGGTACTGAAGTTGCAGGTATTGAAAGAAAATCACGGGCCATCTTCGATAAAACCGGATACTCTGTCTCATGTGTCCTCCACCACTCTAAAATGTCTTCTAAGCTGGCGGCTCTGGGTTTACATAGGTACTCCTCCAACTCTTCAATAACTAAGCCTTGAAGACAAGATCCAGATCCAGATGACGTCGAGGGACATGCATACAGTTTATCAAAGTCTATTACGTCTTCATCTTTATCATATTCACATACTTTCTTTTCATTTCTTGGTGATTCTAGAGATTTATTCACTAAGTGTAGACTTTTATATTCTTCATAAAGTTCATTAAATTTGTGCAGGCTTTCTGTTTTAATTTGCTTGCCCCAAAATGTCATGTCAAAAGTCTGAGCCTTATGCCTTGGGTCTAAAATCAAAGAGGTACAATAAATCCAGTTGGTTTCTTATAATGTTTAAGCATTTTGTCTCTAGCTGCTTGGAAACCCATAATGAGCCTTTCATCCATATTGCATGTTCCCTATTAATAAGGTAGATAACCTTATTAATTATTGTTAAAAGCTAGATTTTAAATTAGTTTGTAACTTTAACTTTTGAAACTGTAACTTTTCAAATATTAAGAAAATAAACATCTCGGTAACATACTACATATAATTTGATTACGCATATTCTATATAGTTTATTGTTCGTTTTTATTATTTCGATACTTCAATTAAGTGTTATACTTGCTATATTTAATGTATTATTTTTTATTTACTTATTCAGACCGTCAATTCCTTCTTCAATGAAAACGCACTGATAGTCATTTATATTATATCAGTACTTTACGTCTTCCTACATATTTTCTGCCTATTTTCTTCTTCAAAATTCTATGTACTAGTACTTTCTTTAAGTTTCGTTTGTTTTCTATGTGTCAATTTCTTGTATTATATAGGATAAGTATATAATTTAAATTAAGCCTGTCCGGTCCACTGACTCTGGAGTTTACTCCTCGAGTTAAAATTGTGCAAATACTTTATATTAGTTACATGTAAATGAATATTTGCAAAAATATATTGTGATGCAATAGTCAATATATCAATTTATTTATTTAAACAGTTCTCTCATATATTATTATATTCGGGCTCCTAAACAGTACATAAATCTTATTGCACGCTTTTTATATTATTCGATTACTATTATAGAAAAAATTTTCACGTTTGAAGTGTATTAAAAGTGTCTACAATATTTATTAAATGGGTGACGACATATTTAAGCACTTTGTGTTTTAAAACCACACAGAACAGATCAGCATAATGTATTCGTGTCCATTCTAAGCACCCAAAAACTTATTTTGTTTAGAAAGTATATAAAAAAAAGTCCTAACTGCAAGACGCAAGAGTCTCGCAGGCTTGGTCTTGTTCTTGCTTAAATCTTGCACAGTCAGTCTTGGTCTTAATCTTGCTAAAATTAGGCGGTCTTGGTCTTGCAAAAATGCAAGACCAAGACCAAGACTGCAAGACCAAGACCGATTTTGGGCAACACTAATAACAGTATGAATTCAGTTCGACGTTTTCGTATTCCTACAAAATGCTTTAAACTTAAGCGGGATCTTCTAAGTTTCAGGAAAACTGAAGGAGATTGAAGAAATCGATTCATTACATCAAATTGTTATGTCTTCTAGTTAATTCACTAATATTAATGATTGGAATTTTATTGTTGCATAATGATTCATTCATTCCTTGAGGAAGCAATATAGAAACTCTTTAACAAAATAACACCATTATGGCAACAGTGCTATCTATTTATTATTAATAGGTTGTTTTAAAAGTCAATACATGGCTACTCAAAGAATTTTAGTACTTAAATGGGAAGCGGTGGGGACTGACATTGTTTACATGTTCCACTGCAACTGACTCATTGTACATTGTCGAATGACGTCTGTACTACAAAAATTATAAGTTTTTTGGTCCGTAAATTTATGACTTTCTCAGTAAGCTGAGAAATACAGTGTGAGTATAGCTGAATTTTGTCGATAATACTTTGAGGCCTACGTAACCTAGGAGATTTTCATGACGTAGATTCTATTCAGATTACATTTCTAAACATTTTAAAAAAATATACTGTATTCTGAAATACGGTGCAATGTTGTTTAATAAAATTCCTATAGAACAGAGAGGCCGAAAAAATATCAGTAAGTACTCATTTCAGAAAATTATCTGTTACCAGATTAAAATAATTGGAAAGTATAATAATGTCGAATGTGAATCGTATATTGCATGACTTATCTTATATTCACCCGTATCTAAAAAAATACATTCTGAAATTTAATGGCCATAAAAAATTGAAGCTGCGGCCGGTCCACAATCCAGACTCAAATATATAAGTATCATTGCAGATCTTACTAGTGTCAAAATTATTCTCACAGAATAGCATATGATAAGGATTTTCGAGGATACAATGACACTTAGATGATAATAATGTATCGAAACAAGTAAATATAACAGACTGTAAAATGTAAGTAAACGATAATTTAAAACTTAATTTCGTTGCAGAGAATATAGTGGCAAAGTAAATAATGACGTGTTCATATTCAACAGAGTAAAAACCGCTGAAAATGATTCAGAGAATAAAGTGAAACTATGTCCGTAAACAAAGGAACAAAAAAATAAAAAATCGGTTACTTTGGCAGTCTTCCTTTGCTACGTTTGAATAACATCATTAACTGCTAGTGCGAGAAATTGCTCACAAATTTATATTATTAGTAGTAATACCTAAACTTCAGATATTATCTGTACTAGTTATCCTAGCAGAGAAACAATGTTAAATTAAATTTGAGGAGTTTCGAATTGGGAACTGGCCACCTCCATAGAGATCCCGGGGCGGAGGCGCAGCACGATATATCAGAGGTAGGTAAGCAGCAGTCAAAACGAAGCGGAGGGCGGGGAGAGAGTCGGGGGCGCCCCGAGCCAAGCCTTTGTGGCTCCGGCCAGACATTGGCGGCGGTAATTTGAGCACAGATTGCTTCCGCTGCCGGCAGACACTTGCCGGCCTTTGCCCCGTGGAATGTGAGCGCGCTTCTAGCATCGCCGCTGCCCGGAATGGACTGCACGCAGGTAGCTCCGTCACAGCTCACACTTAACATTCACTCCAGGAGGAAACCACTCACACCCTGGTATCACGTCGACGAATAATCCAGCCTCAGTCACTATCAAATAAAACAACGGGTATCAGTTCGATTAACTAACGTGATTAATATTGGTACACTTTTTAACACACATACGGGTATTGTGGCTAAATTTAAAATTAATGTTTCTTGCGCTGTTACCTGTTACTACTAGTATAGCTGTTCCAGCTTTTACACAGTTGTAGATTCCATTGACCCGGGCGCCAGTCCAGTGGTCTATGCCTAACGAAAGGTGGAGTAAGTCATATTCAGTACTCTTACTACATGCTACAGTCGACACACTCATGTAGTTAATCACGGATCACAAAATTTTTATTAAACTCAACATACATTAGCAACTAGACACTTTTAAACCTTCTTCATCGAAGTTGCTACATTCGTGAAAAGGATTGAAGAAAATGAGTCGTTGTCCCAATAAAAATTCACATAAACAGTCGTTAAAGCACAGTTTTGTTTCACATTCTTGTAGATGCAACAACGCCACCAATCGAAAATTATATTGCCGCATGAACGCCAGTGTACCGTCTGCCAGCATGGCGCAGCGGGTAGCGTCACGAATTGCGGTACCGAAGGTCGCCGGTTCAATCCCGCCCACTGACAAAAATTATTTAATTCTGTTTATTATTTCCAGAAGATTCTACATGTTTCCTAAGGTCACTTGTAACTTCTACACATTTCATTTGTTAACTACTCTTGTAATCTCTAGTACGTTCTATCTGTGTATAAATAGAAGAGCATTCTGCCCAAGAGGCAGTCAGTGCTGCGTGTATGTTTGAGTTCTCAATAAACCTGTTCTCAGTTTAAGTGCTGTGTTCATTGACAAGTAACCTTCGAATTCACACCTGCCCGGTTCCAACGCGACATAGTTTGGTGGAGACGCCGGGTACCCTGTGCAACAGCTGCATCGTCGTGGCTCCGATTAGGCAACGTAAAAGTCGCCGCCTACACGGACTGGAACCGGACTACAAAGGATATACTCAGTACGTCCTTCCGAAAGTCCGCGTCATTAGGAAACCCATGGCGGCAAGCCAGCTGCACATTCGACACCCATCGGTGTTCTCTGGAGACGCTGGACAGGATCCTAACAAATGGCTAAAAGGGTTCGACCGAGTCGCCAAGTACAACAGGTGGGATCATACCATGTGCTTGGCAAATGTTTATTTCTATCTGGACGGAACCGCCCAGCAGTGGTTCGAGAACAACGAAGAAAAACTGAATAACTGGGAAATGTTCCAGACGGAACTTAAGAAAACGTTTGGGGACCACCAGCGACAAATCCGCTCGGCGGAAGAACAACTGAAGAACCGGGCCCAACGACATGGGGAGCCGACGCAATCTTACATACAGGATGTTTTGGCCCTATGCAACGTAGTCAACCCGAATATGACTGAAGCCGACAAAATCACGCACCTAATGAAAGGTATTGCAGAAGACATGTACCAAGCTCTTCTGATAAAAGACGTCGCTACGACGGAAGAGTTCATCAAGTGGTGCCAGCGGATTGAGGAGATGCAACAAAGGAGGGTTGGGCGAAAGAAGTATGACAGACTTCCCAACGTAGTCCCTATGGCAGTTGTGGAAGACCAGCACGACTTTGCGTCTCTCATACGACAAATTGTGAGAGAAGAATTACAACAGTTCATGGCAGCTGGGACTCTTGAACCGAGTGAGCATCAGATCATGGCCATGGATGTAAGCCCAGTGGGTCATGAAGGAGCCGACGCGGCGGAAAAAGAGGTATTTCAGACAATAGCTCCTGTCTGCCGAGCCAATCGCACTCGACGTGAAGAATGGCCTCGCCCTGATATGACGTATGCTGCAGCTGCCAAACGGCAGCCTAGGAACCGGCCGACACGGCCACAACCAAATCCTCCGGCACCTATGACGTCCCGCAGACGAACGGACGTCTGGAGGACAGAAGACAACGCGCCAGTATGTTTCCACTGTGGGCGCCCTGGACATGTCATACGCTACTGCAGAGAGAGAAGACGAGTATTTGACGATTATTTTGCCGCAAGACGTCCGCCATCCGAACAGTTCTACCCCAGGCAGCCACCCGCTGACGAGTTCGGTCGACCTACGGGAAGAAGCCCATCGCCGTACCCTAGACGAGGTCGATCCCCGACGCGCCGCTGCCGTTCATCGTCGCCGGACAGAGCTACCAGCCGCTCCCCTAGCCGCCGCACGCAGGAAAACTAAGCAAGGCGACCATCTACGGAGGTGAGGCCGCCGCAGATGAAAATCCTCCATGGATGACAGTCACTAAGATGTCGGGAAATCTCATCAACGTTATAATCGACGGCCAACCTGTCCGGGCGCTGGTTGATTCAGGAGCTTCTTTCTCCGTATTGTCGGACAATTATCGTCGCACACTAAAGAAGACAATGTTCCGTGATACGGGGGCAACTGTGCTAAAGGTCGCAAATGGAAAGTACGTCCAGCCAGCTGGAGCTTGTGTCGCGAGAATAACCATCAACAACAGGACCCAGCCAGTTGAATTTGTCATTTTAACAGAATGTAGTCATAATGTCATCCTTGGATGGGACTTCCTTAAGGCATCCCAAGCTGTCATTGACTGTGGAACGTCTGAGCTGCAAATTGAAGAAGTCGTTGCGACGGGTACACGTAACACAGAATCTTCTGGGAAGTTATTCGCCGTTGACAACGTGACAATCCCGCCGTTCGCAATGAGAAGAGTCCCAGTCAAAAACACGGACGACCGCAACCTTGAAGTGCTTGTCGATAGTAGAAAGTTTATTAGGCTCACGAAAGAAATCTACATACCAGCGGCTATCATAAGCATTATCGGTGGTCGAGGAGACATTTGGATCACCAACTGTCACGAGCAGTCACAAATTATCCCCAAGGGAATGTGCATAGGGACAGCTGAACCAGTCCAGGAGGGCGAGCTCAACGTCATTAACGAAGATCCATGCTCTGTTACTAGTACCGACAACACGCTGGAGGAAACAACTATGGAACTGCCAATAGGGTCCGGCCTGACCAAGGAACAACACCACCGGGTGTTAGCTATACTACGCCAATTCTCTGGTGTATTCACACCCCAGCAAAAAAAAGGTCAGACGAAACGGCCCACGATAAAGCA
Source organism: Vandiemenella viatica (assembly GCA_031002005.1). Classification (NCBI taxonomy): domain Eukaryota; kingdom Metazoa; phylum Arthropoda; class Insecta; order Orthoptera; family Morabidae; genus Vandiemenella; species Vandiemenella viatica. The sequence continues at coordinate 98,057,058 of JARYHS010008075.1, read as the reverse complement.
TCGTATCAATACTGGGGATCATCCGCCCATTAGCCAGCGCTCGTACCGATTGTCACCAGTCGAAAGGCGAATAATTCGAGAGGAAGTGGAGAAGATGTTGCATAATGACATTATTCAACCTTCGGAGAGTCCTTGGTCATCTCCGGTGGTCCTCGTAAAGAAGAAGGATGGTACGTGGCGATTCTGTGTCGACTATCGGCGGCTGAACAAAATCACAAAGAAAGATGTCTACCCACTGCCGCGCATCGACGACGCCTTAGACTGCTTGAAAGGAGCTACATACTTCTCAACCATGGACATGCAGACAGGCTACTGGCAAATCGAGGTTGACGAAGCTGACAGAGAAAAGACGGCTTTTATTACACCTGATGGCCTCTATGAATTCAAAGTAATGCCATTCGGATTATGCAACGCTCCGGCCACATTCGAACGCATGATGGACAACTTACTTCGACACCTTAAGTGGACGACGTGTCTTTGTTATTTAGATGACATTGTTGTTTTCTCGAAAACATTTGAAGAACATCTGAGTCGCCTGTCAACGGTGCTGAAGTGTGTTCAGACTGCAGGACTCCGCCTCAATCCGAAGAAGTGCCTCTTCGTCGCCAGAGAGATAAAAATCCTGGGGCACCTGGTCAACGGAGATGGCGTCCGCGCTGATCCAGATAAAGTAAGGGCAGTCATGGAATTTCCAACTCCTCAGCACATTCGTGATGTGAGAAGCTTTCTTGGGCTGTGCTCATACTTCCGGCGTTTCATAAAAGGATTCTGTAACATGGCACGTCCACTGCAAGAACTTTTGCAGGGAGACGCCAAGTTTTACTGGGATGAAACTAAAGAAAGATCTTTCCAGGCACTTAAGGAGGCTCTAACTTCCGCACCAGTTCTAGCCTTATACGACGAGAATGCAGAAACTGAACTTCACACTGACGCCAGCGGTTATGGGATCGGTGCAGTGCTTGTGCAAATTCAGGAAGGTGCTGAGAAGGTGATAGCCTATGCATCAAGAGTATTCTCTAAGCCCGAGATAAACTACTCTACAACCGAGAAAGAATGCCTCGCAGTTGTCTGGGCTATCAACAAGTTTCGTCCGTATTTATTCGGCAAACCTTTCACCGTCGTACAGACCACCATTCTTTATGTTGGCTAACCAGCTTGAAGGATCCATCAGGTCGACTAGCAAGATGGGCACTTAGACTTCAAGAGTACGACGTCACGGTGGTATTCAAAAACGGACGCAAACACAAGGATGCCGACAGCCTTTCAAGGAATCCTTTAATAGAACACAACAGCATGAATGGAATTTCAGCCCTCGCTGAATTAGGTGACGTTGCAGCTGAACAGAGGGAAGATTCAGAGTTATTAAGAACCATAGACGCCTTGGAGAAAGGAGAACCGGCCAAAGGAGGGTTTCAATTGATAGATGGGACATTGTATAAGAACAACTACGATCCACTAGGCCCCAAGTGGCTTCTGGTCGTTCCAGCTCATCTCCAGCCAGCTATTCTCAAGTATTTCCACGACGCTCCAATATCCGGTCATCTGGGATTTGTGAAGACCCTGGACCGAATCAGACGCAGGTATTACTGGAAGGGTCTCTACCGATCTGTCAAGCATTATGTGAGTCACTGTAAAGAGTGCCAGCGACGGAAACATGTGCCGCAATTACCTCCAGGTCATCTAGTACCAATTCCACCTGCAGCAGTTCCATTCCACCGAATTGGGATCGACCTTTTGGGGAGGTTCCCGAAGTCGACAACCGGTAACCGATGGATAATAGTCTGCACCGACTACCTCACGCGCTACGCTGTCACCAAACCTGTGCCGACTGCAGAAGCTCCAGAGGTTGCAAAATTTCTAGTAGAAGACATTATTTTGAAGCATGGAGCACCACGTGTGATGATATCCGATCGTGGAAAGGTATTCCAGTCAAGACTAGTATCAGAGGTCATGTCAAGATGCGACGTTGTCCACAGGATGACAACTGCATACCACCCTCAGACAAACGGTCTCACAGAACGCTTCAACAAGACATTAGCCGATATGCTGTCGATGTATGTGGATGTTGAGCAGAAGGATTGGGATACAATACTGCCAGTGGTCACATTTGCTTATAATACAGCAAGGCAAGATACGACAGGCTTCACTCCGTTTTTTCTGCTCCATGGCCGTGAAGCTGAGACCACAATGGATACGCTGTTCCCATTCCAGCCGGACGACACTCAGGATGACTATATAAAACAGCTCATTACCAGGGTCGAAGAAGCAAGACAGCTGGCTCGCATACGAACACTGGCCACCCAGGAGAGGACCGTCAGCGGTATGACGGCAAGCACCGACCTGTTGCGTACAACCCAGGAGATCTCGTATGGATTTTTACCCCTGTCCGGAAGGTTGGGCTATCAGAAAAGTTACTGAAGCGGTACTTTGGTCCGTATCGTGTCATACGCCGCCGGTCAGACGTCACATACGAAGTCGAGGATTATGAGCCGTCTTCGAAACGACGAAAGCGAAGGGACATTGTTCACGTCCTCCGCATGAAGCCTTACTACAATCCTGACGAGCAGCTAGGCACAACCAGCTTCTTGTTCAAGGACTCTGAGGACGGTTTGGATACTGAGGAAGTCGGACAGGAAGATAATAGTACAAACAGGAGGGGCCCTCCAGAACTGCCATACAGAGGACCCACGACAAGATCAAGATCCAGGACACTTCAGCGTGCCCCAAAAGAAATCTAACAGCGGGACGCTGTTTTCCTCAGGAGAGGGAGCAATGCCGCATGAACGCCAGTGTACCGTCTGCCAGCATGGCGCAGCGGGTAGCGTCACGAATTGCGGTACCGAAGGGTCGCCGGTTCAATCCCGCCCACTGACAAAAAATTATTTAATTCTGTTTATTATTTCCAGAAGATTCTACATGTTTCCTAAAGTCACTTGTAACTTCTACACATTTCACTTGTTAACTACTCTTGTAATCTCTAGTACGTTCTATCTGTGTATAAATAGAAGAGCATTCTGCCCAAGAGGCAGTCAGTGCTGCGTGTATGTTTGAGTTCTCAATAAACCTGTTCTCAGTTTAAGTGCTGTGTTCATTGACAAGTAACCTTCGAATTCACACCTGTCCCGGTTGCAACGCGACAATATTACTCCTAATCCACTGTTATTCTTGTTCCACTACACAGACCCATGGCTACCTACCATACTGCAGGCCATACTGCAAGATGTGAAATGTGCACTATGCTTTCGCCACTTTCAACAACATTGTCAAAAGTGAAATCTTTTCAATCATATGGCAGGCTACCTGAGGCGTGGTAATATTCCTTTAACTTGCAACCACTGTCTGGCATCCTACGTAGGTCTGATGAATGGCCAGAGATAAATGATATTTACTTGCCATCCACACCACCCAATAGATGCTCATGCTACCTCATATCAGTAATTTCAATTTCCTCTTCACTGTTCATGTTATCAGAATCCTCCCAAAGACAGCAGCCCTACGTACCTGGAAGTTGCGAACTGGACTACCAGTACAAACTGACCACTAGGCAACCAACTGGTCACGCCTTCAGATAATATCTAGTGATTTCTTTTTTCCAACACCTCCTTCAATTACCATATCTTTCCCTTTTTTAATCTTCCACTATATCTACCAATCACAAATAACTGCTCACCAAAGGAGATGTTCTTTTATTTATATTTTCTGAATTACTTTTCATATTTTACATAATACTGTTCATATCTTTGGTTATCAACTCATTTTGACTGTGATATGTTTATTAATTTTGCAAAGTTTGGGTATATCCTCTTGAATTTTTTCCCCCTCCTGTTCGCTCTCTTTTCTCTCTCTGCCATCGACATTGTCAAGCTATATCTTCTTGCCCAGGAAGGGATGAACACAAAAATTTCATGTGTGTCCGTATCTTTTTCATGTATTGACACCATCCTGACATTATCTGCAGTGAGTGGTGTTTTATTTACCTAATTTTTATTTTCATTTCATGTATAAATTCATATATTGTATGTATTGTAAATATTTGTTAAAATTAAGATCTAGCCTTTTAAGCAACAATCATTGCTCTTCCCCCCTGCAGTCTGTGAGGTCTAATGTAGTTTTGCAGCAAAGACTTTTATCTATTACCTGCCTAATGTTTTTGTTTTATCATGTTATGTAATAGTTTATTAAATGTAAATTTGTTTTTAGGTTCTTGTGTGGCACACACAAACAGCCAAAAAAACCACCATCATTAATAAATATTAAATCTCACATGGACACAAACTTGAAACCATTATTAGAAGAATTACATTTTCTTGGGATGGGAGATATTAGCTCCACGAAAGGTAATATTAAATTTGCAGCTGATGTGCTGTATTTTTCTGTTTTATTATCATGGATTGGTATTGGCATGAAGGTTTCTTCAAGCCAGTAACCAGTTTTGTTTTCTGATAGTTTGAATGTTGAATTGGCACAGAGTGATTCCATCATATTGTTTTTCCTGGGAGGGGGGGGGGGGGAAGAGTCCTATTTTCTTACCTACAGATTAATTTTCTTTAACAGAACCCCTTTACAATCCTGAATAACCTTCCGATTAATTTCAATACATAAAGGAGTATATGTGAAACAAAATCGAGGAGCTTTGCCTCAAATTTTCACTGATATGTTCGCACTGGTTGATTGTAAGCTGTGATGATATGTTTCCTGCGCACTCTATACTTGTAGTGTCAGAAAAATTTAAATGATAACAGTTCTGAAGTTTACTAACCAGATTTTTAATTCAAAGACAGCTGCCAACTCAAATTGCTTTGAAATTTGGTACAAGCTTATAAGTAATTTGTAACACTGATGGTTTTATGAGCAATAAAAAATTGAAGAAATTTTAAAATTCACTGTCTTTAATGAAACTTTCTCACAAAACTATTCTCTAATACCAACATTAAGGTACAACCCGTGTTAACATTGATCAAAGATCCATGAGTAAAGACTGTAAATAAATTTCTGATGAAAAGACTCATTTAATTAACAATTCCAGTCTCAATTTGATGTTAATTTCTTCCATAACGTTAAAAGCAAGCCCTTTCATATTCCAAAACACTTCTCTCCTACATGAACTTCGCTTTTATATTGCGACTACCATTTCCATTTATAGCTACTATGTTTCCCGAGAACCAAATTGCTGCCTAGTCTGCACCTCCCAGACTTACACCTTTCTGTAAAACTGTTACTCACATTGTTTCCATTACCTACATGGCTATCTCCTGTATTACTCATTCCAAGCCAGAAAACTGTTCCATACTTATAGAAACCTCCTTTGACATTTGACCTCGATTTTCCAATGACAGATCTTGCTCAATACTAATGTGCAGACCTCTTAGCTACCGTTTTATATCTTGTTATTCTGTTACCCCTTATAAAATGTTACACAATACGTTTTGAGATCTTTAACACTTTCCTTTTTGTCTTCAGATTAACACAGAATGTTGCCCTGATTTCTGTCATAAATTTTTCCCTTCCAGATTTCAGAAATACACTGCGCTTTTATCACAAATCTGCTTTAAAGTTGGTCTCATTTTACATCGGTCTTAATCTCGAAACACCAATTTTACGCCTTAAAACTTTATTTATTTAACAAACCATTATTAGAGTACACTTCTCCTTGACTTATTGGTTCTTTCTATAACTCTCATTTTCATATTAGCATCTTGAATACACAAACATCATATGTTTTCATCAAAATTACCTCATTACGTAACAATATTTAGATATTTAAAACACACTATTTTCAGTCTTTTCCTCATCATTAAACTCTCATTTTATGCTTCTTTTCCCTTCTAGAATGATAATCTTTACTGTCTGAAGTTAAGCTTTGTCTTATTCTACAATAATTCCATTGTTTCAACATCAAACTGTACCATTTTACAAAGTTTAGTAAACTTCCATAATAAAATTCTCGTCCTTTACCAAACTTGCATTAAACAATTTCTTTTTACTTAGATAAGCTGTGACATTGTTAGCAAAATTTTCGCTTACGTTTTTCCCAGTCTTTGGCATCAGTTGGTCCCCAATGCCATTGCTATAACATTGCCATGACAATATCCATTACTTGTTACA